>ML685932.1:1290427-1413763 GCA_007922175.1 Pelusios castaneus | reverse complement strand
CTTTCTTTCTTTCTTTCTTTCTTTCTTTCTTTCTTTCTTTCTTTCTTGTTCCTTTTTTTTTCTGCAGGCAGGCAAGATCTCGGAAGGGGCTGCAGATGGACGAGGATTGCAGAAGGGGCTGCAGGTGGGCGAGGATCACAGAAGGGGCTGCAGGTGGGCAAGGATTGCGGAGGGTGAGGGGCTCAGGAGTGGAGGGCTGGGCACTATGAGGTGCTAGGGAGGAAGGGGGAACTTCACTCCTGCCCTTTTCCCCATGTTCTCTCCTGCCAGCCACGCCACCTCTCCCCTTCCGTTTCTTGCCACCCCCTGCCCTGCCCTGCCCTGCCCTGCTCTGCTCCTATATGCTCCCCTGCCAGCCACCACCACCCCCGTCACCAGGGATTTTGTCCCCACACTCTCCCCACCCCTGCCCTCTCTTGCCCTACCAACCCTTCTCTTCCTTGCCCCTCTTCTTTGACGAGACATAATGTCACATAAGCATAAACTACATTTAAACTATTAATAAAAACTATTTTAAATAACTTTTATTAATTTTTCATTGTTGTGTATTTTTCAATAATTTCTGTTGTGTGAGTTTGCACAAATATTTTATTCAGAAAAAGTTTTGCCCACGGGTTGAAAATTTTGCACACAAGCTGCCAAACCTTAGAGGGAACATTGCTTGGGGCTACGTCTACACTTGCAAGTTAGGTCGACTTAAGGAGGCTTAAATCGCCCTGTCTTAGTCCCTGTCCACACCAGGCTTTCATTAAGTCGACTTGAGGGCATCCTTAGTTCGACTTAATAAATCCCGCCAGTTAGGTTGACGTAACGCTAAAGTCGACCTTATTAGGGCCACTTAAACCCAGTGTGGACACATTAGGCTGACCTAATTGGCTAGGCCAACCTAACTGGCATCTGGACCTTCCTCCCAAGGTTCTTGGCTCCAGCAAGAGCCCGCCCTGGGCTCCCGCAGGCAGGACAAAGCCCTGCCCACCCTGCTCCTCAGAGCTGGCCAGGGCTGCCATATTGGCAGGATGTCCTGGGGCGGCAGCCGCAGCAGCAGCCAGCAAAGGAGGGCCCCATCCTGGACAAATGAGCTCCTCGCCCTCATAGCCATATGCGGGGGGGGGGGGGGACGAGGCAATGTTTTCCCGGTTGCGGGGCACCCACAACACTGGGCGGTGTATGCTGCCATCTCCTGGGACCTAGCAGAGATGGGGCACACCCGCAACACCCAGCAGGTGGGGGTGAATATTAAGGACCTCTGCCAGCAGTACCACAAGACCCAGGAGGACCGGCTGTGGCTGGGCGCAGCCACCACCCCCAGCTGCCCCTACTTCACCAAGCTGCATGCCTTCCTTGGGGGGGACGGGACGGAGAGCACTGGCCTCCCAGCCCACACTGTCGATTCCACCGAGCCCCTCTCCCTGGACGACGACCAGGAGGAGGTCTCGGTGGACAAGGTTGTGGTGCTGGAGTTGTGTGACACCAGCCCTGGAGCCAGCCCTGAGCTCAGCCCTGCGCTGGAGCAGCTTCCCCTGACAAGGACCACCCAGGCGCGGGGACATCGCGCCAGACACTGCAGCACCTGCCCGTTGAGTGCTCCTTCCCTCCCTCCAGGGCTGGGCATGCCTGTGGGACAGGCGCTGGGGGGACATGGCCCAGGGTCAGGCAGGGTCCTGGGCATGGGGATGGAGGCCCTTCCATGGGGCAGAGGGGCCAGAGGCTGTGTGGTGGGGGTGAGACCCAGCCCTAAGCAGTGTGGGGGGGCGTCGGGTGATGGGGTGAGGGGACCATAGGTGGGAGCACCGAGGCCAGACAGCATGCACCTGCCACGTGGCCGCAGGAGACACCCCTGGGACAGCGTTGCCTGCAGCTCCCCACCATGGGCGCCAAACCCGAGCTGGGCAGCAGAGCACGGCAGCGTGTACCTGGGGGGGGGGGGGGGGAAGGAGGGCGATGGTCAGGGCACAGCAGCTGCTGTCAGGCTGCACTCGTGAGCCAGCTAATGGGGGGAACTGTGTTCTCTGCGTCTCTCCCGCAGCCCCTGCCACCTTGTCACGTGGCACTCCCGGGGACCCCCAGCCCTGATGAGGATGAGGAGGAGGGCACACCGCAGCAGGAATACGCACCTCAGGGCCTTGGTCTGGATCTCCGAGGAGTCGCAGGCCCAGCTGACCGCCTGGATGGAGGGGGTCACTGCCCACCAGAGTGCCAGGTGGCAAATGCTCCAGTGCCTCCTTGACTGGTCGAGCGGCAGCCCATCGCCCTGGAGCACAGCGCTGCAGCCCTGGAGCGCCTCCATTCTCCGCAGGCCGAGGGTGCTGCTGCCCTGGACCCTAGCGTGCCATGGTGCCCGTGCCCCAGGACTTGGGGTAGCTGCCTGCAGGCCCGGGCCCTGCCTAGCCCAGACCACTAGCACTGCCCCCCCTCAACCCTCCTGCCCCCTGAATCCCCAACCCCCAAATCCCCCAAACTCCCTCATTCCCCCTGAACCCCCCAACCCGCTCACGCCCCCGAACCCCAGTTCCCACTGTAAATAAAACCCATGTAAACTGTTATTTCGTGTCTTGTTCTTTTTATTGGTTTGGGAACGGGGACTGGGGGGGGGGGGGGAATGGGTGGGGGGGCAGGCACGGGCAGGTGGGGGTAGCTGGTAGCAGGGCCATCCCTCAATGCTCCTCTGTGAGGAAGTGGTCCTTGCACACGTCCTGGCTGAGGACTGCGTCCCACTGGGCTCGCTGCATTAGGAGCATGACGTCGGGCTGCTCAAACTGGCTGGCGAGGCATTGGGCTTCGGCCTCCCCAGAAGCGGGGTACCCTCCCCCCGCAGCTCACAGATTGTGGAGCACACAGCAGGAGCTGCCGATCTCCAGGCTGGTGTGCTCAGCGAGATGTAGGCGCATCAGGAGGGCCCTGCATCACACCTTGAGCCGGCCGACGGCACACTCCTTGCCCAGGAGGCACCTGGTCAGCCACCGATTGAACAGCTCTCTCTCCTGGGGGCCATATTGCTGGTGTAGGGCTTCATAAGCCATGGGCGCAAGGGGTAGGCAGCATCTCCAGCAATCAGGATGGGCACCTGCATCTCCCCAAGGGCGATGGCGCGCGCGCGCGCGCGTGTGTGTGTGTGTGTGTGTGTGTCGGGGGGGGAGGGAAGGTGCCCGCCTGCATTCGGTGGTACAGATCAGAGTCCCTGAGCACACAGGCATTGTGCGCCTTCCCCAGCCAGCCCACAGAAATGTTTGAGCAGATCCTGCTGTGGTCCACACAGGCCTGCAGGCCCACATATTTGTAGCTCTTGTGGTTCTGGTACTCCCTGGCCTGGTGGTCTGGGGCTTGGATGGGGCTGTGGGTCCCGTCCACGATGCCGCCACAATTTGGGAAGCCGAGTGCGGCGAGGGTGTCCCGCAGGTTGCCTGGGGTGACGAGGTGGGCTAGCAGGACCCAGTTTATGGCTCTGCTCACCTGCAGGAGGGCCCCCCCCCCCCGGCACGGTGGCGTTACCGATCCCAACCTGGTGGGCAATGGAGTGGAAGGTGTCTGGGGGTTGCCATCTTCCAGAGCACGATGGCCAGTCATTTGGTGAAAGGCAGGGCGGGTCAGAAGCATGTGTCCCTGCGCTGCAGGACCGGGGTGGGCTCGCGGACCAGCTCCTGGAAGGTCTGTCTGCTCATGCAGAAGTTCCATGGCCACTGTCGTCACCCCAGGTGGTGAGGACGACGCAGTCCCACCAGTTACTGCTGGTGATGGGGCATCACCCAGAGGTGATGGGGCACTGGGAGGCACTATCAGCGCGGCAGTTTGCTGGACCAGCATGGTGGTGGCGTTGCTGGCTGCCTCTACACGGTCAGGGTCCCAAAAGACTGTGAGCCATGTGAAGAGAACGCTAGGCACTGCAAAGCCAGTGTCGAGCACTTTCCTGACAAGTTGCATGAACAGAGTGCGGTCCATGGCCGCCTTGTGCTGCATGGTGCCAGGCACAATGGAGGGCGCTGAGCTTACTTCCGCTTTTATTGGGATTGGCTGGGAGAGTGGGGCCTTCTCAGGTGCCATGTTGGCAAACTTCCCATGATGCACCCCTCCTAAGTCGACCATGGACATTCTAGGTCGCCTTAGGCTTCTGGTGTGGACACACTAAGTTAACTTAAGTCGACTTAACTGTTAAGTCAACTTAACTAAGTCGACGTAGCGTTTTTAGGTGTAGACGTAGCCTGGGGCTTGATCTAGCAAGATACTTTGTACCTATATATATAAAATGCCAAATATAATGGTCTAGGATGCTATTCCCATAAGGTGAAACACATGGAAAAGGCCCCCTACAGCAATGCAACCATGCCAGCTGTCAACCTCTCTAGAGAAGAACGGTGGCGCATTAAAATGCCATTGGGAACAAACTGGTGTTAGCGTTTAAGTAAGGTGCTTCAAGACTCTTTGTAAGTAATTAGGATTACTTACATGAATAAAAAAAATAGCATAGATCTTGCCAACTACCCTTCCTTATGTCATACTAATGTGAATAATCCATCGGTTTATAAAAACTCCTGCCTCCAAGGGTGCTCAATGATAATGGATGTTTCCGACGAAATAATGGGAATGAGGCACCCAAAACCCATCATAAGTGGGAAGTGGGCTCCTCACACTCTTATGGACCCTATGGAAATTGCAGCCAGAAACTCCATAATGTACCCAAGTCAACACTATATTTTTGTTACAATGCAGTTTTATTACATAGTGTAAGGGGCAAGGAATACGGCCGCCCTCAGAGACGGACACAGAGGGCCGACCAATCCCTCACTAGGGGGCGGGACCAGGAACTCCAGCCCCACCTGACAGGAAGTAGGGGAGCAGGCCTGGAAAGGGAGATATAAAAGGGCAGCCTTTCCCCTGGAGAGGGGCTCCAGAGGAACCACTCTGCTGCATCCCAAGGTTTTAAGCCCTGCTAAGTTTCCAAGGAGGTCTGGACAGAGCTTCCTACCGTGTAGGGTCCTTTGGACTGTCCTGAGTGGCTGGTGCACTGTGGGTCAGAGAGTTACCAGACCTGTGACCTGAGGGAGCAGCTGTCTGCTGGGGGGCCAGCTAACTGGAGCCTGAGGGAGCTGAACACCCCTGTGAGTGGAGGAGTTGCCCTCCAAAGTGAAACCGGGCGAGCAGGTGTGGAGTGTTGGGGGGCAGAGCTGCTGGCCAAATCCTGTGACCTGGAGAAGTGGCCCTTGGTGGATGAGCCTGAGATGCTGCCTGACCTGCCATCACCAGATGAAGCTGACAGATTTGGGAACTTGCCGATGGCCAACTACCCAGGTGTCCTGTAGCAGCCTGAGCCAGGTACCCCAGGGGAGAGGGGAGAGCAAGAGAGATCTGGCAGTCACTTGTCCGGCCCTTGAGTAGCTGGCCACTGGAGCAGTGAATTTCGGTGGGAGCCTGACTGCCCTAGGCCCCCCCATCGCTACCTGGAATGCTTGAACCATCCTGCCATAGCCACCGAGGTCTGTGAGTGGTGTTCGTGCCCGTCTGACCCAGTTACCCAACCCAGAATGTCTTAGTGATTTTCTGTACTGCCTGAAGGCTGGAGGCTTGTTGCAATTACACATAGATTGTAATCTCTTTGGGGCAGGGCCATCTCTTCTTTGTGTGTGTGTACAGCACCTAGCACAATGGGCTGTTGGTCCATGACTGGGCTCCTAGACACTATCACTTAGGGGTATTAATAAGATCCGTGCCTGATTTGCTGTGTAATATCCGCCACCATGCACAGCTGATGATCTAGATGCATTTTTATTTGACTGGGCTAAGTAAAGAATGCACTGGAAAGTGGAAGGAGAGAAAGAAGTGGGAAAAATAATATTTGGAGAGAAAACAAAAACAATGCATGCGCCCACGTAGTTTGCCTTTTAATGACAGCTTCACGTGGGAAGACATTTTCATCTTAATATGTTGTATCTCCTCGGAACATAATTTCAGTGATCAAATGCAGATCCCAAACCGGCATCCAGGACAGTCACTGCCTCCTGCTGCTCCCAAGGTGGCAGGATCACTGGAGCTGGCTACTTAACCCCACTCTGTAAGCTCCGTTTTAACCTGACTTTTGGAAGGAAGGCCAGCCCCACCGGTGGCCTTTTAAGCGGGTCAGACAAATGCAGTGCTCAGATATGCCGGCAGGATGTCAGCCTCTGCACGCGTCTGCCTGCCCAAACGAGCAGAAGGGGATTTAATTTTCGTTTCCAAGGGTGCCGCCTCAGCCCTCAGAGATGAAAGAGGAAAGCTCAGTTTTCATTTGGGGGGAGGACACTAGGCATATTACCTAAACAGCACAACACAGTGCATCAAAAATCTCGTCTGAGCCCAGTTATTTCTGCCTCCTCTCTCCACGCTGCTGTAGTGCAGTCCCCCTTCCCTCCGTGACTATATACTGTACTCCGCAGCCAGCCCTTTCCTGCACTTCACTTAGTCCTGGTGTGAAATTCGGAAGAACCACCTAGGGGGTCAGGGGCCTCTTTTTAAAGCAGCTGTTCTGCCTCTTCACAGGACAGAGGTGCCCACCGAATCCTCAGTCGCGGCACTTTTCCCTCCAGCCCACTCTGATCCCCAGCCTAACCAGAGCTTTGAGTGATGACGCCCCCTGGCAGTTCTTTCATTTCCCCAGCTCCATTTCCTTCCTCGGTCGCAATTTGATTTCCTTTGGGTACAACTGCTCTCTCTGGCCCTCTCGCTGCCTTGGTAGGGCGTGCCCCACCGCAGCCCTTCACTTGCCAGCCTCCAGGCACATTTCAGCTGCATTTTTGAGATGCTGCACAGTTCCTCCCAAAGCCTGCCTATTTCAGAGACCTTCGATCACAGCACAGGCCTGTAAACAAACCGAAAGTGAGACAAAACTTAGCAGGAGCTGATGTAAGAAGAGCAGGGAAATCTTTTGGGGGATCCCAGACAGATTAGTTGGTCACCAGATGTCAGGTGGCTTGTGCTGAGCTCTCTGGGATTCAAGGCTTACTAAATTATTATTACTTGCACTACAGTATATGTACAGGCACAGTATCATCTCAAGTATTCATCTATTCTGGTATATAAAACTGAAAAGCCACCTGTTTGGTCCTCTAGTGGCTCTACACGTGCCAGGACCACAGAGAGCATAGTCTATGGATCACACAGTGTCAGACTAGATGGTCATAATGGTCCCTGCTAATCTTGAGGTCTATGGAGCCTAGGAATATTCAATTCTCTGTTTTATTCTGGGGGTCTTTGAAGTCATAAGCTCTAAAGTTTTGGGGGAAAAGTTTCAATCTATACTATTTTCCATGTTGATTTATTTTGTCGCATAAAATAAAACATAAACAAATCCAATAAAACAAAATGATATAATGTGAAATCATCTAATTAATTAAATTAACAAGTTAAACTGTATCAAGTAATAGAACTATTCCTTATAAGCTTTAATTCATGTTCATCAGTTGTTCTTTTGTCCAGAGGCATATGTTTAACTTCCCTTTTTATGTTTGGGTACTCAGCAGCTGTCAGAAGGTCAGCTTTGAACAGGATTTCAAACTTGGGTGGAAGGCTAGACTAATGTCATCACACAAAAGGGCTTTTACTCTTTAAAAACTACTATGTTTAGATTCAGTTTTCTTAAACAAGCCTCAATCTGACTTACAACCTTTGCAGAGAACCATGTCCATGAGTGTATATAACACAAATCTACGCAATAAGAAGGAGAGGAGGCAAGCTGCCATGACTGCCACTGATCAAAAGTAAATCAATTGTCTTTGGTAGAGCAACTCCCTAGGCCTGCAAATTTTGCATTTCAGGCCTGATTCAAAAGACACTGGAGCAGGAGTGGTCAGCACAGGATCCAGTGAGTCTGAGCCCTGTTCTTTGATAGGTGCCCAAGAGAGAGAGATCTAGGCAACACTGTGGAAAATGCTCTGTAAACTTCTGCTGAATGCATGGCAGTGGTCAAAAAGACTAAAAGTATGTTGGGAACTATTAGGAGAGGGATAGGGGAAATATCCTAATGGCATTATCTAACTCCATGGTACACCCACACTTGGAATACTGTGCCCAGTTCTGGTTCTGTATCCTTCAGGCCGACTACAATTCATTCAATTGCCCTACTCCAGTGCCTCGCAGAAATAAACCCCAACCCCTATGGAGAAAGCAGCTGGAGCCCCAGGATCCGGTCTGTATGGGGCTCACAGCAAAGATTGCTCAAAGTTACCCTCCCACATTAAAATACTAATAAAAACAAACATAACAATTAACTTTATTAACTACTAACTAAATAAACCTTATACTAAGAAAACAAAATACAAGTAAACAGAACAATCCCTACAGCAACCCTGCATGAAAGATACCCAAGAGTCCCGAAGTCCAGGTGGAGTTCACTCAACTCTCAGCTACAGTCTTTGTCCAAGTCTAGAGGCCTGAGTGGCAAGAAATAGCTGTCCTCTTCTTTGCTCATTGCAGGAATCTTCTGTAGAATCCCATGCAGGCTTTTGCTTCTCCTTTGGAAACAGCACCATCTGGTCAGCTCACTGCTTAACCAGCCCTCAGCCCCATATGCATGAGCACAAAATCTGTTGCAGAAGACTCCATGGGAGAGAGAAAACATCTTGTTGGTCACTCCTGGCTCAGCTTTTCTCCTGAAAACTGAGCACATGGGCTCTTCTGAAAGCAGCTCCTGCCTAGACTGCTGCTCTCATGTAATCTGACTCTCACCACACACCACACCAGCAGAGAACCCTGTGGAGCATGCTCAAAATGCAACCACTCCCTGCTTCCAGCAGTTTCTGGTTGTGGGCAGCTAATCTGCCCAGCAAAAGTAATCCACCCTCCCAAGCTCTCTTAAAGAGATAGTGCAATTGTAACCCAGATGCCTAAAAAGGCTATCTCTAAAGATACAGTGGAAAAGGAAAAGGTTTCGAGACGTATAACAAAAATGATTAGAGGTAAAGAATGGCTCCTATTTTAGGAAAACAAACAAGGAGTCCTGGGGCATTTTTCAAGACTAACAAATTTATTTATCACATGAGCTTCTGTGGGAGAAAACCCCGCTTCGTCAGACGCTTTGAAGATTGTCTTTGAAGATCTTCAAAGTGTCTGACGAAGTGGGATTTTCTCCCACGAAAGCTCATGCGATAAATAAATTTGTTAGTCTTGAAAAGTGCCCCAGGACTCCTTGTTTGTTTTGCTGACCTAGACTAACCCGGCTACCCCTGTGGATCCTATTTTAGGAGGAGCTAAAAAGATTAGAGCTGTTAAACGTAGAAAAGAGACAGTGAACACCATGGGTATGATAGAGGTCTATAAGATCACAAATAGCATGGAAAAATGAGTAGATGAACGTTATTTACCCTCTCCCACAATACAAAAACCAGCAGTGACCTGATTAAATTAATAGGCAGCAGGTTTAATACAAAGAAAAGGAAATACTTTTTCACACAACGGACGGCTAACCTATAAAATTCATTGCAGTGGAGTGTTGTGATGGCCAGGTTCAAAAAAGAACTGGCTAAGGACATGGGGGATAGATCCATCACGGGTTAGGAGTCGGGGATGCAACCTCATGTTTGGGCTGACCCTAAACCTTTGACTATCAGAAGCTGGGAGTGAAAGACCGAGATAGATCACTCTCTCTGAAGCATCAGGTATGAGACAGGACACTGGACAAGATGGGTCACGGTCTAACCCAATATGTCCTCTCTTGTGTTCTGAGGACTTTTAGATGCTCCTGCAGTACAAATAGACAAGGTAATAATGCACCCAAATGATTTGCTGGAGATTTTCAAAAACACATTAAAATCAGTGCCTAAAGTGAACTGATGGATATTAATATTCTTATGTATTACGAATATTGTGGAAGCAGCGAGGGACCCCAATCAAACACTAGGGCTCCATTTCTCTAGGCATTGTACAAACACAAAAAAGACAGTCTCTGCCCAGAGGAGTTTACAATCAAAGCACAAGACAAGAGGGAACAGAGGGAGACAGACAGATGAGGGAGAGCAAGAACTAATGAGGTAATAGTGATCAGTATGAAAAGCAGTGGCTACCGCACACCAGCTTCCTCACTGCAGTCAAGGTGTTTAGGAGGCATTACTAGAGAGGAGAGTTTAAGGGAAATAATGCACTAGCTTTGTGGATGTTTATAGGGAGTTCCTTATGTGCTTCCAGACCTGCATGGGGGAAAGCATGTAGGCCCTTGTTTGAAAAGGAGTACGAAGCGGGGAGGTGTGGGGTGTGGCAGGATCTTATTCTGAAGCCCTGCAAATTCTCAGGGTGTGTTGGGAACCTTGTTTGGCGTTCTGAGAGTGCGCTTCTGCTAACGTCACCATCACACACGGCATCAGGTGCTGCTCTGAAGTGCCCGTCTCAATTTACTCCTCCTGATTGGATTTGAAATGGCATGCCAGAAGCGATGTGGTTCCCAATAATGTCAAAAGGTTTAACAAAACAGATCAGATACCTTTATATCTCCCACGGAGACTCTGTCACATTTCCCACCTGGGATGCAGTAAAAATTCCTTTAGAAGTCTGTATGAAACATTCATGAAATGCAAATGAAGATTTAGGCCTCCAAATCTCAGGCTGGGCAATGATTCATTTTCAGGCATTATGGAGTGCACCAGTGCAGGGTGATGCACCTTTTGATACATGATTGTAGCAAATACTGTGCTGTGAACCAGGAAATCCTTTAGATTGCGAATAAAGGGGAGAGGTGGGTAGTGAAAGTCCATTGTTGCAGAGCACTATTTAGGAACAAGTCAACAGCTATTAGCTAAATAAGTGAACTGTACTAGGACAACAATACCACTCCCGCATCAGATCACAAAAGGCTGGATTGTCAGAGGAATGCGGCACGTTGGGTGCTGAACTCCTTGGGACGTTTGGCTCCAACTATCACAGTGGGACTTGCTGGGTCCTGAGCACTTCTGCAGCCCTGGCCCCTTTGTTTAGGAGTCCAACTGGAAGATGAGTTCTTCTGGAAATTTGGTCCTGGGCACTTGAAGATCTGACCCTCAGCTCCTGGGAAAATTTAGCCCTAAAGATCCCGCCCACCCCCCAGTTCAATTCCCATTGATTTCCAAAGACTTCAGTTTGTGCCCAGGCAAATAATCATCATTCCTGTCTTCTTCAAGATTTGCTTCCCTTGCACACATTTGACTTTATGTCTTTTCTCATGCTTCCCAGTTAATACAGTCCCGAGATAACCCGACTGTTCCAGGAAGCATTCCTCTACAGTGACAGACCAAGCAGAACTCTGCACCAACTTATTCAGTCCCCGGCCTTGCCATAATGAGGGGTGAGGCGCACTGGCTCTCTAGCAGACTGCTAGCAGTCTCAGGTGGGAAGCACAAAATGTAATAATAACCCTGAAGCCTGCCCTCCCCTCCCCTCTCCTCTCTGTGGGTGGTTTCTCTAGCTCAGGACTGAGGCATGTGGTGAGGGGTGGGAGCTGCACTGTGTGAGTGGGAGCTTGTGGTTTTACTGTGGTTGCTGCTCGTATGTATAGAGTCTCTCCTTCCATTTAGCCTGGCAAGTTTAACCAACAATAGCTCACTTCAAATTGTGTATACCACGTTGTATCACCAGTGAGATGCTGCAGTCAGGCCTGTATTGCCAAAAGTAAGTCCCAGATTCCTCCAGCACTTAATAGCACACGCACATGTACTCCTTCAGTGCACTGAACCATAGCCGGTCACCTTTGTCCAGATGATGCCTCTCACCACCCTTCCCACTGAACAGTATTCCGCGGGAACATTGCAATGGGATTTGTACCTGCTGGTGAATGCAATGGTCCTGTTTAACATCACCGGCGTGACCTGGGGTGCAAATGAAGCTTTACACAATGGCTGTGAAAGACTGTCCTTTCATGCGGCTGCCGGAAACGTCTCGGCCTATCACACCAAGTTTCTTTTAGAATCATAGACTCCTGGGCTATGTCTACACTAGAAAACGTTAAGTCGACTTTGTTACGTTGACTTAATAAGGTCGACTTTAAGTCGACTTAAAGTTGACCTTATTAAGTTGACTAACAAAGTGGCTCCCTTTAAGTTGCCTTAACATTGGACATAGGCATCCGTACTGGCATTAAGTCAACTTAATAAAGTCGACTTAAGGGCTACTCCCCGTCCACACCGTCCTTAAGTCGACATAAGGAGGGGTAGTTATTAAGTCGACTTAAGGAATTTCTTAAATTGACTTGAAAGCCCAACATGGACATGGAGTAATTTAGGTCAGCTTAAGGGTCCTTAAATCGACCTAATGTAGACATACCCAAAGAATCAAAGGTAAGAAGGAACCAGTACGATCATCAAGTCTGACCTCCCACACAATGCCGGACACAAAACCTCACCCTCCCACTCCTGAAAGGAACCTCTAACCTATGACTGAGTTATTAAAGTCCTGAAATCATGATTTAAAAGACTTTAAGGTAGAAAGAATCCACCGGCAAGTGAGCCATTCCCCGTTGTACAGAGGAAGGTGAAAAACCTCCAGAGCCCTAGCCAATCTGCCTTGGGGGAAAATTCCTTCTTGACCCCCAAAATGGCGATCAGTTAAATCCTTTTATTGCACCCATCTTTTATTCCAATTGGCAAACACCAGTTTTGCACAAAGTGGCATTCATTCCAGATTTTTAACCTGATCCCTGCCAGATTAGAAATTGACAGAACTCTACCTCGCCATTAGAAATGCATATAACCTAACGGCTAAATATAGAACTGACAAAGGCCCACCCCCTGGAGCACTACCAGCCTGGGGATAAAATCAATGTCATTCCTGATACAGTAACTTGACAGGCATCTGCTAGAAAAGTCTTATCTGCATCTGTCACTGATTTCCAGATACATCGTGACATCCTCTCTAAAGCATAAACCCTCGCTACTATTGAGTAAGAGAACAATTACCATCTCATGTTTAGAAATTTCTGCAGAGAAGGGGCTTCTTTTGTTTCTAAGGCTTTGGGTCCAAGTTCTCCCACATGCAGATCCCAAGATAGAGATTTGAGGTGGCCTAAATGGGAGTGATACTGTTTCTTAAATAAGGCTGTTTGCTTGTACATTTCTTGGCAAAGGTATATGTTTCAGTCTGACAAGATGTAGTATCCTTTTGACATTTCAAATGAAGTGGGCAGGATGAATTATTCATTTTAACAGAACGTGACATTATAATGGAGCTTCAGCAATGTGTGTTTAACATTAAAAATGTGATGAAGCAGTTTAATCTCATCTGAGTTTATCGTGCATTAGCCAAAATGACTGATAGCAAGAAGCTAGTAAAACCCCTTCTCAAACAACGTCTAAATTAGAGACCGCAGAAACCACACAAACCGTAAAGGAAAATTTATTCTGAGGTCTTCTGATGCCAAGAGGTTTCGGGAACAGCAATAAAAAATGCAGGCCTAAATTCTCACTCGGTGTCAACTGGCTTAGCTCCACCGGCTTCATTACAAAAGAATAATGAATAAACAAAGGAAAAATAACTCCGCAAAACGATGCTTCAGTGCCAAAACTAGCCATGTAAATGGGGGGTGGGATGTACGTCACAGGAAACACACCTGCAGCTGACCCTTGGACCAGATAGTTGGCCTCCAATTGACCAACCTGATTGACCAGCTTCTCTGATTGGCTGAGAAGCATCACCAGCATCAGGAGCAGTAACAGGCTCGTGATTGCTCAATGCCTATGCTCCCAGGTGCTATTCCTCCAGGACTTGCCTTGCTCCTAACTTTGAACCAGCTCTGGTGCAGCTCTGTTCCTGTCCTGCTCTGCCCAGTCCATCCCATGCTGGCTTCCTGAGGCCTGGCCCTGGCTCCAACCTCTGGACTTGTTCACCAACATTCCTTAAGTAAAGTATTTGCAATCGAAAAGGAGGGGAAAATGCATGGCTTAACAAATCAGTGGGTTTGGTAGAAACATGTGGACTCTCGTAATCTAATGCTTCTTGTTTTCTTTTCAGTGTGTCAAGCAACCACGTGCAAACCGCTCTGATGCCCTTTCCAGGACTGGAAGAAGGAAATCGCATCTGGGAGTGTGAGGAGAGGCAAATAGGGAACGGTGTGGACAGTCTTAGCAGGACTCTGTTAGCAATTTAGTAACTCAGCAGTGACACTTCAATATTAGATGCTTAGATGTCAGAATTCAGTAGAGACTCGTTTTATTTTCTTGACCAGCTCTATGGTTTTAAACCCCATTTTCTCAACACACACACAGCTCTGTACAATATTTGCCCTTCCACTCTAAATACCATTCTGCTGCTAAACCTCCTGCAGGTGCCTAGCCAGTATCTAGGACAGTGCTGGTTAGCATGCTGCTAACCTCCGGCAGGGTAACACAACAGTAGGTCCCTTGCTGAGACCTTCTGCATAGAGCTGGCTGGTTATGTTGGCTGTACAGCACTTTGCTACTTCTTCTAAAAGGCAAAATAGGAATTCAGCTGCCAGAACTGTCTCCCTACTTCTCCTGCACAGGTTCTGGCATTCTGATTTCCTGGGGTCCTTGACGATTTTGACAGGGATCCTTGTCAAATTGCTCTAATGGCCTAGACTGCAATGTGTATGCTAGCTGTGGAACTGTAGATCAAAACTTAAAGAAGCATTTTGCCATTTTCCGAAGGGGGCAGTAGGTTTTTCTTGATATCTGATTTAATGGCAAGTCTGTTCCTTTATTCACCACGTTCTTTCTAGTGTTTCTTTCTGCTGCAGCAATAACAGAGCTATTATACTCTGTGATTACATGCACATTTTCTGTCTTCTGCACAATTAATTCCACTGGATTGTCCTGACAAAATTGCATGAAAAAACCCCTCTAAAGCTGCATTTGGATGAGACTTAAACCTGAGGGCTTGAGCACTTCTGATTATTAAAGTTGTTATGGAACATGGACACATTGGAAGTACCATTAGCTCAGTCCAGCGTGCCATTTCGTCCAGTATTCTCTCTCTGACTGCGGCCAGTAGGAACTCCTTCAGAGTGAGAAACCCTTTAGCAGGTAGCTATCATATAACTTGTCCTTGGGGAAGCTTTCCTCCTAGCCTTTAGCAGTTACACTTTGCTTATATCCCTTCCTAAACTCATTTATTTTTAATATTTACTAGTCAAACTGAAAATTCTTGTTATCAATAAAAGTGTCCAGTCCTTTTCTGAATCCTGTTAAGCTCTTGCCCTCGGTGATATCTTGTGGCAGTGAGTTCCAGAGGCTGATTACGTATTGTTTGGCAAAGTATTCCTTTTTATGTGTTTTTTTTTTAATAATTTGACACTTTTGAATGTCATTGAATGTTAATTATTTTTCTAGTTTTTATTATATTAAAGAAGGTGAATGGAAGTTCCTGATCTCCTTGTTCTATACCATTCATTATTATGATGTGTTCTTTAAGTATAAAAAGCCATTATATTTTGGTCAAATTGTCAATTTAGTGATTCCATTCTGACCAGCTAAATTATTTTGCAGTTTCAATTGGATACAGCGAGCAAGAGTTGGAACCCAGCCAGCGGGGACGGGACAGGAGAGACAGGTGCTGAGTGGAGGGTGCAAAGTGGGAGAAGAATGAGTGAGATACCTGGCAGAAAGAGAGAGGTCAGTGGGGGTGGGGGGCAGAGGGAGAGGTGCCAATGGGGGCAGAGGGGAGAGACGGGAGATGCTGACATTTTCTGGCAAGAAGTAGGAGATGATAGCCTGGAGAACTGACTCCCTCCACCCAGACTGTTGCTGCTCACCGTAGTTGCATGCGTTGGAGCACCCGACTCTTCCCTGTGATCTATGCGTCTCCCTGTTGCACAGGTAACCCCAAAACCACACCGCACCGTGCTTAGAAGAGCTTGGGGCTCAGCTGCCAGCACGGTCCTGTTCAGGACAAGCTGTTCCCTGCTGCCTATCGCCCTCCATGGCCGACAGGGGACACCTGAAGGTACTGATGCCACAGAGGGGGCCGCTCATTTGCACATTTCAGCTGCTGCCTGAAGGAGGCCAGTTTTAGTTCCTCGCATTTTTCTTGGTTCTTAGCCAACAGACACCCGTTAGAGAGAGGCTGCTGCCTCTGCCAAAGCTACCTATCTTCAGCTTGGGCTAGGCCCACTGAGCAAAGACTGCTCGATTGGGTTACTGCTTGGGATTTCCTATCTCTTGTTCCATCCTGGGTACCAGAGCGCCTCGGTCCTGTCCCTTCCTTCCCTCTGCCTGTGCGGCGCGGCTCCCTCCTAGCTGTGTCCTTCGGTGCAGGGTCTCCACTGGGGGGATGCTCTGGGTCCCTGGCCCCTGCGCCAGCTGGGGGGGGAGGATGAAGGGGGTGTTGGCATCGCTCAGCCGTCACTGACCCTCGGGGTCTCCTGCTGGTGGCTTTAATTAAGCATTAAGAGGGGCACAGAGGTCGTGGGCCTCATGCTGTGGGCGGGCGAGAGGGGGACGCACCTAGGCGGTGAAACCCCCCTCTGGGTGAAGGAGATGGGGCTGAAGAGGGCGCGCCTGTCCGGGTGGGTCGCCGAGGTCCCCCTCGTGCTCTCTGCCTGAAGCTGTTCCACGGCCAGTAACTAGGAACTGACGCAAGGGCCTTGCAGGCCATGGTCTGTGGTGCAGGGTTAGCGGGAGCCTGGGCCGGGGTGAGCCTGGTGGGTGGGTGCCCGCCTGCTTGCTCTGGTGGGGGTGCAAGGGTTTGGGGGGGGGGGGCATGCTGCCTGCAGGCGTGCCTGGTGACGCTGGTCCCCTTTCATTACATAGCCATGGGGAGAGGGCTCTGGCAAGAAGCCTTCTCCGCTCCAGTGGTTAGAGCCCTTGCCTAACAAGCTGCAGACCCTGGTTCGGTTCCTCCCTTAGGCTCTGCTTTTTCAAGTGGCCCCTCATCTAATTAAAGAGTCATGGGGCCCAGAGCAGCAGAGACTTCCAGAAGTCTCCTGTAGCACATTGGATTGGGTGCTGTTCCTGGGAGGTAAGTGGCTGGTTGTGCCCAGAGGTCTGGGTTCGAGTCCCAGGAGTGTCTAGTGGTCTGGGTTCGAGTCCCAGTGGTGGTGGGATTGATTTGGTGAGTTCGGTTCCTCAGTAAGTAATTTCAATGAGGAGCTCCTCTGGGCCCAGCTCCTCAGTAGGTCATTTTAATAATATTTTAGCGAAAAAAGGCGCTAAAGGATTCACTCTTTCGCCCCCCGCAGCTCCGCTCCCTGCCCTGGGGGTAGGAGATCCCAGCTCCGATCCCCCTCTGGGGACATGGAGCAGGGATCTCCTACCTCCCAGGGACCGCCCCCCCTCTAACCCCCACCCCCCGCCCGGGTCCCACCCCCCTCCCCTCCCTCCCGCCCCGCCCCCCTCCCCACCCACCCCGCCTATCCCCACCCCCCCGAGGTGAGGCGCCTCTGTTTATAGCCCCGGACGGGCCTCCTATTAAGGAGCAGAGGAATCCTGTTTATAGCCCCGGACGGGCCTCCTGTTAAGGAGCAGGGAACCAAATATCTATCGCCATCACCTCTTCGGTCGCCTGGTAGGTCGGTGATCCGTATTCCAGGCCCTTTAACGGGCGAGGTAAGATTAGAACCAGGACATCCAGGGATCTCCTACCTCCAGGGCAGGTCGCTTAACCGCCAGGCTACAGAGTGATCCTGGCGGCGCTGCTCGCCGAACTCTTACTTAAGTAAAGTGGAACGGCTCCAGCCAGCAAGAGTGAGGGGGGCGCCCGGGTCAAAGGGAAGACCCCGGCCTGGGACTTGAACTCACGCCCTCAGCGCCCAAGGCGGACACCTTACCCGCTTTGCTATAGAGAGCTCATGGTGAAGCGGTCTTGCTTGGGCCCAATTAACAGTTAACTAAAGTGAACCGGCATCAAGAGCAAAGCCAGGCTTGGGCCTTGTTCGCCCATTTTACCACCCCTGGCAGATGGGGACTTGAACCTGGGTCCTCCGCCATCCCAGGCCAGGGCCCACACCACTGCGCCACAGAGGACTGCTGGAAGCTGTCTTTTTCTTTGGCCCAAGTACTACGATTTGGTTGACGCACACACTTTGAACGGGAAAAACACAGCAACACCCTGGGCAATCCCTTTGCCCCACCTAGAGCACAGAAGACCTGAAGGAAGCTCGCTCACAGCCCAGCAGAGTACCCGGACCGCTGAAGAGGGCTTCTTCCCCAGAGCTCTTGCTTTGGCCCAATTTCTAGTTAACTGATGTGGCCCCTTTCACCAGGAAAAACATAGTGTCCGTATTCAAACCGCTTCTTGTCTGGGGCAGGGAAGAGTTAAAGCAGGTCTCCAGTAGCTCCCTAGATCAAGCTAGCTACGGCGACAGCCCCCGGCTCACTCCTTTTAGCCCAGCTGCCAAAAAGAAGCTCTGAACCAAGGCCTTTCAAAGCCCAGGTCAACACTCCAACCACCCTACTAGAGAGAGCTTCTTACCTGTGGTCTTTGCGTTGGCCCCATTACTAGTTAATTGAAGTGGACCATCTCAACAGGAAAAACAAAGCAGCCCCCAGGTCACTCTTTTGATCCCTGCTGGCAAAGAGGAGAACAGAACCACCATTTTCTGGCAGCATAGGTTGAAAGCCAAACCATTGAACCACAGAGGACTTCACACTAAAAGCCTTTACTTTGGCCCCATTAATAGATAATGACAGTGGACCCTCCACCAGAACATTCTTCATTTGTCCATAGTCCTTGTTAGGGGCCGGGAACCACAGCTTCCACTAGCTCGCCAGGTTAGTCCGGCCACTGCCCTAGACAAGCCTGTTTATGCTGGATCCTTGTCTGGCCCGATTAATAGTTAATGAAAGCGGAGCAGTTTCAAGAGGAAAGGGAGAGGGCGCTCCCTATTCAGCCCTTCAAAGTGATCTTCATTACCTACTTTTCTATAGTGTCGCAATACAAAAAAGGCTACAGTTAATCCCATAAATTGGTGAAACTGGTGCATTCCTCCTGAATATTTGTAAAGGACTAATGGCTTTTATCCAGCAATATTTAATACTAAAATAATAAAAATGTCTTCACTTTCTATAATTAAATATTGGCAAAAATAGATGGGGTGATGAAGTGGAGACACTTTGGGGATTTTCTGTGAGTGCTATGTGTGTGCCTCAGTTTCCTCACATATTGCTCATGTATGTCAGTGATGGGACCTGGCTGTGTAATCATTGCAGAGACCACTAGAGGATGGATTGGCCTTCCCCAGGCACATGTAGGCAGATCTAGCCAAGAGCCCCTGCCTGTGTCCCAACCAGCTGTACAGGTTGGGGCAGGTGAAGACCACTTAGCCTGGGAAGGAGACAAAGGACAGGGAACGAAT
This sequence comes from Pelusios castaneus, assembly GCA_007922175.1. NCBI lineage: Eukaryota > Metazoa > Chordata > Testudines > Pelomedusidae > Pelusios > Pelusios castaneus. Next base: position 1,394,532 of record ML685932.1, on the reverse strand, counting down.
AGGGCAGTCGTAGGTTTCAATGGCAACTGCTGTTCAGAAACAGCTCACCATCGACCCGTAGGGGACCCTCAGCTAGGCGCTGGGGGGAAGAGGTCAGTCTCCCAGGAGGGACGTGGTGGGGAGGACACTCCAAGAAGGGGCCTCCACAGGTGGTTGCTGCTGTACCTGCTAATCAGTCTGCTAGCAAAGCCTTTCCACCCTGTGATCTGAGAACTAATACTAATCTATTAGAGTTCTTTGAAGAGGTCAACAAACATGTGGACAGGGGGGATCCAGTGGACATAGTGTACTTAGATTTCCAGAAAGCATTTGACAAGGTCCCTCACCAAAGGCTGTTACGTAAGTTAAGTTGTCATGGGATAAAAGGGAAGGTCCTTTCATGGATTGAGAACTGGTTAAAAGACAGGGAACAAAGGGTAGGAATAAATGGTAAATTCTCAGATTGGAAAAGGGTAGCTAGTGGTGTTCCCCAAGGGTCGGTCCTAGGACCAGTCCTATTCAATTTATTCATAAATGATCTGGAGAAAGGGGTAAACAGTGAGGTGGCTAAGTTTGCAGATGATACTAAACTACTCAAGATAGTCAAGACCAAAGCAGATTGTGAAGAACTTCAAAAAGATCTCACAAAACTAAGTGATTGGGCAACCAAATGGCAAATGAAATTTAATGTGGATAAGTGTAAAGTAATGCACATTGGAAAAAATAACCCCAACTATACCTATAATATGATGGGGGCTAATTTGGCTACAATGAGTCAAGAAAAAGATCTTGGAGTCATTGTGGATAGTTCTCTGAAGATGTCCATACAGTGTGCGAAGGCGGTCAAAAAAGCAAACAGGATGTTAGGAATCATTAAAAAGGGGATAGAAAATAAGACTGCAAATGTATTATTGCCCTTATATAAATCCATGGTACGCCCACATCTCGAATACTGTGTACAGATGTGGTCTCCTCATCTCAAAAAAGATATTCTAGCACTAGAAAAGGTTCAGAAAAGGGCAACTAAAATGATTAGGGTTAGGAGAGTGTCTCGTATGAGGAACGATTAAAAAGGCTAGGCCTCTTCAGCTTGGAAAAGAGAAGACTGAGGGGGGACATGATAGAAGTATATAAAATTATGACTGATGTGGAAAAAGTGGACAAGAAAAAGTTGTTTACTTACTCCCATAATACAAGAACCAGGGGTCACCAAATGAAACTGTAGCAACTGTGGGTAGCAGGTTCAAAACAAATAAAAGGAAGTTCTTCTTCACACAACGCACAGTCAATTTGTGGAACTCCTTACCTGAGGAGGTTGTGAAGGCTGGGACTATAACAATATTTAAAAGGGAACTGGATAAGTTCATGGTGGCTAAGTCCATAAATGGCTATTAGCCAGAAAGGGGTTAAGAATGGTGTCCCTAGCCTCTGTTTATCAGAGGGTGGAGACGGATGGCAGGAGTGTGATCACTTGATCATTGCCTGTTAGGTTCACTCCCTCTGGGGCACCTGGCACTGGCCACTGTCGGTAGACAGATACTGGGCTGGATGGACCTCTGGTCTGACCCAGTACGGCCTTTCTTATGTTCTTAATAAACCCTTTTGACGTCAACAATGGCTGGTAATCAATCTGACTGCAGAGGCAGGGTTCCTGGCCCATTGCAGGGCCAGAGTCAGGAGTTAAACTAAGGGGGAATGCATCAGAACGCAGTTCCAGGGCCCTGAAATTTGAGGGGGCCAGAGTTCCAGGGCCCCTAAAAACAGAAAAATTGGGCAGAACGCATGTTCCACCCTGCCCTGGCTGTTGACAGGTCCTACGCCCCACCGCTGTTAGTCACAACACTTATTATGTTATGCAGTGTTTGCTAGTTTGTGACAATAATTGCTATAGACATAAACGCCATATACAATTATAAATATTTTTATGGAGCAACAATCGATGCCCGTGGTACTGAGAAGTGGTTGCAAATGCCTACCTGGGCTGGGGCCCGCACATGCATGAAGGGGGCCCAGACAATACAGGAAGGGGGCCCGGAGATTAGGAGGATTCTGGGGCCTGTCAAATTATACTTTAACCACCGGCCAGAATAAGGGGCTCTGGGGCCCTGGGCTACCCACCACTGTGAGGCCCCCACCCGGCCTGGGTCCCCAGCCCCCAGCCTGGCAGACTGCGGGCAGACTGGCGCTGGGGAACCTGAGGCCAGAGGATGCTCTCTGCTGGCCCCAGTCCGGCTGGTCTGCCTACAGGCATGGGGTCAGCGGGCACGCGGTGCAGCCTCCGGTGTGGGTCTCTAGGGCCACAGGGCTCTAGGTTTCACCAGCACTCTGGGGTCTAGCAGGGTGGCAGGGTGGGGGGATGGATCATGTAGGGACCATAGGGGCTGGAGCCTGGGGCCTCCCCTTTAGGCCAGGATCCAGGTGTTCAGCCCCTATCGGCCCTGAGTTGATCCATCCCTGGCTCATTAGGGCATGGAGGGATTCCCCAGGACCCCATGAGGTGGGCTCCGACAGCGGGAGTCCCTGACGGAGCAGGAGTGCTAAAGTCTTCAGGGTCAGATGAAGGAGATGACTTCATGGGTGCGGAGAGAGCCCAGGGGTGGCAAACCCTTTCATCCTGTCTGGCTGTGCCGAGAAGAGGTAGGAGCGTGCAGACCCAGGAGGAATCGGGCAGAGTCCTGATCTGCAAGGAGAAAAGCAGACCAGAGCACTGTTCCTGTGAGGCTCCCTCACAGATGGTAAACACAGAAATCAACTACAGCAATAAGATCACAGAGTAAGTGCCGCAAGACTCTGTTGTCTTTCTACAATAGACTAACACGGCTACCCCCTTAGCAATAAGATCGTTATATAATATAATAATCAATCAATTCATATTATATTATATTATATTATATTCAGATAATTTTGCTTTCCTTCCCCCCCCACCAGCTCCTGGCTAATTGCTGTTCTCCACTGTTTGAATCTAAATAACTCCTTTGCTTTGCTGTAACAGTCTGACTTGATCCTATGACTTACAATCCCCTACATTTATTTTGCTCCCATTCTGTAAATTCCCCATCTCCAAAGCATCTGATGAAGTGGAATTTTTCTCCCACAAAAGCTCATACAGTAAATAAATTTGTTAGTCTTTCACTCCTTGTTGGCTTTGCTGAACTAGACTAACACGGCTACCCCTTTGGAACCTGCAGTAAGATAGTATTTGAGAAACTTTACATATCTAGAAAAGTAGGGTAATATTATTCCTATAGAATTATACAAAGCATTCACATACTAATGCTTCTAAAAGTATTTATCATAATTAATGTAACCACACTGATTATCAAAGGATGTTCAATGATTGATTTGTCCCTTGTAAAGCCAGACAGGTGATCAGTGTACAAAATATACAGATTTACTGCAGCGAAACAGTGTATGCTTTCAAGTGCATTCATTTCTAAGAAGATTAAGAGGAACCCATTCTTTCCCACTTCGCTCTCTAAGTCCCTAAAGAATCATTTTTATTTTATGAAATAGATTGAAGAGAATTACAGGCAATACTAGATCTGAATGAAAGAAAACCAAACCGGAAATTATTTTTCTCCCTCCATCTTGCAAGGAAACAAAATCTTTCTTTCTCTTGTTTTTTTTTTTGAGCAAAAAAGACACCAACTTACATTCTGCCTTTAAGAAGATCTCTGGAAAAGGTCTGGCAGCTCTGAATTCTTCCAACAGCTCCCCACAACCACCTACTATTATTATTTTTTTCTATTTTTAGGTGAATTTCCAGGTTTTTCCCAAGTCAATTCCATTCAGACATTCAATATTTCTACCATGTAACACAACTATTGCTTTATGCTACATTGCTATGGAAACACCTGCTGCCTCCTTAGGAAGCGTGGGGATGGAAGGCGATGGACAGGAGAAAAAAGGAAATGGAATCAGAGATTGAAAAATTAAAGCACACCCCTCCACCCCCATCTCATTTGTTAGGTACTTTGTAAAATTCAATCCAAGTTGTCCAGGTTTATGACTATATTTTAGAAATGTATTTCAGATGTAGGGAAATTGAGACAGTGCAAAATACACAGTAAAGAGAAGAGAACTCTTCATATTCCCAGGAGTTTGCTCTAAGTCCCTTTCCAAATGCATTCCCATTTTCCCATGCAGATTCAGTTCTCTTCTTTCTCAATCACAAGCTCCTTTAGCTATTCAACTTAGCTATCTAGGCTGCAGTACCTATGATTATTTCCTATAATGTTGTCTTGGCAACACCTGCTTCTACCAAGGGAAAGGACAAGTAGGCAGCCAATCCATTTGCAGAGATTTCCTTTAATGATCCTTTGTTCTCAGGCAATTACTAAATATTTTTTTTTGGGGGGGGAGAATTAACATCAGATACAGTAGTAGTTGTATGAGGGGATATTTCTCTCTGTATGTGCTTTACGGTCTTCTTGAAGTGATTACCCTTATATTCTCAATGAAGTGAATGACAGTCAAGTTCTGACCCAGAGCCTGCTGAAATCAATGGGAGTCTTTCTAATTACGTCAGTGGGCTTTGGCTCAAATTGAAAGACAAGATCTCCAGGATCGATGGGCACACTGTAGAAAGTGGGATAGGCGCAAGATGCAGCAGATGTAATGAGTCATTTAGGTTTGTGCAACACTTTTTCTCACTTAGGGATAATTTCTCAAGGCTTGTCTTACATTAGAGTGGTTAAACTAAACACATGTGTGATGCGGTGTCTACCCCACACTCACCAATCACAGGTAAATGAAGGCCAGATGGGCCAATTAACAAATTAGGTAGTTAATCAAAGAGAGGCTCACCTGTGCAGGAACAGGCAAGTCCTATATAAAGACAGGTATCTACTGAGCAGTTGCAGTAATTTTTGGTTGAGGTTGTGTGGGAAGTTTGTTGCTCCCTTTCTGTCCTGGGGAGGGGGAGAAAAACCAGCCGAAGAAAACAATCACTAATCATAGAAAGGTAGGGTTGTTTATTATAGGGTTTTGGAACCTGGGGTAGAAGTCAGGGGTTTCCCTGCCAACCACTAGGAAGAGGTAAAGGGTATTATAGAGGCCAGCCAGAGGGTCTGGGAGGACTTTAGGAGCCTGGCTTTTGGGCCAAGCCATACCCCAAAAAGAAAAGCACAGGTTTTGGTGAGAGGGGCTGTAGTGGTGTGGGAAGACATAGTTGCAGTGGCTGAACAACCTGGCTGAGCTACTCATGGGGATGGTCAATAGAAGAGACTTGAGCCTTCTAACAACATATCTGTACCATACCATTTTTAGCAGGCCCAGAATTAATCTTCCTTTGTCTGTGCTGTCCCATTGACTTTGCTGGAACTAGGGGAGTAGACAAGAGGATTGAAGCTGGCTCTGAGTTGAAGGATGGGCTGGACTTGTTCAAGGTAGGTGCAAAACATTTGTTTCTATTTCATTAGACTTAATAAAGATCTGTAAGGGGGGTTGGGGAAGGCACTGGGTGTGAGAAACCTGAATTTACTACATTGAAACCAGCCCTGAAGTCAAGATACATTCTTGTTTTCTGTCTTCCTATTTTGCCCCCTTAGGTTGTAGCTTCCCCTTCACTTAAGTATGTCTCTATCTGCTGGGGGGATGGCTTTCAAGTGTGTGTTTGGCTACAGTGAGTGTGCCTTCTGCTTCCTGAAAACCTTTTTAACTGTGCTGAATTAAAGGGGAGACTTGGGGAATTAAGGGTGTGGCTCACAAAAATACATTTTTTTTAAATATGCAACATGCAAATGGGTTTTGTGAGCTGGGACCATATGTTTACCATTCCTGATAGATAAAAGGTGGGCATGCTGACTGCATTTAATGTTGCTCTCATATTGCCATTTTCTTGGCTTTTCATGTAGTATTAGATTCTTTTAGCTTTGTGAATATGAAATGAGTTATTTAACATTTTTATTTATTGATATTTACTAGAAACAGTAGAGAACAGAATATTTGAGAAGACTTCTTTGCAAAATTTATAATGCAGGATTTTAAGGTGGTGTTCTCAGGCAGTTAAAGGTTTTCCTGTCCTAATAGTACCTATACAGCATCTATAAATAAAAAACTTAAGATGCTTAAAGAAAGGTTGGTCTGATAGCAGTCTGTCTAGCAAGAAATGGCTTAACAGCTGTGACTGAAAAACCTATACTTCTCTTCCTTGACTGTTAGTCTGGATGTCCCTATCTGTGTGGTTCCTCTCATTACTCTATTGTTTCTATCTGCATACCTAATACTGTAAGATTTAAATCAAGTAAGGGGGCAGGGTGTGACTGATTAAAGGGATTGTTAATGGGCTACGGGTGGTTTGTAGTACTTTAGTTGCAAGGGTTGGCAACCTGAAAGATAGAAGAGCCATTTCAAAAAAATCCTTCCATAACTGTTTTGAGCTACAATGGGTGTAGTCTCTTGGTTGGGGGGTGCAGAGGCTGGGAGCTGGGCAAGGTGCCTGCTGCAGGGTCCCTATAGGGGTTGGGGAGGGAGCAGCCTAGAGCCGGGAGCATGCCCACCTGCAGGGTTCTCCAGTGGTTTGGGGAGCCTTGAGTCCCCCAGTGGAAAGACACTGGAGGGCCTGGAGCTGCAAGGAAGTAGGCTAACAGCCATGTGTGGCTCTGGAGCTGCAGGTTGCAGACCCTCTGGCTGGGATAATTTAAGGGGAGTGGTCCTGCTTTTTACCAGGGGGTTGGACTAGATGACCTCGTGAGGTCTCTTCCAACCCTATTATTCTATGATTCTAAGGTAACAAACATAATAAGCAGAAGTCAAGGTTAGCTGGATAAACTGAGGTCCAGAAGTTCTTTGGGACCCAATTCAGGACATGGTCCAGGATCAGAGTGGTAAGATCAACGTAGTGCAGAAGCTGGAGGAACTGTGGATGACCTCCTCTGACTGGCTGCCAGGTAAAGTTTTTCCCCACTGATCGGGTGTGGTGAGCATAGGATGTTGATGGTGTGTATTCTGTTCCTGTAACTATTCTTAACTAGAGATGAAGGGTATTGCTATGTAAGGCTTTCACTGGTAAAAGTACCTGTAATCTACAAAAAAGTCCTGAGGCCTAGTAACTGGATAAGGGTAGGCGCCTTTTGCCTGTAATCCTACAGACAAGGAAAAAAATGGGGTGTTTTAACCAAGTTATTCCTTGAGCCCACTAGGCTGCTTAAAGACGGGGTGCCCCACACTGTGCAGGTAAATATCAAGAGAACAGCCTTTTCAATGGTATATTGGAATTTCTGCATGTGGCCTTGGCTTGGACACAACAGTTCAGAGGCACAGAAATAGCATTGCAAAGCCAAGATGAATGCAGCTGAGAAGGGTGGTCTTTTGGCCTCAGTGAGGGTAGGGCAGGTGGCATGTTGGGGAAAGATCAGGTCGTTGTCCTGTACTTCCTGTATACTTCATGAAAACAACTTGCTACCTGTACCTCAGTTTACCCACCTCCCCAGAACAGGAGCTAATGATACTTCATCAGCCTTGCAAGAGGCATTGATGCGAAGTTGGTTGTTACTCATAAAACTAAGAGAAAAGGTAGCATAGAAATGAAATGCTCAGACATGGCAACTGAAGCAAGAGAAGTAGACTGAATAAGCGTAAAAGGTTCTTGCCTTTGGAATAAAATACAGAATCCAATTTTGATCAATCACATCTTAATTACCACAGGTGTAAACAATCATTCCCAGATAATGAGACTGTGCAGAGAGGTGGAATTGCCTCTTGAAATAGGTTCCAGTGTGTGGGGTTAGAAACCCTTCTTCCCTCCACATGGTGGTTTTCTGTTCCTGCTGAGCCATTAAGACCGTTTCTGATAAGATCATACTTTTCTGTTAGATAAATTGCAGGCAAAATATAAAACTAAGCTTTTTTGCAGTAGTTTCAATATTGATTAGAGGTTTTATAATAGACCCTATTGGCTCTGAGCAGGAATCAAAGAAGCCATTGCATTCCTCGCTGAACATTTCAAACAGCTCAATAAGTGAGTTTGCTTGGTCAGTCAGACAATACTTTGGGTACTGGTGATAGGATTCCTAAATTGGTACCTCTAACAAATCCTTATTCCTGGGTAATACAACTTTACTTCACATGACTTCACTTTTTTTTGTATTGACAATATGGGCCACCCAATAGACCATAGGGCTACTTTTGTAAGGAAGGGCTTCCATCTAAATATAAGACCTTATGTGATTACATTGGGATCAATGCCAACTCCACTGCTATTCAACCTACTTTGACTTGAAGTTTTACAAAAGAAATTTGCTAAATTGAGCATCTTACTGTCATCCACATGGTACCTAAGATCTGAAATAAACATGGTATTAATTCTTAGGGATGTGTGGGAAGCAGCATAGTAATTAATAGTAGAAAGATCTATGCTGAGACTGAGTTGCATTCAGTCTACTGATGGCTGGAAGGATAGACAATGCTTCATCCTTTGGAATAAAGGACTTGATTGACCAAGCATTTATGCTATATACCTCCACAGTCTTAAGCATGTGTAAATCGGGAATTGTGCAGTGTCAATCAGGCCCAATTTGTTTTAATAAACATAGCACAGGTGTGAAGAAACAGCTTCTGTGGTCAGTATAAACCTGACTCAGAGCTGTCTCTGTAAGGATCTGTCATAACTTGTTTTTTCTTAAAACAAAATATTTTAATACCTTTTCATTAAATCTCATGCTCTTACACATGTGCCTGTATGCAAAGTCAATGAGATCAGATAGTAGCTGTCCTACCTGTCCCAAGGTTGAAAGCTCTGAGGGTGGCCACACTAAAATTGTAAGGTTATCTCAAGCAATTAATCTGAAAGATAAAAATGGTGGTTTCACTTGAAGTGAAATTCAATTATCCTTTGCTACAATGCCTCTCTGAGGAAAAATCAGACAGCCACTGTTTCCTGGTCACTTGCTCTTCTTGCATCCCAATGTGTGGAGCTGTGGTGATTTATGCTGACTGAGGCAACTGTCCCCTAACCTTTGGTTACACACTTTAACCAAAGGCAGTCTCTTTATACCAGCAGTGTAAATAGAAACAGGGCCTAATTTGTAAATGATCCAGTTTAGTAGTGCACTACACTTGAGTCAGAGGACATGACAATCAGGAAACACAGCCATATTGGTGAATATAGTAGCAAGGCTTCAGCCATGCAAAGGGTTTCAGAATGTGAAAATAAGTGATTGAAATGGCAATTGGTTCAGTTGTAGGTGGCAAATAGAAAATTGATTCAATGATCAACGGTAACGCTTCCTTGATTGGAATGGTGTCCATCTGGCTGATGTGCAGTGTGAGCTGAAGGATGGGGAGTTGTTTGCAATACCTAATCAATACTGTCAGTTCACTGGAGCGAAGCTGTCTTCCCCAGGAGTAATCCTTGAAGTTGTATAGGTAAGTGATTCTGTCTCTATTGGTATCCATTAAAGTCCCCTTCTGCCTATAGTGGACAAGTACAGATGCCACAGTGTTTCATATATTCTAAGTAGACTGAATGACATCTTTTCAGTAACTGTTGGTTTTTAAGTGACTTACAATTTCTGTTAAGGCCATGAAAGGACATCCAAATCAGTGGCTCTCAACCTTTCATATCTTGTGCCACCAATCACTCTCAAAGAACCTGTTTTGATGGAAACAAAGCCCACTTCCCCAAGGAGGACACTTGTATGTTTACAGGCCTTCTATTATATTTCACTTACAGTAAGTTTTAAAATTCCAAAGGGGTAGCCATGTTAATCTATTGCAGAAAGACAAGAGTCTTGTGGCACTCTTAAAGACTAACAGATTTATTTATCGCATGAGCTTTTGTGGGAGAAAATCCCACTTCGTTCTCCCACAAAAGCTCATGCAGTAAGTTTTAAGGACACTAATTGTGGTAGTATTGAGCAAATTTTATTGCTATAGTTTTAAAACCCAAACAATTTCCATTAGTAGTTCAAAATGGTAATACTGTTGAGTAACTTTTACTGCTACAGCTTGTATATAATGATACTGGGTTAGGTGGGTAGGGTAGATCAGTAGGAAGGAGAGTGAATGCTTAATAAAGTTGTGAAAACTCTGCATCCTACCTAGACTATCTTTGCATCCCACTAGTGGTACCCATACCACTAGGTAAGAGCCACTGACCTAGATATCCTCTGCACTGAGACAGGACCATCCCTGACAGTGGGGATTCCATAATTTACCTTGGAAGGCTATTTCTGCCTGAACTACTCTTCTCATTGATGAAAATTAAACCATAACTTCTTGTCTTGCCTTCAGTTGATCCCTGTTCTTTACAACTGCCCTTAACTTTCTGACCAATCTTCTAACTTCTCAAGGTCATTGATTCTAATCTAGTACTCCCAGCTTCCTCATCACAAAGATTGCAGGCATAAGCTTCACTTCATTATCCTAGTCATGAATGAAAATAGTGAATGTTACTGGATCCAGGAGAGCTCGCCATAGGACACCACTAGATTGCCCCCACCCTAATTTAGAAAGCAAGTCATTGATAACTGCCTTGGTACCAGTTTTGTACCCACCTTACAGGAACTTAATCTAGAGCACACTTTCCTACTCACCTTATTTGTGGCTACACAAAGCCTCTGTTAGCAAAGCACTCTAGGCCACTGATGGCCACAAAAGGGTGGGGCAGCTGCTCTTATTCTGTGGGAAGCTGGTGGCTCCATTTACATTTAAAATTGGTGCCAGTGGGAGATGTATTCATTTTAACATAACCCTTGCTGTAGGTTCTAGCAGGCAAACCTTCTACTGCTTGCACCTTTGCAAAATTGGTTCCTGTAAAGGTAGTACGGCATAGCTAGCCTGCGGCATTACAGCAGTCTTTCACTTGGCTCTGAAACTTGATGCAATGGTCATCATTAGAATGGAAGGTATTAGACTGTGGATCCATGACCTGATCTATATTGTTGAACTAATTTGAGCTCTGGAAGATTCGTTGACTTGAATGGTATTAGATCAGCTTTATAACTCCTCCCAGCACATTAATAAAAATTTTCTGGTGATGGGTGACTTTGGGGGGGGGGGGCGCAGCAGCATGGGTGTCTTCAGGGGCAGTTCAGAAAGTGCAAAGCAGCCACCTTCTGAAAATCAGACCCCTTCAAATGTCTCAAAATGGGTACCAGAAGAGGAGGTAATCAAAATCACCAGCTGAGGCCTCCATAACATGAAGTGGTCTTGACAAATCTCAGCTTCTGTATTAATCCTACCTGTGAATGGGCCTGCATCAAAGCCTCACAGCATGCAAAACTAAGACAAGTTCAATGTCACCAAAAACCTGCTGGCCAGCTTGCACAAAATAAGTTCTCTGGAGAAATGGTATGTTTTAGTTTTTCCTTGGCATTGGTAGCATTTTGTCACTTCTCCATAAACAGGGCGCATTGACCCTGCATTTAAGACTACCTTTCAGAGGAAATCTCCTCACCTCAAGTCTCTCTACTTTAATAGTAGCAGAGAGAAAACTGGTACCCTCAAAACGGCTCTCAACTCCACAAGCCAGGAAACCGTCCATATAAGAAAAGCTGCCAACTTGTTCTGGTTTCCTAGAGACGGCTATGACTTCTCTAAATAGCCATGCAATGACACAGCAAATTGGCATGTATGTGGGCTATAAACAATGTCAGCACCAAATTGACAGCAAAGCGCTCTCCTCGTGCTACTAACAGCTGCAATAAAAGACCCGTGGCCGGCTCAGATCAGCTGACTCCAGTTCAGGGTGCTTGGACTGGGCATGTGTAACTGCAGTTTAGATGTTCTGGCTCACCCTCTGCAGATACAGACAACTGGGCTCTAGCCCTGGCATCTAGGCTGTGATTTTTAGGCCCCCAGCTTTGTGTGCCCAAGTCAGCTACCCTGGCCTCAGACTTAGTGCCTCAGGTTTTTTATTGTTGTATAAACAGAAGCAGATAGAACTCCTCGCCTGGTTGACTGGTGGGGCCGGGGGGGGGGGGGGGGGGAGAAGGGGGAGAAGCTAGGAGCTAGCTCCAATGACTTCAGCGTCTGCAGGATCTGGATGCCAAGGCTTATAATTTTTCTTTCCAGAATTGCAAAAGTCTGATGCCTAGCTCTTTTCCTGGGTAGCTTCTGTCCATCCTCACTGCTGGTTCTGGACAGCTGATTATGCCTGAGGACATGATTCATGGTCATGCTATTGACAGGTTAAGTTCCTCTGAAACAAGGTGTTTGGGGGGCAGTGTTTGTGGGGAGGCAAAATAGGGGTGGAAAGAGAATATAAAATGTCCCTATTCATTTTTCACTGAGCTATAGCTCCTGCTGTAGTTGCTGTGGGCCAGAGCTAAATTTAATGTGGACTGAAGTTGATGGGGGCATGGGCCTGGGGGAGTTGCCTGCAATCCATCACTCTTTAAAATTTCATTGAGTTAAATAGGAAATGCAATAAATAAAGGGAGCTGGGGGTGTGAAGAACTAACCCTAACAATGGAAAGTGGCTATCTGGCTTCTCACTCTCCGGTGCCTTAACAATTCTCACGTTACTCTCGTGCAGTGCCTGCTGGTCTCTAGTGGCTGTAGCATTCTTGTGGCATCTGCCGACATATTTTGCAAGCAGCATGGCCCTGAGCTGCTCCTTGTAAAGCCAACTGCAAAGCTGATGCATGGTTCTAGTGAAAGACAGGAGTTGTGGAGGGCAGTTAACTATATTCGTTCAGTGAGTGTCCCTCTGCTGTGGGCAGTGCAAGGTTTGTGCATCATTTTACTCCCCAGGGCCAACTGCAGCACTGGCCATCTCCAGGCTTTCCAGAGGAGAGGACTTATTGGCCCTTCTTGCTACTGTACCCCTCAGAGCAGGTAGACTTTGCATGGGAGGGAGGGAAAAGGGCAGATACTTATGCCGAGACAGAGCTCGGGGCCCCAAGCGAAGGTCTGTATAAAGTGAAATTCAAACATGGAGTAGGGGGTGGTGGCAAAGATTGCTCTCAAACCAAGTAACAAGTGTCATGTAGTCTAACCCCCTGCCAAGATGCAAGATTTGTCAGATCTAACATCTTCAAGACAGGTGGCTAGCCAGCCTCTCTGGGATGGAACATGGGCGGCATACCTTATCAAACGCTTTCTGGAAGTCCAAGTGCACCATATCTCCTGGATTACCATTGTCCTTATGCTTGTTGGCCTCCTTAAAGAATTCCAGTAGATGGGCCCTTAACAAAAACCATACTGGACTCTTCCCCAACATATGTTCTACATATCTGATTCTGTCTTACTAAGCTTCAACCAATTTGCCTAGTAGTGATGCTGGGGAGTACAGGCTTGTAATTGCTTGGATCGCCTCTAGAGCCTTTCTAAAGCCTTTCTAAAACATCCCATTGTTCATGTTCCTTTCCTGAACATCCTTGCAAAGCAAAGCCCAGAGCATGCTATGAGGTTATCTTGTGATAAGAGCACTGAAAGGCAGCATTTCAGCCTGGGTGCCAACTGCAACAGCGCAGACCCAGTTCATGATACTTTTCTCTTCACAGATAACACCAGCACCTTCTATTCTTCCACATAGACTGGGTCTAACATGCCATTCTTAATTTCCTTGGGGAGTACATGATGGTCTCCTTTCTGTATCTTCCTCTGTCTGGGTCTTGAAAGACAGGACTCTTCCTCTCATGAGATTGTAGCTATGGGCCCTAATACAGCACAGCAGGTATATTTAAATGTCTCTTCAAGCATGTACTTAATCAACTTACACACGTGCCTAAATTGAAGCATGTTTTTAAAAGGCTTCTTAAATCAGGGGCTTCATTTTGATTAGCTTGGTGCTGGAAATGTCTATAAATTCATGTTATGCAAAAGCCCCTCCTTCCCCAAAAATGTTGCCAGACAGACAAAACCTCAGTCTTTACAAAAAAGTAAAAGATGAATTATGAAAATCCATTTATCTGGCTTTGCTCAGCTCTGGGAATAACATGAAGAAGCTGCTTTGTCCTGATGGCGAGCTCAAGAAATTTAATATGGTAGAAACCAATAGTTTAAAGTTAGTATGGAATTAAAAATTAGATTTCTATGGAATTCAATGGGGAAATGAGATCCTGTTTGCGGGCCTGGTTCAGAGGTGTAACTAAGCAACTGGTTGAGACACTGTTGGTGCAGCATTTTAAACTGGGTTTCAAATTAAGCACTGATTTCAGGGCTTTGCTGTACAGAAGTGGATTCAATGCCTTTCAATACTTTGCTGATTTGGCCTTGTCATACATTTTTTTGAACCAGCATAAACTTAAAATGGAGGATCAGTTTTAAGTCTTCTGACCATGTTGGGGTTTTAGGAGGGATTCTTTTCTTTCGCTTCATTCCCAAGCTGACAGTGGGTAGAGAAGGCAGAGTAACTTGCTTAAACAATTTTGTTTTGGGCAAACTCCCCCATGCTATAAAGCATCTTATAGAAACCACAATGTAAAAGCCAGTTCTTGGTATTCCACTGGCCTGCTGTTAGTGACTAGCAGAGAAGGAGAGAAAATGCCTTTTTAATTAGAGCTGTGAACTTCATTCTTAGTGGAGTACCAATTTCAGTTTGGGGACTGCTGAGTCTCTCCTGAGACTGAATCAGGAACAGAGCTGGGAGCATCTTTCTGCAGAGCTCCTGGATTCCACTGTGACATGAGTCATGTCCTTCCACCAGAAGGTAACAGGCTGTGGCTCCCCCCTGTTGCTCTTCTCCTATTGTAGCAAAGTTCCCCCTCAACTTTGCCAGATAATCTCCCTCTGGCAAAACAAGCCTGGGGTAAATGCACCCCACTTCAGGCCAGTTGCTTGCTACTCCCACCCTCGGTGTATCTTGGCCACAATGCTCCCGATGGACCTTGGTCTGCCCGGCATAGCACCCCTCAGTCCCAGAGTGGGTGGGTCTGTAAGCCACTGAGTCCCAGACCCTTGGTGGTACCTGTTTCTGGTTTTTCTGCTGGGGTGGTGTGGCTCTGGGGTCAGAGCAGCCTGGGCGTGAGTGTGCTCCGGTGCTCTTCTCCTGGGAAGGAGTGCTATCCTTGGCTTTGGGAAAGTGGTCTCCTGCTCCCACAAGCCTTGTTTAGCTTCTTTTTTTCCCCAGCTTCTAGCACAGGTGGGGCTTTTAATTGGGCTGGGGCTGCCTTTGCCTAGTCTCAGGTGTCTAATCAGGCTGCAATCACCTTCCCCTGCCAGCAGGGAAAAGGGCTTTAACCACTGGAGGGCTGACAGATATGCCCTCCAGTATGCTGTACTCTATCACAATATAGATAGCTATGCTCTGTTTCTAGAGCACCTTTAAGGTCCTTCACGCACATTGCAAAGAGTAATGGATTTTAGCCTTGCAATAGCTTCCTACCTGGGAGGTCAGTGTAGAGAAACTGACTTTCCCAAGGTCGCACAGCAAATCAGAAACTGATTTCAGACATCAGTGTCTGCACAAAGGTCCCTTTTCATCCCTCCACTAGAGCAAAGGGGGCTAAAAGTATGCATCTAGTTCCTGAGTGCTGGAAAGGGGCCTGCATACCCATGAGCATGAAGATTGTCCAGCGCTTTTAACCACAGTATCAACCCTTGTTCTGTGTGTAACAGGGCACAAGCCTGCATTTGGTGTCTAACCCAGTGGCAGTTGGAGGTCTGCAAAGAAGGCAAGGTTCTGGCCTCAAGATAGGTTTATGGTTCTCTGGTGCTGACTCAAGACTTGAAGAAATATACCAAATATCTCAAGTTTCAGCTGCTGGAATCGTATAGTTCCATAGGATCTGTTTTTAAATAAAGCAAGCTTCTTGCCTTGAACTCTTGGCAGAGGCAGAACTGCTATGTCAGATTCCAACAGTGAATAATAGGCTTTCAGCCTATCCCACAAGTTCCTAGCTTGTTTCAGGGTGGCTGTTTGTGTTTTGGGAAAAGACCCAATTGAAATCATAGCTGCTTCATAACATATTAACTGAAATGGGAACCCTTAAATGAGTAGCATGATTCAGCCCCGAGTTAAACTGTCTAAAGAACTATGGATCAAAACCTCTTTCTAGGCAGCCTAACAACCTTTCCTGAGATCTTGTAAATGTACATCTTTGCATTGCATTGACACTAAGGAAAAATGAAATCACTTGCAAGAATCCAACCGTAAATCCTTACAGAGGAAGATGCTGAGTAACAGCTTTCTAGATAAATGCAGCTCCTTGCAAAATTGTATCCCTTTCTCAGAAGCAGCCTTGAAGACATGGTCTAGTGGACAGAGCATGGCATGAGGGCTGAGGATGCTGTAATTTCTTGTCTTGTCTCTGCTGCAGAATCGTGCTGTAATCTTAGGCCAATTGCTTTTTACTATCCCTCATAGTAAAACAGGGATAGTGATGTCAGCCTGTCTTGTCAGAGAACATCTGGAGCAGTCTGCTCGGGTGAGGAAGCTGCTGGTTTGCATATCAGGTTATGCACTTCATGTTCTGGCTCTTGCCTGAAACTTCACAATAAATCAGTGCAAATTGGTTCAGCTGTGCCACATCTCATTCCTAGATCATGTCTAACAGGTGGTTGTCTAACCCAGTGGCTTTCAAACTTTTTTCCTCTAGATCCAGGTGAAAAAAATCACTTATGCCGATGTCTCTATAATTAGGTGCTTGAGCAATGCGTTCCAGTCTTTGGGCGGTGGCAGCAGAGGATGCTGACACCCAGGACTGGGTCCTGACCCTAAGTTTGAAAACCATTGGTCTAACCTGTTCTTTGACATCTCCAGTGAGGGGATTCTACAGCCTTCCTTGGAAGTCTCTTCCAGGGTTAATGACCTCTCTAGTTGGAACATTTCCCCCCAGTATCTAACCTAATCTTTCTTGCTGGAGATTGAGTATTATTACTTGTCCAACCTTAAGTGGACATGGATCAACTGACCACTGTCCTCTAACAGCCCGTAACATTTGATGGAATCAGGTTCTCCCCCTCCCCCCACCATCCACCCAGTTCTCGTCTCAATGAAACATAGCCATTTTTAGCCTTTCTTCATAGGTTGGGTTTTCTAAACCTTGATTGTTGCACTCATAAGAACATAAAGGCCGTACTGGGTCAGACCAGAGGTCCATCTAGCCCAGTATCTGTCTACCGACAGTGGCCAGTGCCAGGTGCCTGAGGGAGTGAACCCAACAGGCAATGATCAAGTGATCACTCTCCTGCCATCCGTCTCCATCCTCTGATAAGCAGAGGCTAGGGACACTATTCTTAACCCCTTTAAACATGCTCCAATTTGTCCATATTTCTTATGTCTTGTGTATCAATCTTACTTCTAAGTGTTTAGTTTCAGGCTAGCTCCCTTTGAGAGAAACAGATATACTTCCCCAAACAGCCTTTTCTCTCTGTACCTTTGCTGTGTTCAAATGGCTGCCCTGAGGAGAGCACAGAATCCTACAATCCTCAGAGCTTGCATACTCTACATGGTAAATGGAGAGGGGGAAACTCGCATCTAATTTTATTGAATGTAACCAATCAAGCAAAATTGATTGCTTTAACATAGTCCCAACCCTTGCGCTTTCTGGAATAGAAGGCTTGAGACACAATAATTGAAATAATTCAAGTCCTCAGTGAGAAGCAAGGTTAATGTCTCTGGTAGTGGATGTCTTTGTAATGATGAACATGGAATTGGTTCTTTCTGCAAATGGACTGTAATGAAAGGGGTGGCTGAATAGCTAAGTGGGTCAGGCATTGGCTTTTCACCTCCAACATGATTTGGATCAGCTTCTGAATAGGCAATGCAAGTTATTCCAATGAGGGGCATTCTAACTCTCCATGTGTGGGATGGGGGGGTGGTGGTCATGGTGTCAGTGGAGGATACTACAGAATCAGAGCAAGGGTTTCATTCTGCCTTCCTAACCAGTCATGGCACTGACTAGCAGTAATGTGAGGGTTGGGAAAAGCTCTATACAAGAAACATGGGCTTTCTCCCTACATCTACTCAAAACTGAAGTCATCTTTGGCCTCCCCAGCTTGCCTCCTTGTTCATGTATACTTACCCCTTGAGAGAAATGTCATCTGCTCTCAGGGTGGTGACTATTGCATAAGAAGACACAGCTACAATATCTCCTGTTCTGTTTGGTGGCATCCGCTCAAGATACTGCCTCCTATTCCCTTAACATTGTCCTAATCCAGAACTTGCCACGGACAGAGGACTCCCCTAGCAGACAAGTGAATAGACTAAGGAACGTGAAATTTGGGATACTAGAATACAGGAGCCCATGACAAGTATTTGTAGTATCAATGTGGCATGGATGGCACAGTTTGCTTGACCTTCGGATAAAGCAGGAGTTCAGCCCAGTCTTTCAAAGAGCAGGAAGAAGGAAGGAGTCAGTATCGAATGCTCATCTTTGCCAGCTAGCGCTGCAGCACTGGCCCAGATGATGGTAGCAAGCCCCATGTTTCTCATCTGCTATTTTGCAGAGGCTATCTAAGCCAGAAGCCTTGGTCTTCTGTTGCCTTTACAATAAGGCCTATAGGTACCAATTGGAAAAAGAAACCTGAAAGACAGCCCCCCCTTACAGGAACAGTCTGTCTCCTTCAGTTTTGCAGAGCAGAAACCTTCAATTCAGATTCCACCAAAGCAGGCATCTTTCCACACAGGGCTGCACAGTGGAGCTTAGGGTCCAAAGAGTATCAGGAGCACAGGGCAAAGGCCATGACATCTGTGTAAAGTAACCTGCCCTACTGTGGTACGTGGTAAACAGTAAGTTGTTGCAATTTTGCAGCCTGTCCTTGATTCCTAACTTAGCCAGTAAGAATTGAGGCCTGAATGTCAAGTAAAGCCAAGAGTGAGTCTTGGCTTCATAACCTGTAAGATGCAGGCATTTTAGTAACCTGTCCAAAAGAGACAGCTTTCCAAACCACAGAACGAAAGCTCGCTATGGAAACTGCAGGAGGTATTGTGTACACCCTATATTTGTCCAGTCTAAAGTCACCCAGTCTGACTCCTCTGTCAATTTCCAGTTTGACACATGCACAATGGAGGTGAAAGATAAATAATCCCACTTCCCCACACCTTCCTTTGCATAAAGTGCTCATTGCTCATTCAGTTCTGAAAGATACTTGATGGATGGTTGAAGATAGGCTTTCCCATTATTCTTTCTAATCTGCTTGATATACAATTTAAGGGAGTTGATGGGGGCAGGAAGAGAACAGAGGCTGTGGAAATCAAAATCAGTTTTCCTTTATGCAGAAATTCCAGCCTCTGTTTAGAATAACCCATTAAATATGGTCCTCTGCTAAATTTAGTAAATACTCAGGTGTCTGCTTTTGCTCTGCAGACATTTTAATACAGATTTAATCATATTGTGTGTTAGGGAAAAGAGCTAATTAGATTGACAAATTTAGAAGGCAGATAGCATATTAGAAAAGAAATGGGTGATTAGATGTTTTTACTGCAAAAGTGACTAGTCCTGTGGTTTAGCTTGACAGTAGGTTGCATGATATCCTGATTTCAACACCAAGAGCAGTTCTCAGGATGTTGAGTTTGTTCTAATCTGTTCCCCCCATTATAAACAAATGTTCCTATGGAAGCTTGAATGTGAAGTCTTTCCCAGCTCCTCCCTGCCCCCATTGTCTATGCTCAGTAAAGTCTGAAGTAAACTTCTGATATGAAAATCTTTTAAAGGGTCAACATCAGGCTGAATAAGCATTTTGAAGATTAAAAGCTTTATTTGCTGCTCAATTGCATTCTGGTCTGAAACCAAGCTGGAAATGTTGATGGCGTTTTCAACTTTCAGTCAGCCCATCTTAGTTGCTCTATGCCTTGGTTTACCATCTGTAAAATGGTGACACGGCTACCTACATGTGGGCATAATGATGCTCAAGTGTAGTTTGTGCATTCTGCAGGATCAGCTACAGAAATGCCCTTTGGTAAAAAGCAATAGGGGTACCTCTGATTCTGCCAGGGTTCATGGTGCTTTGGGAAGAGAAGCACCTTTTTGTTCAGGAATTAATAATGGAGTGCTGTCTGTTGGGATTGCACATGCAGTTCCTTTGCTCAAGGCTCAAGACGTTAGCCCTCTTGTATAGAGCTTGACATGGCTGTGTCATGAATTGGAGACGTCACATCAGAGCAGTCCTACCAAATACTAGTGCAAAACCCCAACAGGGTGTGACTGAGTGCAGAATGCAAGCTCTGGGAGCCCTACAGCAGAGTTTCAGCCTTTGACAAGGCTCCCTATGGATTTTACAGTCCTTAATAGTCATTACATAAAATTGTCTGAGGCGTTAACTCTTCCATTGTCCCTCTGTAATGGGCTCACCTGTTGGTGCTAGCTAGGGGGCAGCTCTCCCTTGATGCCTGCAGCAGGGGCCTCCAGTGCAGCTGTCAGATGGCCACTGGTTCTGCTGTGTGAACAGACTTCCTCACGCCCAATCGGTTCATGTGCATGAGTGGAGCCTTCAAGTAGCTAAGAATTTAGCTTACCCCCTGAGATGCTTAATGCCTGACTTAATGGAAGTAATGGACTGTCAGCTGCCCACTGAGGGTAGCTGCAGCTCAACCCGGACATTAATTGAAAAGGAAAAAAGACAGGAGCCTCAATTTCCATTGATGGCAAACTCTGAAGCATCCCACCTGACTGGCAACAGTTTTTAGAAGGTAAAAGACAAGGAGAAAAGGATTATTGCTTACTATCAAAATCACTGATACAGGAGTGAGGTGGGTCCAGTGACCTGGATTCTGACCACCTGTGGTGCCTTGGGTCTGATATCTTTGTTTGTCACCCCTTCTACCCTCAGATTTCATAGATGGTTGGTGCTTCAAAGCAGAGACTGTTTATACAGCAGTTAGCCAGGGACCGGGGGGGGCATGATTTCAACACAGGTCACTAAGTGCTACTGAACGTGATGCAGAGAAAAAAATCTAATATTAAATGACCTTTCTTCACTTTAAATCAATAGAATAACTTAAATAAAATTTTCCATCCTGTAGATTAGGAAGCAAGGTGCCTGGAAAGACTTTCCTTTGACTTGTGCATTCGGTGCCAAAGCCCACTCATTACTATCATTAATGATGGTACAAACCAGTTTAGAGAAACTGACTTTCAGAGTTCCTTAAGGTGTTAATTAGTATCTCTCTCTTCAGTCTGAAGAGGTTATTTCAATTGCTGGGTTGGTTGGCTTTGTATTTAAAAGGATGATTGCCGACGCAAAAATCAGACTTGGCTGAAGTTCTGTGCTTCCCATCCTGGTCAGGCCATGGAAACTCTGAAATACAAAAGCTTCCTGTCTTAGACTGAGCATTACCAGGTCTCACAAGACATGGTCTTCTGGTGAAATTGCCACTGTGACCTGTGATCCAGGTCAGTTTCCCAGATGCCACTAATGCTGAACTAAAATGAAGCTCCAAAGCTTAAGGTTAACATGTTGCCAGTTCAAAATGTGCATCAACACTGGAAAAATTCAGGGGTAGTTGAGCTTATGATAGGAACGGTAGAAGCTGTACTCGGCTATAGTGGGCAGGCTTCATCACCATGTTGTCGAAAGGTGCCAAGATCAGGCTGTAGAACTTTCAGAACACAGATGTAATGTGTTTGATATTGCACAGTAAGAAAGTTCCTAGCACACAATCATTGGTCAAATCAGTTATCAAGACAGGATACCATCTTGAAGACCATCCCCTCCTACTTTTCACCAGGACTATCTGCCTTCTCCCCAACCTGCTCTTGGTAGATGGGAATTCAGTTCTGCTTGGCACTTCACCAGTGACAGTGATTCTACGAGTACCTTTAGCAACCATTTCCTAAGGCCCTTTCGTACTGCTCAATACAAGAAATAAAATGTCAGGATATCTTCTGATTGCAAAAGCACAATAGAGAAGTGACAAACTCAAACAAAAATGATTCATTTTAGTTCCCCTCTACCTATTCTTCCATTATCCAACCTGAATTACAAGGGATACAAAATTGGATGTTGAGAGAATGAACATTTCAACTCCACTTAAAAAATAAAGGGAAAAGATCAGTAAGTTCTGGCTGAAAATAGCACAGTTAAATCAACAATAGTAATAAGAGAAGCACCTGTAAGTATGTGACTTGTCTCAGTCAAGTACAATATTACATAAAATACAGCTATGCTGTCTAGGGTTGACTAGATGCTTAGCTCCATATACAAGTATTAGCAGAAGAATAAATCAACAGCTTGCCTTACACCAAACCTCCCACATTATTTCTCCCCTCCCCCCTTGTTCTAAAATAAATTTCTATTTCTTCTGTACAGGATCATTTAATAGTCTGTGAAATGAAATGCCAGCAAGAATTAGAACAAATGGCATTGTAATCTCCAACAGACAACCAGCTTCTGCTGGGAAACATTCTCAGCAAAGGTGCTGGATGAGAGATGAATGTGAGGTTGGACACTCAGCTTAGCTCAGCAGACCTCGCTGAGGAGGCAGGGTCAGACTTGGAGCTATTGCAGTCCCTGCTTTTGTTGAACAGCACCATCTTCAGTATTTCAAGCTGAGTCAAAACAACCAAAGAGATTTGAAGGCCTAGAGGTTCATGGATGCCATTTCAGCTACTCCCCATTTAAAGTCGTCTGTGCAATGAGATTTGCTGGTTGTCTTCCCATCTCCCCATGTTCTCTGCATCTCACTCAGCCCTATGCAACTGTATTAGTGTTTGGGGGCTGCCTTGTCCCTGGAAAACAACCTAATCACAATGTCAAGGCTCTAGGGATCAGGTTATAAAAGTCAATGCAGCAGAAAAGATGGATTCCTTAAGGAAATATAGGGGGTTTTGCCACAGGGACTGTGGGTCTGAGTTAAGGAATCATCAGCCATGGGGAGGGGGGAATCTGTTCGATTCTGAGGGTTGATATACATGGCTTTTCTGTGACTGGCTTAGAAAAAGTCCTCTGAGATAAAAGTTGACTGGCTAACCTTATGGGTTTTTTGTGAAGCTTTTTCCTTAGCTTGCTTACAGAACTTCCCTGCTGGTCCCCAGAAAAGAGACTAGTACCTTGATGTACCTGGGCTATAAATCATGTCAGTGTCCTAGAAATGTAGGGTTGGCTGCTACAAGACCCTTTGGAGGTTGGTGGCATGTGAGGACACTGGGCAACTCATAGGGTGTTGCTGGCTCTTTCCTAAAGACCAGTGCTTAATTGTACCTACAACACCTGACACCATAAACAAAGCAGCTGGCCCAATACCTTTTAATGGGGTATAAAAGACATGCCTTATGGAAATGTCAAGTCACTAAATCTGCCTTGAAAACATGCAAATGGGGTGTATGTATACATCTTTCAGGTTCAACTTTAGTCATTGTTATAGAAATTTTAAAAATGACTTTCTGGGGCTGTTGAGAAACCATTGCTGTGAAAGCTGCTTCTCATACTTTGTTTGGGGGAGTGTCTTTGCAGATGTAGTTAGTTTCAGAAGTAAATTTACTTCAGAAACAAAGACCACTTGATAATTAGAAGCTGTCTATTGTGGTTGATTCCATTTGCTCTCACTGAGAATTGCAACCTGGGACTCCCAGGTGCTTTCCCCTGATTATTACCCATTTACATTCTAGGCATAGGTTGCAAACCTATAATTGCAGTATCATTCACTACATAGAAACCAATTAATGAAAGGTTAGGATGCAATTAAATCTTAAAGTGCCCTTTATTTCTGAGTGAGGTTTTTATTGCACCACAAAGTCCCTCAGCATACTAGAAAGCTTTTTTCAAAGGCTGGGGCATTTATTGTTTTCTTCCATCTCTGTAGAACTTTGTGGCTCTCAGGAAAGAGTGTTCCTGTCTCAATAGTCCATTTATAGATTTTTACTGGATTTTTGTCTCTGCTCTGCTGAGGGCCTTGGGTCTGCCTCTGGGAATACAAACTGGACTGATGTGAGGAACAAAGTTGATATCAAGCTTAGTTCTATTGCCATCTTGCATTTTGTTAGTGATTTGTGAGATCTATGGAATGAAATAGCATGGGACTGATTTGGCTGAAATGTGTAGTTACCTGTTAAACTGCTCACTTTCTACAGAGATGGTGATTTTTAAAGAAAATGTTCACTGCATGAACAGAGCTGAGTGGCCTTCAAATATTCCATATGCAGTTTGATATAACATGTCCCAAATGATAACCCGGATTCACTGTCCCCATTAGAAGAAGGGCATGCTAATTAATGGAGCAGAGAAACAAGAGCTAGGAATTTGGGGCTGTTTCCACAGACATTATTTTTGGGGGGAGAAGAGGGAAAGTCCCTCACTTTTCCTGTGACTACCTGTAAAACAAGGAGGATAATGCTTAGCTGAGGAAGCAATGAGTTTGAATGTTGGCCTCAGTGAAGCTGCAGAAAATGAAATTATGCATTAGTATTTCATTTACTAATCCAGTGATCACACAAGGAAACTTCCCTCTTCCAGAAAGTAACCCACAGGGGCAAAGTTCAGTATGGGGGGGGTGGGGTACTGTGTAGCAAAGTTCCAAGTGCCTGAGCCTGCTGGGCAGATGGCACATGTCTGGTATCTGTAATTAAACCGCCTGACCTTTTAGTTCATAGGCTGTGGGGCGGGAGCCAGAGCAATAGAAGAGATCGGTTGAGAAGTGAGTAAGATGCCAAAGTCAATCTCATTTACCCACACAGTGTCAATAATGAGCTGGAAGAACATTAGTCTCTGAAATCATCTCAAATCACTGGTGGCAGATGCCAGCTGTTCCTCAGTTGAGCATTCACAGAATTATCAACTCTGAGGTGCTAAAGCTGCTTTAACACTTCAGTTGTAAGACCACCTTGTATTTTAGCTTCCCTAGCTTAGCTGCCAGACACCCCTCCTGTCTTTAAAAATGATCAGTTGGAGGCACAATGCTATCTGTGGGGGGCGGGAGAGGGGGGGTGGAAGGGAAGCAGCACATGTCCAGAATGGAGGAAGTGACATTTAGGAGGTGTGCCCTGTTTCCACACCATGCCTAAATAACCAGTAGAAAATGCCAACTCTGCCGTGGCTTGAGAACACCTCTTCATACCATGTTGGGCCCCAGGCTCTACTCAAACCAAATCTGTCCAGTTTCTATCAGATAAGAAGATGGAGATTTTTCACACTACACTAGAAGGTATGCTGGGTGCATTCTGAAGCAAGCTGTTGGCCTGAAGCATTGTCAATCTGGAATTGCCTTGACAGAACATTTGAGGATGGACAGCAGGTGGCAGGAGGATGCTTAATGAGAAGAACTTTGTGCATGTACGCAAGTGACCTTTGTAGGGGGAACACTAAAGTTGGCTGATTCTCATTTACTTGTAGGAGTGCCTTTGGAGGGGTTTGGATGCAAGTGGTGTGGGGGTGGTTTGGAGGAAGGAAGGTATGGAGGCAGGAGGGGGACCAAAAGGTAGCAGCAAGTTTGGGCTGCAAGACTTCCTCCTATTGTTAGAAGCCAGTGTTCTGCCAGCAGGCCTCTGGTCTGTCCACTATCTAGTATCCTGCTGTCTCAAACTGTACTACATTAATGTGCACTGGAGAACATCTAGTCCATGCCAGGAGGAGCCACAGAAGGCTGCAAAACTCTGGTTCAAACTAGGATTTGCACTGCAGATGAATGCACTTGGAGACGAGCCTTTAAAGCAAATGTGGAAAACAAAGGAAGGGTAGAGTGGCCAAGAAAATTAGCTTGAGTGTCAGATTGTTTCTAAAGTTTAATATTTAGGAAACTAGTCACAAATTGAACTTCTGTGAGCATTTGAGGTTAAAATCTTTCATTTATGGCCAAATGCTGGGGTACCCAGAAAGTCATTGTGAGGTCCCAGCACACCTTTAGAAGATGCAGGTCTTGTGTGCATATTTGGGTAGAGGGGAGGAGTAATGGTGTGTCCCTCCAGCAGACACACTCAGCATTCCTACGTGCCATGGAGACCTGTTGCAATGTAGACTTTGTCGGAATGAATCATTCCCATAGTATCCCAAGTCCAGTATTCTGTCTGCGCCCAAAGCAAGCTGCAAGTCCCTGAGGATAAGCATCTCAAGTGTTTTCATGGAGTATTATTGTTACGGAGCTCATTGGCTACTTCCTCAGGCTAGAGCTGCACACTGTAATGCAGATATTTCCTACACTGATGTAGGTTTTTCCATTCCTGAATCCACTGCTCCAGGAGGTGGGGGGCTAGGCTGATGAAAATTCTGTTTATCTACCTGTGGCTATTTGAGGAGTTAAGTCAACCTAACTATGGTGCTCAGTGTGAGATTTTTCCACAACTGAGCGATGTAGCTGGGTACATCTAACTGAAATGTAGCCAGTCCTCAGACTTGGTGGCTCTTGCAGTGCTGTTCCAGATTTGCTCCCACAAAAGCTCATGCAATAAATTAATGTTAGTCTTTAAAAGGGCCACAGGACTTCTTGTTTCGCAGTGCTGTGATATTCAGGACTCGCAAGTACGTTTCCTAGGACACAATGGACCTGAAACGGTTGCCTTGTCTCCTGCTTTCATTTAAACACTGCAAAGTGAGTGTTCAACACCCTAAATTAGAAGGTTGGCATTTTCACCCACTTAGCACTGGGGTAAACTACTGCATGCGGTTCAGGAGACATGATATAATATTACAAGAAGACATGATGATGTAGGCAAGTCCTCTAGCACACAGATGGGTAGCCTGAGGCAGGGGAGAGGTCAAGCCATGAGTTTGTTTGCAACAATGGCTTCTGTACAAATACAATTATCAAGGTGGAAATTGAAAGTCAATAAAGATGAGGACTTGAGCAAGCTCACAGATCAAACTGGAGGTGAAACAGTACGGTTTTGATCATGCCAATCCTTACAAAGAAATGTTAGACGGTAGGGATCCACACCATGAGTCAGATGCACTCGCCTGATAATTGCTAATGTTAACTGTGTATGTTTCAAAGATTACCATGAGCAGTGCTTAGTTTTAAATAGATCTTTCTTGACAAAGCCCATTATTCACAGTGGGCATAAAGCCGATATTGCTAGAATATTTCTGCAACTGTGCTGACAGGCATAGCATATTCAGTTAAATTATCCATTACCAGACAGTGTGCTTGTTAAGGGGCAAAAATACACATTTTTATTGACAGCTGCAGGTAATCTGTTCATCAGCCTAATCTTTGGACTTCATTTCCTGCCATTCTGGAGGACAAGAGGCCCCAGGGAATCCACATGCTTCAGGTATGATGAGAACAGAATAGATTTTTTTCCATCCCTCACATGCTTGCCCACTAATTGGGCAGACGTCTGGTCTGGAAATGCATCACCAACCATTCCTGGAGGTCAGTCTTCTCTTTTCTTATGCTGATGGGTCACAACTGGGCTCTACTTGCTGTTCATGTGTAACAGACATGCCTCCAAACTGCTGGAGTGCTATTCTTTTCTTCTTTTTCATTAACTTCACTATACTTTGATTATGAATACTATGTGTATTTCTTGCAAAATAACTAAAGAGCAAAGCTTTTCAGGGCCAAATTCTGCTTTTGACTGCACACACTAGCTCACACTGTAGCCTATAAGTCACATACATTTGGGGCCACATTCTGTATTAGTTGCATTATTTTAAAGGTCCTAATAATAGGAGCATGTAGAG
Organism: Pelusios castaneus; assembly: GCA_007922175.1. NCBI lineage: Eukaryota > Metazoa > Chordata > Testudines > Pelomedusidae > Pelusios > Pelusios castaneus. The sequence goes on along the minus strand of ML685932.1, from coordinate 1,367,112 downwards.
TGTAATGGTAGTTAGGGTGCTACGCTGTATGTTGAGACCTGGATTCTACTAATCTCCCATGTGACTTTGGCAAATCACCTTAATACTCAAAACTCATTGAAACCATTTGATACCCCTTAGATGCTTCTGAAGATCCCAAATGAGCACATAAATGCCTTTAAAAACTTGCCCCCTTGTCTGTTTGTCTAGCTTTAACTTCCAGTCAAAGGATTGTCAGACTTCCCTCTGCTCCAATGATGAGCCTACCAGATAATACTTGGATACTATAATTAAGTCACCTCTTGGCTTTTTTCTTGGTTAGCTAAATAGATTGTTAGCTAAATAGATTGAGCTCCCTGAATCTATCCTGTAAGTAGACTTGGAAGAATTTGATTAATCTAGACAGAGGCATACAATTTTTAAAAATGGATATTTAAATTTTCCAGTTGCCCAAAATTAGTTAGGCATCCCAGTTTTTATTAACTTATTTTCCCTGTTGTAGAAAACTATGGGGCAGGGGGTATGAAGGTCAAACTGTAATTTAATGATGGTAGATGTCAAGATTGGAAAATTAGATTTATAACAATTAAAACTCAAATACCACATGTCAAAACAAAGTAAATAGCTTTAAATCAAACCCTTAGCAGTTCTCTAGTACTTTTCTACTCTTATCTTTAAACTTAGATTACTATTGAACAGTATTTCTTCATCAGTTGGTGTGCACAGTGAAATAGAAATGTATTGACACTTGCCAACCTTTACTGAAAAACTGAATCCTTCCTAGCCTAATCATTCTCATGGCTCTTTGAACACTCTCCAATTTATAACAGCCTTCTTGAATTGTGGCCCCCAGAAAGGGACAGTTTTTTTCCAGTGGCTCTTTCAGTAGTGCCAAACAGATAAAATAAACTCTCGATCTCATTGAGATTCTCCCTCATCGTTTATGCACTCAAGGATCACATTAGTCCATTTATGTCTAAGCTAGAAAAAGTTAGGTTGACTAAGTCAACTTAACAGTGGTCACCCTGAATGTGGACTTAGTAAGTAGACCGAACTGCCCTTAAGTCAACCCCACATTCTTGCCTTTCATGTTCTCCTTTCCATCTCCAAGACTCTCTAATTTAGCTCTCAGGAACCTGCATTATCAGCAGAGACAAATTCCTCTACTGTGAGGAAAGCTAAATAAAATGTGCTGCGGCCTCAGTCACAAAGTGGGACTTTGCCGGAATATATTGGCACACCATCCTTTCCACCTTCTGGTTTAACTGAAGAAACACTGCAGGTATCAGGAAGGAGGTTGCAAGTCTCACCAAACCTCTTAGAAATCCTAAAGGTTTAGAGTAGATGGTCAGCCAGGTTGTGCTTTTAGTCTTGGCCTTTTTGTGTGTGCCTAATACAACATTAGAAATAATCCACAACAAAGAGCATTTCTTGTCCCTTACACACCAGATCTCAAATGCAACATTCCAGGCAGCTCCTGGCTTAGTCTCTCTGGGTTCCTGAACAAAACTCACTGAACTCCTTGGCATGCAAGATAGTGACATTTAAAATCTCGCCTGCTTTTCCATTGCAGTGAAGTTTCTGAGCTGCCACATGATCTCTCTACAAGAGGAAAGATGCAACACCCTAGAGCTGCTTACTACTTACTACTGGATTCATTCAGATAGTTTGCTTTAATCTGCATTGATATAACCTAGATATTGTCCTTTCCCAGGCTATAACCACAAATTAGAGTGCAACACCATCAAACATCAAAGCAAAGGAAAATAGCCAAGGTCCCGCTAAGCTTGAGTTTAACTGTAGGCATGTGCTTAGATGCTTTGCTAAATTCCCACTGAAGTCAAATGGCTGTGTGCTTAGTCCTTGAATCAAGAGGAGAATGAGGTATTTGCACTTCTCACTTATCTATCACATGTGATTCAACATCACTTTGAATTGCATCTTGTACACAAAGCTAGACACTATCTAATTAGGTCTCAGATAAGTCTCTATTCTCTGCTGGTATAAATCAGCAAAGCTCCATTAGAGTACATTCTTTTATTTGAATATAGAAAACATCTGCAATTTTAAGTTACATGATAACTTTTGATTTACATAAAGCTGTAGTAGGGTTAAATAACAGGAACAGAAGTTGAGACGCAACAGCAAATAAGTGCTTTCAGTTGACATCCAATACTAGATGGAAACTCATTGAGGTTAAAGCCACAGGAAGATGTAGACTGCTATACATGGGAAGGAGTAGGATTTTTGACAGGCTTGTTTGAAAAACGGGAGGGAAGGGCTGTGCTACATGAACTAGAGATCTTGCCAGCCACAAGCATGTTTGTCTTCAAGTGTTGCGAGATCAAAAGAGCTCACCATTGAGCCTCAGGGAGCCAAAGAATACACTTTGGTATTGAGATGCCATTTTTCTTTTGCACCTAATTTATCTGTGGTATGCAACGGTTTTGAAACCCAATGTCTTAAAGGCTTGACTTGGAGTGTTTAATTAACAAAACTGGATTTCCCTACCAATGTTAGCCTTTCACTCTGGATCTTGTAGCCCACTGTTCATCCCACCCCATGCTCACTTGCCGATCATGGCTGCCTAAACCGCTTCCACCTTTAATTAAAGCATTGCCTTCCATTTCCTTATTAGCAAGGCAGAACTGTTTGACACTCCTTTTGTTTTTTGGCACTTTATTGAGAACTGGGTTTTGTTTAATTTCCAGCAGAAACACTATCCCGGAGGCCAGATTATTCAAGGGACGTATTGAAATATCACTCAGAAAATGCTTGGCTGGGTAATGCATGTGCTCAAACCTTTTGAAAAGTCAAATTCACCTTGCTTGGGTAGTGAAGGAGTGTGACAAGGATCATCCATCATTGTATTAAGCTTGGGTCAGAGCTGCCACCTGAATTTCAATAAGGGAGAAAGTTTCTCTCATTAGACCATCTTCCCCTAAAGTGACATGAAGTCAGGGTTTCATTAGCTTCACTAAATTGCCCATTTTAATGCCATCTGCTGGAAGGAAAGGCCTCAGAACAGTCCATAAATACTTGTGTGCATGTGGTGATATACAATGTGGATAATGAACATATGGAGTTGTAATAGTACAAATAAGCCAGGAGCATTGGAAGGGATGTAAGCCTGCCTTTAACTAATGCAAGCTACAAAGCAAGTTGCCCTACGGTGGATTATACCCACAGTGAGCAGAGATGGTTTCTTTCACCTTCTGTTGAAGCAGCTGGTGTTAGTGCAAATCAGAATACTGGATTAGGTTGATCAATATTCTCATTGTTTCCTCCTGCTCCCTTGTCTCTATCTACTTGTCTTTTAAACAAGGAGTCCTGTGGCACTTTGAAAGATGAATAAATTTATTTATCATGAGCTTTCGTGGGAGGAAAAAATCCCACTTCATCAGATGCATTTTCTGCTGTGAAAGCTCATGCAATAAATCTGTTGGCTTAGGTCAGCCAAACAAACAAGGAGTCCTGTGGCACTTTTAAAGATTAACACATCTAACCTTTGGCACTTGTCACTACTTACCTTTTGGGTGAAATCCTAGCTTTTCGTTGCAAAATTATATAGCATTTAGCACAATGGGAGCTTGAGTGAGGACTGAGGCTGATACAATGTACATAATAGTTGTAGTAATGGGCCATCAGTGTGACAGTCTCACAATTAGGATGCCCCTCTGCATAGCTCGGGGTTAGGAGCACCGTGATAGAGGAAGTACCATTTTTAACACGTGCTTTTCAGTGTGGAAGTGCGCTTTGCTTCGCTACCTTCTTCCTGACACTTAAGCGGGATACAGTGCCTCCTACGCCAAACAGCTCCTACTCCAAACTCTTGCAATGGTTTTGTTAAATATTTGCTAAGCTTCACTTAACTGCACTGCCTGGGTGGGCAAATTGATCCTTGCACAAATAAAATTGGACCCTGCAAGTCTTCTCTCAAACGAGAATTTCCACTGACATCACCAACTATAGGCAAAAACACATTATTCCAAACTTCTCTTGTGCTAGGCGTCAGGTTCTCTCCTTGCTTGCTAGCTACCTCTTCGCCATCTGAGCATGGTTTGCCATGGGAGCGATTGCATCTCTTGCAGGATGTGCCATGGTGAGGTCATAAGGGGAGATGCATTTTCTCCTTTCAGTCTGTTAGGGTGGAACTCTAAGGCATACACATTACTCAGGTGGCCACTCCTTTGCACATGACTGAATTTCACCATCTTTTAAGGTGAAACAATCCTCATCTGCCCTATGGTAACCAGTAGTGGTCCCAAGCAAAATCAAGAGTCCATTGTGCAATATGCTGTCCCTGTCTCAATGGCTCCATTTTGTAGATGGGGACCCGAGACAGACTTATGATTGAATCTTCCAAGTTCTTAAGGGAGTTAGACCCAGCTCCCAAAGCAATTCCCATTGGCACATCTGCAAATTTCTGAGACTTGTCAAAGGTCATACAAGTCTTGTCTAGCCTTCTGATGGCATGTAAGGCAACAATAGCTACACACCTGTGAACAGCAGGGTGTCCACATTGCATAGTGTAGCTAAAAACAGCCATGATGAGCAAGTAGGGGAAGCAGTGGTAAAAGGTTCTGGCAGTTGCCCATGTCAAGAGTCTAGAACACCTGCCAGAGGCCATTCCCACTTCCTGCTGCTAGAGCTAGTCCTTGCTCCAGGGAAAAGGAAGGCACCAAGATGCTACATTCTAAAAATAGGAGGCATACTTGGATGTGTTGAGCTGCATCGGGTACACATCTCAATTCTGGTATGTCTTGACTCACCTAAGCCAGGTCTCAGCCTCACCACTGGCCCTTACACCCATGCTAGGGGGGACATGCAATAATCTCTTCCCCCATAAGTGAGCCATGGAGTCCAGAAGAGATTGGAACTTAGGTCCTTGACCGCAGGACTAACCACTTTCTCTAATTCTATAGTACACAACTGCAATGCAACAGTTCCTCCTGTAAATGGTTACAATCTTGTGGCCTGTAAAACACTACCAGTTTGAACATATCTGGGTAAGCCATGGATTCGAGTGCCACACACGAGACCAAACACAGCAAGCTTTCTGCTCTAAATTCTTCTGTTACAGAACACTTTCTCCTGGTTTGAGAGCTAATAGACACTCAAACCAAGTATATCTGATAGGAAAAACTGTTGAAACAAAAAGCCTTGATATAGCAGAAGAGAAAATGTTTAATAAATAGTAACCATCATACTAACAACTACAAAATAGATGGAAAAAGAATAGGAGGGGGGAAAGGAAAGCAAAGCAAAATAGAAGGGCTAAAAAAGGAAACCTTTATAAAATGCTAGAATAGCCATATCTAAAGCCCTGTTCCTGCAAAGATTTATCTTGAGACCCCTACATCGATAAATTTGTAGCCCCATTAGTGCCACAAAAATGATATATGGATGTGCATGGCTGTACTTCTCTTTAATGCTGTACTCTGGAGTTTGCTTCCATGTGACTACCCCCATGCACAATATTCAGAGGTGGAGTTGGTTGAAAATTATTCACATAGTAAAGGGGTTTTGGATCCAAAGTAGCTTTGAAGGGTGCAAGTTACCTTTTTAGAATCCCATTGCCCATGAGGGTCCCCCCACTTTTTCATTCCATCTTTTTAAATCTGACCTATGCTTCCTTGTTTTCAGTCAGTGTCTAAATCCTTGCTGACTAATTTCTAGTGGGAAGAAAAAAGATTGCATCTTAGACTAGCATGGTATTAGAGCTCCTTTGAATGATTAAGTTTCTCTTGGACTTGTGCTATAAATAGTTGCATCCTATTGATTGGATTGTTTGGCCTGTTCAGTACAGCAAGCAGTATCTTTCATAAGCCTTTTCAGTCATGCATTTGGGGTTTTGCTTCCAGGTCTTCATTTCCTCTTGTTTTAAAATGACTATTCCCCATCTGAGGAGGAAGTAGGGCACACATGAAAAGTTTAAAAAACTAAACTCCATTGAGGTCTTGAATTTCCAAAGCCAAACTCCTCTCGGATGTTTCAGATAAATACCTTTAAAGTGCCACGATGCCTCACGGCAAACTTTGCAGTGCAGTTCATTTAGCAATGCTTCTGCTGAGCTGTCGAAGACATTCGTGTCCCCTCATTATTTAGAAGGGTGGGTATTTGCCTGCAGCAGGCTTTGTTCCTTCAGGTGACTTCTGCTGCTTTTCCCACCACCTGACACGAAAAGCATCTTTTTGTGGTGCCACAAACAACCTCTGGCATGATGTCAGAATCCCATTCCCAAGTGTGGAGTGGAAAAAAACGGGAAAGGGAGACTCCTAGAGAAGTCCTGTCTCTGAGCAAACATCTCATGATAAACAATGAGAGCTGGGTAGAACAAGTCATAATTCAGGCAGCAGCAGGTTAAGGAGAGCCAGCTGCAGTTATCATTTCCCCTTTAACCAAGTGAAAATTACAGTACTCTGCTTACTTTGCTTTTAACTTTGCACCTATTTTGCTTAGCGTTTCCCTAAACCCTATTAATCCTCACCCCTCAAACTTGCTCATGCTAAATATCAGCTGGCAGATGGTCCATCTGTTCTGCCTGACTCCACTGAACATCCTTGTCTGACCTCTAGTAGCAGCCTTATTTGTGCCGTGAATTCTGAGCTGCATTTCTCAGTCCACCAAGGTCACTCTGCTCCAGGTAAGAGTCCAGAGATTCCCCCTGTGTCTGTGGATGGCTGGCTGATGAAGGTGTCTTTCATCATAGGTGGTGGTGGAGCCTGGAGCTGAATCTCCCCTTTCCTGATAGTAAAAGCAGGACATGCTGTGGCAGAGCAAAGCTGTTACACCAATCCTTCACTGGCATGGGAGTCCCTTGCTATGAGAGGACGGGGAGTCGCCTCTCCCCGTCCAATTTTTCAGAGCTCCTTGCCAGCCAGCACTGTTGGTGTCTTCCCTGGGCTGGGGGGGGACACAACGGAGTGGGCCAGGCTGGTGCTTGTACTTGACATAGGTCCCCACTGGCCAGACAGGCTGCAGCTGCAAGGGCCTGTGCTGGAGCTGAGTGCAATGAACTGGGCCCTCTGACCATGTAACTGAGACAGAAAACATAGCCTGCTGAATGGAGGAGAAAAAACCTTTTCCCATCCATACCTGTAAGGAGCTAAACTTGTCATATTGCATCTCATTGTCCATGTGCGTGTATAGTAACAGGCATAGCTTTGAACTGACAATGCCTTTCATTAAGGAACTCGGCCCCCTTATTTATATGAATTAAATGAATATCTGCCTCTTTTGCTGATGGGGGAAGACCTCCTAGGGTAGCTGCAGCAGATACCAAAAGATAGCTTTGGGTAGTAGTGTTTATACTGAGTAAGGGTGAGGAATAAGTCGCTCTGGCAGAAACATTTTTAATGCTCTCCTGTGTCAGTGCTAGGGCTTTTGTGACATTTCTGTCAGCAAAACACATCCTTAACCACAGCGAGATCCTAAGCACAGCCATACTAGCTCAGATGAAGGGTCCATCTAGCCCATGTCCTGTCTGCCAACTGTGGCTGGTCCCACTTGCTTCAGAAGGAGTGAACGGAACAAATAGTGATCCAGTCCCCATTTCTGGTGATCAGCAGTTTAGAGGATTGCTAAGGGGCCTGTTCTCCAGGAGGGTTTTTTGAAACCAGTTGTACTCTTTGGACTTTACAACATCCCCTGGTAATGAGTTCCAGGTATTGTCTGTGGCTTAAGCCCTTTAATTGGGTGATCTTGGTTCTTGTGTTCTATGAACAGGTAAATAACGCTTCATTATGGACCATCTCCACTCCATTTGTGATTTTGTAGACTTGTTTTATAACCTTCACCCTTCAGTTATTCCTTCTCTAAGCTGAATGATCCAGTCTTCATAATTGCTTGTCATATGAAAGATAATCCCCTAAACAGAAATGTAGACCTACCCTAAATAGCAGAACACCCCTTTGGGAGAAGGGTAGTGCTGTTCAACCCATTTTACAATGGCTAAGCAGAGATCCAGAGAAGTTCTCACTTGCTCAATGTCAAATCATTGGCAAAGCTGTTAACAGAAACGAGGAGTCCTGATGCTTGTTCAACCAGTAGACATTGCTCTGTTCCCCTAAGTTCTTATTACAAAGGAAGAAATTATGTAGGTCTATTTTGGGTTTTCTTTAGCACAACAACACTTGGTTGGGCGGTGATGGATTCCCATTATGTTTTGAGTATCTAAAGCATTTTCCCTTCCCTGCATCATGAAATTCATCACTGCTACTTTAGGTGCAGACAAGGGGAGCTTGTGTTGCTGGCCAGTCAAGCCACATTGCCATCATGATGCCATTTGCTTCATATTCCTGCTCATGCTGGGGGACCAGAGACTGTGCTCATCACAATCATTTACATGGCTGACATCTGGGCCATAGAGCAGATGAAATGGCTTGTAAGCGGCTGTGACGGTGTAACTGTTGGAATGCAACAGGAAGCCTCTGAAATGCCCTAAAGTAGTTAATTTAGGTTGGGTCAGAAGGGGAAGGGACTTGATCTAAAGCATACCAAAGACAACAGGAGGTATTTCTTATATCAATCAGGTGAGTTAACACTTACAGCCATGCCATTTTCAGCTGAGCCTATTCTTAGACTTAAAGATGAACTCAGCTTACTGAAACCTGAACTCCAGCTAGTAAGGAGAATTTGGATGAGGTGTGTATGTGCTGACAGGAAGCTTGCATGGTTACTTTACTGAATAATGCATTGCTCTCAATCAGTCACTTACTGGGTGAGCTGTTTAGGCTGATATGCCCTTACTGGATTTAGTTCTCATTGCTCCATGCCTTTTTACACGGGAGACGTAACACTAGCAGATCTGAGTGACAGTGTTTTAACCTCCTCTTCCATAGTCTGTCTACTGGCCAGGGCTGAGAATGCACATAGTGCAGATACTGGGGTTCTGTACCTCATAGCTCGTTCGTGATGTCCTTTGAGTCCAATCTGTGTACTAGCCAGTTGCCTGTGTCTTCCCAAGGAGGGGAAAAAAGCTATATCTTCCTAGGCTGGAAGCAGTTGTGGTGTACATCTTGCTTGAAAGTGCTTAAAGCTGACAGTCTCCTTGTGCTAGTTCATCACCCACTGATCGATCCACATAAGGCAAATATTAGGCAGGGAACAATGATTGGACAGATGGCTTTTTAAATTCCAAAGCTGGGTTTTGTCCTCTGCCTTAATACATAATGGTATCCATTATCTCTGAATATCAAAGAGCAGTGCAGCTCACTGCCAGCTGAAATGACATCCATAAAATGCCTGGTAACTTTATGAGAATCTCTTGTATGTACTTCAATTTCTCCCTTCCCTGCACTTGCATGTACTTGAGCAGAGCTTGGCAAATATCACCATCTGATATAGCTATGTTCACTGTGTTCCCACCCCCTCACTGGAAAAATGCATTCACTTCCTGTTTCTATTCTGACAAACTTTCAAGAATACTAGTGAAAAGCAAGTATGATCAAATGGTTACAAATTCAATTGTTGATGAAATGGGCTCACCCCTGCAAGGCACTGAACATCACTATCCTTTCCTGAAGACCTTTGACTAGCCCTGACTTGGGCCTTGGCTCAGGAAAGTACTCAACATGTTTGTGGTGGTGTGAAAAGGGATGCTCTCTTGAATCATGATCTTTTACAGATGCCATTCACACTTACCAGGTTCAAAAAAACCTTATTTTATCTGCATGCTAAATGGTAACATTTTTGAATTGCACATGGCGGGCCAGACCCACAACTGTTGTTGTAAATCAGCATCAATGAAGCTGGACCAATGACCAGCTGCTGAAAATTTGGCCCTGGGAAATGTACAGCAAACAGTGCAATTTAAAATTAAAGTTGGGTGAGTCAAGTCAGTCATTCAGTTGAAGCATAGAAATGTACTTAACTGCAGAGTCTTGTGGCACTTTTAAAGACTAAAAGATTTATTTATCCCATGAGCTTTCATGGGAGAAAGTCCCACTTTGTCAGATGTGTCTGAAGTGAGATTTTCTCCTGCGAAAGCTCATGCGATAAACAAATCCGTTAGTCTGTGCCACAGGACTGTTTCTGCAATAGACTAACATGGCTACCCCTTTTGAACTTAACTGCATCATCCATCCAGGGTAATTAAGTATCAGCACAGAGCACCTTTCAAATAGTTGCAATAAACTGAATACTCCAGAGTGAGTAGCAACTAGAAAAAAATAGTTTATCTGACCCTTTTGCAAATGAACAAGTAAGCTTCAATTTGTGCAGTTCTGGCCCTGGTTTAGGAAAGTGTCACTATTTAGGGCAAATTTAAGCACATGCTTAAGTGCTTGCCTGAACTGCAGCCTCTGTTCCTAAATATCAGGTAGGTGGGTTTTTCTGTTTGACTGATGGAATAGCAAAATGCGTAGAAAATCCTACCCGAGGGTATGAACTCTATCCAATTCACATCAGTGTGGCCAAATGTTTTCAGGAACTGATGGCATTGCTGCCCACATGAGATCTGGCACTTGAATAAGTAGCCAGAACATGGAAGCTAAAAAAACCACACAAACATGTCTTCAAAAATTAAGCATCTGCAAAAAAATCTCCTGAATAATAGGTGGCTCAGTGGATATGTGAATAAATGGCATAATGAAAGATCTCCAGGGGCGTTACACTGGTCTTCTCTAGAACATGTTGCTGAACAGATAAAACAATACATGTTGTCCCTTTGAATAGCAAGCTCTTGTGTGTGCTGTTCTCTGCTGCCATTATTAGATTGGATTTTATACAAGGGAGATGCTGCTAAAAAACTGCCATTATTTTTCTGGTCAAAGATATTTATCCACTTGGATAATGGTTTTTAGTGGGGGAGGAACCATCATAGAAACTGACCTAGAGGCAAATACTTAGACATTAGGCAAGTCTGATTCATATGTCAAGGAGAGCTACTAAATTGATGTTTTAAACAAAAATGAGTTAATTGCCATAAAACCACCCATGATGGGCTTGATTCAGAGTCCACTCAGACTAAATAGTGTTCTTCAACAATGACTTATTCAGAGTTGTCCCAAGCTTACGGAGGGTGGAATGAGAGGAAATGCATACTGGCTGTATGGAACATTTTCCATTGTCCAATACTCATCTTTAAGACAAGAAATCACATTTTCAGCCAAAAGCTTACATCTGCTTGTACCATGAAAAACCACTCGGAGCAGCTGCATATGCCATTGCTCTTGCTTCTGTGTGAGCCAGGTAAAATTCTGTGAGAATCTCATCTATTTGGGGTCTCTGCCCACAAACAGACCAGGTGCTCAACTGATGTGAATTGCTGTAGCACTATTGATAGTCAGATTCCATCCTACTTTACAGAGAGCTTTTTGTTATCATACCTGCAAAAATCTTTTTTACTCCACAGAAGTCTTAATGTGCTTCTCTTCAGCTTTTTGTCTCAATTCTAACTAACCTATGATGGGTGTCCATCTGCCACTATGGAGAGTCAAGGGTTATTAACCAGAAACAACACTACTTACCTAGAGATTTTTGGCCAAAATGAATGATTGCTCTTAAAGGACGTGGGTCAAATTGGTTACCAGTGTAACTCCAGTGATGTCTGGAATAGTGTTATTTTGGTATTGGGCTCCATGTCTTCTCTTAATTTGCAAATCAATCCATATTTAATCACTGGTATGAACAGTGGGGTAAAAAAAGTGGGAATGGGAACCCATCTGTTGGTGCTTCTGATCTATCGGCTTTTATTCCATTTAAGCCTGTAGCCTTCGAAAAAATAAGTCAATCCACAAAGCGTTCCTGATTACTTGGAGTACAGTGGCTTTGATATTTAGGTAAGCACAGTCATCATTGGCTTCCCAGGGCTGAACAGATGGAAACATGTTCCCCTTTGGCATGGCTCAGGGATTCTTTTACCTCTGCTAAAATTTTTCCATCCAAATACAAGAACATAATGCAGATACCAGGTTGGAGCAATGATCTACCTGGTTCCATATTCAATCTTTTGACAGCAGCCTAGATAATATCTAGAGAGTCATCCACCTAAAGGAAATGGATGCCCAAGTCTTCCACACACAATCGCTTAGCCACTTGGAAAATCTCACTTAGTTTCTTTTCTCCTAATATACTTACAGAAATCTACATTTGCAGATATCGTGCCTCGCTCAACTTCGTTCACAAGTTGCTGGATACTGGGGGCGCTATAGGGAATGCTGCTCTCGGAGCCAAAACCCAGAGCCTTCTGATGAGGGGAAGGTTTCATCCAAACTCTTTGCCAATAAAGTGGCAGAAAACAGTTCACAAAACTACTGTGCAGAAAATTCTTACTTTAGTCTAAATATATTGGCTTTTCTATGAAATAAACAGGAAATCCAAAAATCTGAGTAAAAATCCTGAATTGCAGTAAAACAGACAATCAAATTACCAAAAACTCTTAGAACCATATAGCTTTCAAAAACTCCCATGAAAAATTGATTTAACAGTTCTACTTTGACTGCATGTGGTAATTAATCTGCCCTTTTGTAAAACCTGTGAATTTTGGAATACATTTTAGAAGGTCACAAGAGCAGATATGGCAAAAAGGGGAAACTTGCTCATCAAATTTAGGCCAGTGAATACTGGGATGATAGTGCAGGTTTCTTTGTCATGGGGAGGAGCCCAAGAAATATGGGGAGCAGGGCAGAATAGTACTTCATACAGTTTGATATGAATGGCGGCTGATGAACAGTAAAACAAATATATTCAAATTATTTGCCCACTGACACAATTGTATACAATCCATTTGGATTTATCACTTAATAGCTGCAGAAATAGATGAGATGCTAGAATCTGATAGCATTAATATTATAGCACTATCTTTTGATTCAACCTAGCTAATGGTAGACTAAACACTCTTTTAAAAGATGGGTGGAAAGAAGATTTAAAGATCTGTAGGGTGCTATCTATCTGTCTGGCATAATGCTATGTGATCACATGAACCCTGTTGAAAGTGTTTGGGTACATCTTGTAGCCTAGATGCTGCTGGAAATCAAATTGGATCACAAAATGGCACAGTGAAAAACACCCAGAAATAACAGCGATTATGTGGTTTACTGCAAAGCAGGCGTATTCTGAGTTGATAAGTAAAAATCTTGTCACCACCAAGTAAATTGAGTCTAAGGCCCAGCCTTTAAAATAGTAATGCATAGTGTTCAGTACAATCTTTCCTTTTGAATTTAGATTCATACATGGGACCTTCATACATATTTTTTATAAAAGGTTAATGATTATAGATCTTAAAGATGTTTTAGTGCATTCATAACCATCTATTAGATGGGTATAAGCCATGGTTTTAACCCAGCATTAAAAAATTCCAATTGATTGCCTCTTAATCATGTATTTATATATAAACTCTTTATCAATGGAACCTTAAAATGTGACCAGTGAAGTGCAAAAAATTTTTAAAAGGATAGATTATGGAGCTGTGAAATACTTCAATAGTTTCCTAACCCAACAGAAATGCCCCCACCTGCAGCCTTATTTGAATAACATTTTGGGGCCAAAGCCTGATGTATAATCTTCCTGCTTTTAGGCTACTGAAGCTGCATTAATTACAGTAGTTCATGATTGATGGATAAATCAATTTTGTATCTTACTAAATCACTTTTTGGCAGTTCTCCTTTAAAGCAGAAAAGTATAGATCGGTGTAACATTCCCCTTCTGTTCATTTTAATGAAATTGTGAGTTTTCTGCTATTTTATCAGTAATCAAAGATCAACTTTAGGCAAAAATTGGTACTGCCAAAACTAATACAAGCATTGTTGGGAAGTAGGCCATTGGAGCACATGTCTCTTGGATACAATTCATGGCACAACTGCTGATTGACCTTAGATAATCACTCCCACTTTGTGGCTCTTTCCCCAGCTACAGAATAGCATTACCTGTCTGTGTAAATGAGAACATGCTCAATCTTGGTTTGAGGCAGCTGTGACAACACTAATTTGCAGGGCTAGGTCTAGAACATCTAGTTCAATACATTGAGCAATGAAAGACGTACATTGGGAAAAGCAAAGATGTGGCCCAGTGTTATCACAAATTGATATTGGATTGTCTCAATACTAAGGGTGTGCAACGCAGCTTTCACCATGTGACTGCTCCCTCCACTCAGGGTGAGCATGGAGCCAGCACAGTTGCCTGTCGCCAGATGTCCAGGGCAAAAGCAAAGCTTTGCAGAAAATTTTGATGGGCAGTCTGATTCCCAGACTGAACATAAATGATTACCAAACGTCTGTAAAATATTCTCCTTCTCACTTGAAAGGTACTGTGGAAGAGCAGAGTTAGCACTACTGTTCCTCCTGTACACCAGCGCTATGTACATTTTGAATGATCATGGTGGTGGTTAGCCCAAAGGAAAGGGGATCCAGGTAGCCCATTGCACTTTAGATCACTTCTTAGGGGTAGTCCTGGGCTGGGGAGAAAGCACTTGCAGCTTGAATGTGAACTTGACTATCCATCAGCCCGGGGACACTTCAACCCATGTAACAGTCTGTAGGAGAGGGCCATCTCCCCCCGGGCCAGAACCTGGCAAATACTTTCTCTACAAAATGCTCATGGGTTCGAAGGGATTCAGTGTCTTATCCCTAGAGAGACAGGCTGCTGGCACAACCTTCACAATGCTGCATAAGGCAGATAAAGGGTCGTCAGTGCCGTTACAGAAGACAAGGTAACAGTAGCCTGTCCATTCCTTGAGTGAAAGCAACTCTATGACTATGTGATTATGTTGCAAGATAGTACTGGTGCTCAGTTGTGTGTTGGAGATGCCATGTTGTGTACAATAAATGTTAACTAATTAGAGCAGTGTAACAGCTTCAAAATGTCCTTGTCTATCTGCTTTCTATGTGGCTGTGGGGATGGGTTCATTGGAATTGCCCCTCTGCAGGAGATGGTGAATTAATGATGCACGTTTCCCACAAATTTCAGCAAATGTTTCTGGAGGGATTTTGGTTACTGACAATCTTTATTGTAAATATGTCACGTTTATAGATAAGCATTCCTCATGCTAGCAGATTCAGATAACAGCCTCTGGTCATTTAATAGCTGGCTGGATTTATAGTATAGCCAAGTGACTCTAGGTAGGACGGGCAGATTTCACCCCTTAGGAATTCACTGATTAGCACCAGGTTGACTTACCCAAGAGAGAAGCTGATGGTGAACCTCTCAGGAGACAAAACATGTCACATGTTCGTAGCACATAGACAAGACAACTGTGCTCTGAACTACTAAATTGACATCACATACCTGCTTTCTCATGGAACACTTAATTTTTCTTAGAATTCCAAACACCAGCTCCAGGAGGCTTGGCTGTTAATCTCTGATCCTTCCAAATCCCTGTAAATTGCATTCTTGCCCCAAGTGCCCCATTCCATTCCACTCAGAGCTATCAATTGAAATGAAAATGAGTTCTTCTGGATTGTCTGCCAATGCTTGTGCAGTATACTGTCACACTGGAAAAGGAAAGCTCCAGGCTTTCACTAAGAGTTGAAATCTCTTCCCGTAGCAATGACTCTGCTTGGCATCCAGCAATAGTTATGAGCCTCACCCAGATCTTGTACACAGATGAAGCTGGAGCATTTGAAGATTTCTGCCTTTGTTTCAGCATCTGCAGAGATGGCAAGCCATGGCTGCTATATTGGTACATTCCCTACATGTGTCAGTAATCCTGACCTTAGGTTGGTGAGCTTAGAAGATACTTCAGCCTTGGTGCCAATTTAAAGGTCTTTAGGAATTGCCTGAGTAAAATTTGACAGCTGTGCCATGTGTTGGTAGACTTATTATGAAGAAAGATATAATCCGTCAAGTCAGTTAAATCTCGGCCTTCTAAGATCTGGATTGTTGTGTACCTTTACGTATTCTGGGTAGTGAGCAGAAAAGCAATCTCTAAAAGAGATCCCAGACCCGCAAGCATTAAGAGGTTTTTGTGCCTTAAAACTATTTTCTTTGGCAAGGCAAAGGCTGGGTTGGATGGGGATAGGAGGTGATGATTAATCTTCAGCACCAATGATTCCATGAAATAGGACTTAAGTGGGCTGCAAGTGTGCCTAGGCCTTGCATTAGCCCTCTCTAGAAGGTAAATAACTCAATTTCATTAGTTTTTGCCACTTCTCACTCTGCAGTTCATTTGCCTAGTCAACTTTTCTGGTACTTGGCCAGCACTGCTACTCTTGGGAAATGTCTAAAGGTGGGCTGGAATCTTTCGAATCAGGTTTGCCAAGGCTAGAATACCTGGTGTGCCTACTTATTTCATCAAATGAAGCACAGCTTTAGATTCACTAGCACTCACTTTACTACGTGATGGATGCTCACTGGACGGAGCAGCAGATGGCTGGGCGGCTGTATGTAGGCAGGAATGCAGAAGAGACACCAAGGACACGGTGCGATTTCCTCCTGTGAGCCAACCCTGATTGCACATCTGTACACCACTGTCTTGTGGGAAGTCTAAAGCAATTGTGTAGCTTCTTGACATGTACACACCAGAAGCTAAGGATTTGAAATTTTCATTAATAAAGGAGACCTAACACTGAGCTTGACCAAAAATAATGCCTTGCTGGTGTACGTTGAGAGATGGGGCTTTAAATCTTTCTGAACCAGTAGAAAAAGTGAAATTATCTGACAAAGGAGATGTGTTGGCAATAGTGCTTCCTTGATTCTTGCTCCAAGTGGTAAATTAAATTAAAGTCCCATTTTCACTGAGTTCAGTCACTGATGACTAAGAAAAGGCTCTTGTACAGTAAAATAACCAAGGTGACAATGTGTTAAATCATTAGCCACCTACTCCAGCTTCCTCGCTAAAGAGTGAGCAAGAAGTGGAACCTTTATTCAGAGCAGATTGCTTAAGATCTATGACTAAACTTGGATTCTCAAAATTACATGCTAAATTAAAAATAAATTCAAGGCTGGAAAAGAGTAACAAAAAGCAACCAAATAAGACACCTTGAAGTCTCTTGGCATTTTAGTTTGACCTTGGAAAATAGTTTACTTCTGCCAAAAGCAGACGAAGGATACTTGAGGTGGTCATTTCCATTCAGCTAGAAAATTATTTAATAGAATTAGTGTAGCACACAGAGCCTTAGTTGTGGATCAGACCCCCCTGTGCTAGTTGCTGCACAAACATAAGATGTATTATTGATCCAGTGTTTCACATTACACATTTATATTGCTCTTAACCTGTAGCCTATTGATATTCTAACAGGTGTGACAAGAGGAAAGGGAATGGGTACAGTGAAATCATCTGTTTTCCTTGGTAGAAACAGAATGGAAGGGAATGGATGGCTCAAATGATTGACTGAATTAAAACCCATTACCTCAAGGTTGTCAGTAAGAATGCAGCTTAGTCTGGTAGAAAATGAAAACTTTCATCTAATAGCTATGTTATGGCCTGGATCGATTGGGTCAAGAAGGGGAAAAAAGACTCTTGTATCTTAACTCATTGGGGGATGCATTTTTAAGGAAAACTAAATTGTGAACAAGTAAAATTAACAAGGAATTTAGTGGCACTTGAAGACCAACACAAGATGAAAAAGCTAAGTGTACCTAAGTTGAGCCATATGTTGGTTATTGAATATCCATGGTGGAAAGCTGAATCCAAATCAGTCATACCAGGAATATAACAATTTCAGCAAGCCACAAGTTTTTCCAGATAAATGAACTGCTGTACCAGAGATTGAATAGAAGCACGCACAAGATCCTCCACTATGGCATGTGCTGAATAACCATCAGCAACTATTACTTGACCTTAGAAGCCATAACAATCTGTTGAGCTACTGTTTCAGGGCCTGGATGTTTAATTGTACAAGACTCATTATAGGTTTCAGAGCCTGGTAGCTTGATTATGCAGTGTTTCGCTTCTTTTAGAAGATGAAGCTCCTTTCTCAGGAGCTTTTTGAAGAGGTATAGCAGCCAGATGCCTCAAAATCCTAAAGGCAAAAAGCTTAAAGCTGCTCTGTTTTAATTGTACCACAGATGGCAGGCCAAAATTAAAGCAGCAAGCCATCTCATCAATGGCTGTCCTTCAGCCTGGCAGTGGAGAGCATGCTTAGAAAATGAGATTGAGTAGCTGCCCATGATGGAGGGGAATTAATGCTTTCCTCTATACAGGAGGCAGGAAAATAGTCCTCAAAATTGACCTGCATTAGGAGAGGCTGAACTTAATTAGTTACTGCATTAATCCCTGATACCATATAATAGCAGATACATGAAACCTCCTTGTGCATCTCCACCCTGCTGGGGGAGAAGAGTTTCATGCTCCTTACAGAATCCTCATCCAAAAGACATTCTGGTACTGCGTTAAAGCTGTGAGGGAAGTCAGTGAGATCTTTTGGCTTTATTTTGGGGTGCAGCTTCTCTGAGGGGCAGCGTTGAATTCCTGTATGCCACTTGCTAACTTTCAGCTAGCATTTTATTGTTCTTTCAGTAGTGTTCTGTTACTGTCTTGGCTTGAAATCACAAATCACTCATCTGTTTTGGTTAGGCTAACACAATTCAAAGGGTGTGGATTTTTGTGGCTGTGATCTGATGCTAGAGCAGGAGACGGACAAGCCTGATTCATGGCTAGGACTTTGCATTGAAAGTAAAAATACTTGCATCTACTTCTGACCTGGCTACTGACTTGCTGTGTGAACCTGGCAATTCACTTCCTCTCAGCTTCTTTTTTCCTGTCCAGACTGTAAAATGTTTGGGGCAGAGACGCTTACTGTATTCAGCTCTGAAATGACATGCACCATGCTGTACATCCCAGACAATTGCCACGTGAAGGCCACAGAACCTTCAGGGATCTATTTAAGGGCATAAGTCGCTTTCTGCACCTCACTCTCAAGCAGCAGAAGACTGTTTCCTGTGCCATACTGATCTCTCACAACTTTGTCCCTTATCCCAATAACTTTTTCTCTCATTTAATTAAAACACTTTGGATTTCCAAGTAGTTCTAAGACTAAAGAGATTCTAAATACCCTCTGGAATTAAATAAAACTGAGGGAAGTCTTAACATTCAGCTTGGGAACTCACTCTTTCCAGTAAGTTGTTCCCAGGAACAGCTTTCTCCACTAATGACAAAGAAATGATTGGAGACCAGGAGCAGGCCTTTAATAAAAAGGTAAGTTTGGCTGTTTTTTGGGAAACTCTCCCTGGCTAGTGGTCAAGTTTCAATTTGTGGGCTTGGGAGGTCAGGTGGTTAATAAAACAAACAAGGAGTCTTGTGGCACTTCGCAAGACTAACCAATTGATTTAGTACCTAAACTTTCGTGGGCATAATCCCACTTGATCAAGTGCATGAAATGGAAAGTGGTGGCCCTCCTGTACCTCACATAATGTGGACCTAGAGTTCACACCATATTACTATCACTAATGTGGCCTGCGACACCGTTTCTTACTACTCTGGAAAGGCAAGTAAATACTTAAATACACCATAGCAAAAGGGGTAACTACAGAGGAATGATGTGAAGCTAAAGGATGTAACAGTGATCAACACTGAAGAAGAAAGTTAAGCAGTGGTCTCCCTATGGAAGTGGTAGGAGTTCTAAAATTAAACTGCATTGAACACTGCACCAGCCAGAGGTGGGAGGGCAACTGGATACATAACCTAATAGTAGGTCTTTTCCTTTTCAGCTTCTATTAATCTGTGATGTATGAAGCATGGGATTTTATTGTCCCTGCCAGAACCCTCCTGTTAGCCTTGAGATGCAGCCAAAACCAACCTACATTTCCTCTGACTGCCAAAATAATGAACAAAAGAGCATTCTCGGGGTATTTGCATTGGCAGTAACTAAGCAAGTTGTATCATGTGATATCTCCTTCTATGATGGTCCTACATTAAAAATAAATAGATAGGAATATGATCAGAAGATCTTAAGTGTATTTTTCTAACTAAAATTCTGTGGGAACTTGATCCATGTGTGCTGCTGTGTGGATTGGTAACAGACTTGAAGGCGCTTAAGCCAGATGACAATCTTAAAATCTTTAAAGGCTTTTATAAAGCTGACTTGACTTCCAGGGCATAGATGACTTGTGATCCACTTCAGCCCCCTATCCTTTGCTGACAGCAACAGAATTAAGGTGATTTATACCAGTTGAGTATCTGGCCCCAAAATGACTAAACCCCAACCAAATACTTTGTTCCAAATTCAAAACCAGGCTGGGGAACTATTTCAGTTCATGTTTTAGCCAAAGTTGAGGGTCAGGGTTTTTAATTGGCGTTAGTGTAAATAAACCGATTAAATGAGTTCAGCTGCCTCCCTGTCAATGCAAGAAACTTCACATCAGTGGATGATTGGCCCCTTTAGGATGAAATGGGATCACCCCACACTTGCCATAATTAGCAGCCTCCCTGCCTGACAGTCTGGGAACAAGAGTCAGGTGTTATAATGGACACATGAGCCTCTTAAAAAGGTGAGGAACTATAGGCTGCATGTTAAATTGCTGTGAGAAGCTGAGTTATGACTCTATCAGAGAAGTCACAGTAGACAATATCTGGGAGGAAAGCTGTTAGGGGGAAAAAAGGCCTCCAGGAAGAAAGCCCTGAAAAGTAGGTGTTCTAAAAGAGCACAGAACCACCACCTGGGGCTTGGGAATAAGGGCAAAGTGCAGGGAGGGATCTGTATGCTTCCAGAGAGACTGAAGAGAAAGTATGCTGGGAATGTGCTCTATAACAGAGCAGGGAAGGGCTTCTGGTAGACCAGAAGATGGCTTGAAGAGTAGCCTGGGGCCATATGGAGCAGAAGAACCTTTTGTACCTGATCCTGGAAGGGATTGTTTAGTGAGGTGGCTGGAGAAGTAGCATCAACACTGATCTGTATGGCGAAGTTTGAGGAGACCCATGCTCCCATGAGGAAAGTGAATCAGTGACCCTGTCACGCCTCCGTAAAGCACATTTCTAGAGTCTTGACTTGTATTTGAAACCAGGCAAGCATCAGTGGAGACTTCAACAGACTGAAAGGTCTGTTTTTCCTAGTAATTAGTCTAAATTTTTCTTTCTCCAAGCCCTCCTAATGCCCCAATTACCTTTTTTAGGGGTATAATTTCTTGTGTTCATGTTGCCTTGTGATGCTTTAGCCAAACAGTAAATAGAGCCTTTTTAGGGTCAAATCCTCAACCGGTGTCACTTGGCTCTAACTGGAAATGGTAGGTTTCACCAGCTGAGGATGTGGTTCATAGTTATTCCCTAGGCTTCTGATGACTTCTCTATTCCTCTTCTCTGAATTCCCTCGAGGTTGTAAATACCTTTATTATGAACATTGACAACATGCTTAATACCAAGGAAGGAAAACTCCTTGCTCAAAATAAGCCAGGGAAGTGACTTTGAGAGTTCTATCTTCAGAAGGGACCTAGGTAATGACTTTCTCTCCTTACTACCCCAGTCCCTTTGGAGAATGGGTCTTTGTTTGAAATCTTTAGCCAATGTGCAAGAATCAGTCTCTGCTTCAGTTCATGTACGTCAGGGTTAGAGAAAGATGGTATGCTGCCCTTTATTACAAGCCCTGGCCAATCAGAATGGAGCTCAAATCACTGTCCTTACTGTCACTTCAGTCCTGAAAAGGGTTAGCCTTCGCAGAGAGTTTCCCAAGAGTGGTGCAGATCCAGGTCTGCTGGAAAATACTATCGCCATTGGTGTAAAAAGAGCTGAGCTCAGTGCTGTGCAATTCACCTTCAGTCCCAACTTCATCTCACTGAAACAGCCCATGGGTTAACAGCACAATGCATAATGGTGTATTATTAATTTGTTGCAGGGCCTTTAACATTGGTTTCCCCCCTCTCCACTTTCATCTGACAGTAGCTGCTCTGTCCCTTATTTTCAAGTGAGCTCTGTAAACTAATTATTTTGTACTGGGTCAGTGTTGAATTATCATTTTGAGACTAAAAATAGCTCAGATCCAGTAAGCAAACTCATGGTTGCACTGTTTGCAGTGTGAATATGATAACATTATGAATTTCTCATATCCTTGCA
Organism: Pelusios castaneus; assembly: GCA_007922175.1. Classification (NCBI taxonomy): domain Eukaryota; kingdom Metazoa; phylum Chordata; order Testudines; family Pelomedusidae; genus Pelusios; species Pelusios castaneus. The sequence continues at coordinate 1,345,211 of ML685932.1, read as the reverse complement.
ATGTTAGACAAGAAATAAAGCTTTGTAAAATATGTTAAACCAATTACTACAGATACATTTTTGCTCAGTTTTCATTGGTATTTCATGATTGCTGTATTGTTACTCTATCTGATGCTATAATTTAGCCTTATTCATCATAATTTACCATTCATATCAGTTTCCTTGAGATAAGTGACAAGTTTTTATCTCAAAAAAAGTATACTAAAATCAACAAACAAATCACCCACACAAAACCCAAAGATCAATGTTTCCAGTTGAATAGAAGAGAACTCATTGGAATTAATAGGCCTGTACAAGTAGAGATTTCAATATTTTGGAAGTGCTGTTGGCTATCAATAGTCAAAATTGTGCCACCTGACCAGTTTTATTCATGTAATGCAAGAGGCATTTTCTCCTTGTTTTTAAATAAAAAGCAGTTTCAAAAGCAATACCTCTAAATGCACATCCCCTTCATATAGGGTGAAGCTAAAATCAGAGTGAAGCCTCAAGGAAAACTGGTTCTTGATAGCATTCTATCAATTTTTCTGTATTTAATACAAGCTGTTCTTTGACTTGTGGGTATTACTTTTGGCACTGTCAGAAATAGCTATGGTGATTAAAAATTTCAATGACCAGCATGACAAAGGAAGTAACCCACTTCTCAGCCATCTTTCCACCAACTAGGTTAAAGGTGTAATGTAGCATATATATCAAAATGACTTTTCTAATTCAGTTGAATGACACTAATTCAAGTTCTGACACACAATACAATTACAGGGGCAAAATGCAATGGGTTCCAAGAGAACCCAGGGAAGAGCAATAGTCCGTAAATGATTTGCTATTTTCCTTGCTCTTCCAGCTACCCATAATTAGGAGGGAAAGTTAAAATTGGATTTTTCCCATACTTTCCATCAGAGAAATAACTTCAAATATGTCCGTTTGTGAAGCATATATCTGGCAGTGTTACAGGAATTATAGTAAGTATTAAAGTTTATACCAGTCCGTCTGTCAAAACTTTGTCATGAGGTATTTTAACAATCTATTACACTACTTAAATCTGATTCTGTGGCTGAATAGCAATAAACTCAACAGTAAATTAACAGTTCAATTGATTAAATGCTAACTTGCTAATTCTTCTCCCCATAGATCTACAGGGGATACAATCTTGAAACATGGACAACAAAATCCTCCATCAGCACGCTGGTTATATCAACAATAAGAAATTCCAGACCATCACTAATGTGAAGTGACATAAGACAATGGGTGTGCCAAACGATCACCATGCAAGTTCTTAATTTCCTAGTTTTTTCTCAACATAAATGATTGTGTTCATTGGCAACTCTAACAGGAATATTCTGGGTCTTTCTCACCTTTCTATTGAGTTATACAGCAACTTTTTCTGATGAGCCATTATTGGGATGCTCATTCTCTGATTTAAGTATTGAGCCAAAAAAGGCAATAGGAAGTTTTCAAACGATTTAGCTCCCTGTGTGTGTGGTGGGGGGGGGGGAAAGAGTATCCATTTTGGGGTAGGTAACAGCATACTGAGAGGTTTGCAAAGAACTGCTTCATAGGGAAAGGCAAATTCAGTCTGAATAGATTCTTGGCCACTCTAAGATTACCAACATAGGTTTGAGTTGATGCCCTCATCTGATGATTGGCAGTGTGACACTTACTCTCCAGGAACTGGTTTGAGGGGTTTGACTGTTAGCAAATCATAGACCACTGGTCAATCTCTGGTCAAGTGAAGAAATCTCTATTGATCTGGGGTTGGTTTTGAACCTATGTAACATCAAGATGGAAAAACCTGAGTCCCATTCTCAATCTCATAAGGAATTGGGTCCCATTTTTGGCCAGAAAAAATGGGAGCTGAGAAAGAGCTGGGGTAAATGAATTGAAAACTTGATGAACGGAGAGATTCCTTTCTCAAACCGAAAAAGTCCATTTTGCATTCTGCAAAACACTTTGGAAATTCATCATTGCATGTAGAACAGCTCAACTTGATGAAATTTTTCAGTCCCCGTTGGTGCTGGCATTCCTTGAAACAGTAATCCATCCATACCGAGAGAAAAGGTAAACTTTTTTTTAAAATGCTCAGCATTGACCTGCCTCTACCATTGAGGTAGTGTTAAAATCTGGAAGCAGAGAGGCTAATATGACCACTTTTGAAAGCACTACTCATAGTGTTTAAGAAGCAGAGGATATTATACTACAAGGATTGTTTCCCATACTGCTGAGTGAATAACTTGCATCATGTATCTGATGAATTTAATCTATTTTCCCTGTAGAATATCTGTCAGCAGGATGTGATTTCCTCCTATTTATACAACTTTTTCACAAATTATGCAAGTTTTCCCCCTTTCTGGATTGATCACAGGCAGGCCAGTGTGTATTAGGAGCCTGGCATGCAAGATGTATTGCATGTATTCAAGTTGTATTTTCTGGTAAGAATTTAAGATAAATCCTATACTCTGTTCTCATTAGTGCTGAGCACTTGGACCCCAGTGCTGGAAAATACTGAAGCACATGCTTAACTTTCAAGCACAGAATTTTAGAATTGTTGAGCTGGAAGGGATCTCAAGACACCAAGCCACTGCATTGTGATCAGGTTTATTTGGCCCTGCCTTGCTGACAAGTGTTTGCCTAACCTGTTAAAAACATGTAGTGGTGGGGATTCAATACCTTCTCTTGGAAACCTTTTCCAAAGCTTGACCATCATTTGTGGTTAAGCTCTTCTTACTACCTAATTTAAAGCTTCCTTGCTGCAGTGGAAGCCAATTACTACATGTTTTTATCTTCAGTAGAACTGTGGGGGAAATATTGATCACTGTCTTTATCAGTCCTTAATGTACATGAAGACAGTTCTAAAGAGCCTCTGTTTTGTAATAATGCACTTGATTTTTTTTCTTAAGTGAAGTACTTTGCAGTTGGCTTTACTGAATTCCATCTTTATTTCAGACCAATTATTCAAGCTTGTTTTGAGTTCTAATCCTGTCCGCCAGAGTGCTTGGAATGCCACCTGACTTGGTGTCATCTTCAGAGTTGATAAGCATACTCTACTCCATCATCCAAGTCAGTTATGGAAAATATTACATAGCACCAAATCCAGGACTGACTCCTACATGACTCAACATTCCCCGATGGACAGCAAATCATTGATAATGACTGGAGTTTTAACCAGTGATACACGAACCTTTATAGTAATTTCATTTAGATTCTAGACCATGTTCCCCTAGTTTGCTTATTAGAATGCCATGTGGGACTGTACCATTAGCTGTCCTAGAATCAAGATTTATCAGAACTAATGTTTCCCCCCTCCACTAGGCCAGTAACCTTGTCAAAAAGGGAAATGAGGTTGGTGTGACAGTCTTTTAATGTATGCATGCTGACTCTCACGCATACTCGATCATCCTTATCAGAAGCATGTGAGCATTCTCACTGATATCGATGAATACTCGACCCCTTCTTAAAACTGAGCTCTAAATAATTAGAGAAGCACTTCTGGAATAAATCCTCATGTGTATCAATTGAGAATGTGGTTTTGTGGATCCACTTGAATGTTAACGAAAAGAAAATAGTAGAAAACCATGACTGAAGCAAATTCACTTTGTCCACAGAAAATACCATGCAGTATTAATCCAATTTACACTCCCACCATGGTTAGGATTTTCAGAGGGCCGAGACAATGTCTAAATGCCATTCACTTTCAGTGGGAGCTGAGGGTTGGATTTCAAATATACCCATTTAAATTAAAAGCATTGACTTTCCAATGGAACATGTGCTCCTCACTCACATTGGCCACTTAAAAAATTTCAGCCCATACTTGGTCTAGGCAAAGTTTGTAGATGCCATGGTGATGCATGCAGAGAAACTCTATTAGTACAGAACGGAATGTCAACTGGGATATGTATTAATCACTTGGAATGTATCCATTTGGCTCCCAATAATACACATTCTGATGCATGTTCAAGATCTCCACTTTACAAAAAACATTTGTTTTCACAGAACAGCTTAAAACCCCCAGACTTCTAAAAATACACGTGGATGAAAACTACTTTGTATTTAAAATCCCATGCAATCACAATTGTACACTAGTCAACCTCCAAGCAAATAAAATGATGCTTAAAAGCAAATAACACAACTTATAACAATTATGCAGCCTGGATATCGCACTGCAATGCTGAAACCAGCTAGCTAAGAACCAAAGAGGAGGTTTGTCTCTGAATACTACCACGAAGAAGCCGGAATGATGCCTACAGCATTGCTTGAGCTGTGTTGGTGATGCTGAGGTGGACAGTCTACGTTGGTATCGTGTATGTAAAAATGACAGGGTTGTTACAAAACTAATATTTAATTTATTGATGTTTTACAGGAGGGTAGAGAGAGGGTGAGGTTGCTGTCAGCTGCCTGTGGAGAGTTTCTGCATCAGGTGAGTAGCTAATTTGGTATTCATTTTGAATAGTTTCAATAATTCAGATGGGTTTAAGAGGAGCTCACAATAACACTTTCACTTATTGCATGATTCACTTTCACTACAAAACCACCCGAGTAAAATTAAAAACAGCTTCTGTTAAATGAGGACTGAGTAGTACAACAGAGGGATGCAGCCAGTGTAACTGGATTCTTCCTTGCTCAATGCAAGCTGCTGTTGTACCTGTCTTTTGGGGTTCACTTGCTATTCAAATTATCATGCACGTCATCCTGGATGTCTCAGAACAGAGTCCTGTGGCACTTTTAAAGACTAACAAATTGACTTATTGCATGAGCTTTTGTGGGAGAAAATCCCACTTCATCAGATGCTTGAAGGGGCTGATAAAGTGGTATTTTCTCTCTCTAAAGCTCATGCAATAAGTCAATTTGTTAGTCTTTAAAAGTGCTACAGGACTCCTAGGGTTTTTTGCTGAATTAGACTAACACAGCTACCCCTTTAGCAATTGACTTCTCAAAATCCTGGTACCTGAACAAAAAATACCTGAGATGGGAAATGGAAACAACCTAAAGAACAAAGAAGGACATGGAGAAATTGCTTCCCTTAAATGCTTTAGTCTTTGTACCCACTCACTTGTATTGCAAGAATTCAGAGCAATAACCCCTGTCCCAGATCTTGAGTTCTTTAGACATCTGTTTCTCCCCCTAGGCAAGCTGTCTAAAGTCTACCAAATGATCACCTCGCTGGAGATGAGTTCCAGAGGGGTAGCTGTTACTCTGTATATAGCAAAAACAACAAAAGTCCTATTTGTTACTCTTCAAGGTGCCACAAGACTTCCACTGTTGATGGCTCCTCAAGTGGAATAAAGCCCCCTCTATCGTCAATGCAGGGACGTGGCTACCTTTCACCCAGACTTCTACAATCCATGGCTATTGGAATGGCTCGAAGCCAGAAGCAACTTTGAATAGCCTTCAAACTCTATGGAATGCACATCCTCAGCATCATTAAATCTTAATAGTCTTTATCTCCCAACTTCAAACTAGGTTCCCCTTCTCAAAAATGAGCACTACCCTAGTTTCCAGAAAGCTCAAATCTTTGCAATTAGACCTTAGCATATTGGCCATTTATAAATAACTTAAGGAAGTTCTGTCTTAGCCGCTTACTTGTGCATAGCAGCAATTCAGAAAACATGGAGAAGATTTTTACATACCTGAACTCGGTATGAATTTAGGTACCTAACTTGTGGCCTTAAACCTGGGAGGTTTGGTTGGGCTCTTTCTGTAAGGGAGCATTGTATAACTACACAATGTTATGCCAAACCTGCCGCAATCAGGGGTCCTATTATGAAAAGCCAGCAGAATCTGACAGTTTCCAGTGGCGAAAGTAGGCAAACTAGAGGAGGAGCCTCATTACAGCTGCCAAAGGCACCCTAAGCCATGGAGAAGAGCGGGTGCTCCCTTCCGCTTTCTATCGGGGGGGGGGGGGGGAGAATGTGATGCGTAACTTCACTGAAAGGTTGGGGGTGGAAGATAGAAATGAGCTGAAACCAAAGAATTCATATCTAACTGCCTTTGTGTATGTGTGTAACATTGACAGTTGTGTTGCAATTGTAGTGTCTGCCATCCACTGGCCAGGAAGTGGAGCTAATATGTCCAAGGTGCCTTGTTCCGTTCCTGACTTTGCTGTATATCCATACTGCAAATTGCCACAGCTGAGACTTGAACAGTGCCCTACAGAGCCACTCCCCCCCAAGTGAGCCACAAAGGAGCCTTCCTGAAGCATGTCCAGAAGGAGTTCTGCAGACCATGTCTTGGGTGTAAGTTGCTGTTCACAAAGCTCATGGTAATGACCCTTCTCTCTCTGGCATAAGACTCAGGTAAGCAAAAGTACAGCAAAAGAGGTGGTTGAATCTTAGATACCAAAGTCAGTCACCTTAGAAACAAGATGATAGATGGGATGAAAGAGTAAAGGTTTCTGTCCATCCAGTGTGTTGATCTTAAAGGTGAGAACGCCTTAAAAACCAATTGGTAATCTAGCTGATATTTTCTCCTAGCACAAACTATTTCGGTTCAGATCCACACGAATGCTAAACTTTATGGCTTATCTCTTGAGTAGTATTCTAAGAAAACTCCTATTGCTTAAATAGATCTTTCCTGCTAAAACTTACTAAAACTAATTTTCTATTCTTGTCAGCCAATTTAAAGCACTCATCAGCTATAATTTCTGATTACCATACACTGAACACTTAAAAGTACTCAGTCTGTTTTGATTATCAAATCTAGAAAGAAAAGGTGCTACATGAAAGAGGCCATTTTACTCAGTTGAACAAAACTAATTGTACTATGAAGCACCATATGTAAATTTTATCAAAGTAGTGTTAGTGGCCAAATATTCTCCATTTCTTTGACTGTGCCTTTCCTAATATAGCCAAACACATGTTTTGTTTTGGATTTTTTAAAGTGAGTCCACTGCATGTAATTCCCTTGAGCAGGAAGAGAGAACAAATACGTGGCTGATGGTAGTTAGGATGTTTAATGCATTGCTAGAGAACTCTTGGATGTTCTAGTGAAGAGCTCAGTATATGAAATTCTAGCTAATAAAATGTAAAAGGATATTGAAAAGGTGGGTGCTGAGTTAAGCTCCTAAAGTTATATTTAGGTGTCACCCAGGTTTGAAACTTTGGCCAGAGGGTCGGTCTGACACATACAGCTAACTTCAGTCTAGGTAGCTTGTTTTTCTGCATGAGCTGCTGTCCCACACCCAATGAATGCAGTGTAGACATAGACTCAAGAAAGGGGAACAGTCTACTTGCATTCCTATGGCATCACTTTCTCTGCAGATGTTTTGTTTTACTTTGCGAAGAAATCTAGTGTTTACAACCGATGTGCTCCAGCCCTGTCTTCCCGACCGTGTTAAAATCTTAACCATTTAAAAGTGCTACTATTTGCTCACACATGAGAGGAATAGGGAAGTGTTTTGAAAGCGAAATCAATTCAGCGGGGAATCTGGTCACCAAATTATGGAAGAGAATTCTCTCAGGCCAAGTATAAAAACTCTGTGAATGCTCCAGTAGGAAGCATCTCACTAAGTACATGTAAACCTAGCATGTGTATGAATTACAGAAAGAGGTGGCTTTAGCTTAGGCAGCTATAGCCCCTTGAAGCAGCAACCTGCAAAGCTTCTTTTATTTGGTATAATTCTGTCAGTGAGGATTTAACTATTCTTCATTTCCCTTTATGAAGGTTTCACTTCTGAGCAACAGGCACATCAATCTGACCTTAGCAGAAACAGGTGAGAATTAAATATAAGAGGAAGAGTCCTCCAGGCTATATTTTACCAGCTTGTTGTCATCCCCATCTTTGCACCTCTCTATCTGATCTTCCAAATAATATTGCAACTGCTACAGGATTTTAACTCCTTAAGTAGACACAGCTGAGCTGTTTCCTGTTTGGTTAACAAACAGCATGTGACCCATAGATGACTACATATCTTCCATAGGCTGATTATCTGCAATCCCTGCTTGAGTTAGCAAACCTGTAATACCTGTGTGGCAGGCAGACAACTTAGTTAATATCGATGTTGCGAAAAGATACTCAAAATTGTGATTTTTATCATGTATGACCAACAGGTTGGCTAAATGTGTCAGAAGAAAAATATAAATCCTGGTTCTCAGCTGCTTTGCACCCTTGTTAATACATACACCGCTCCATAGAGAATGCAACACAGGTGTGACAAGCGCTGCGACCACAATATCGGGGCTGGATCCTTCCAATCTTGCCCCTTCTGCACTCATCTGCAGAAATTATTTGCAATGGGGTAGAAATGCCCTCATGTGTTGCAACTGCTGTGCACAGGCGTAAATAGTGATAGGATAGCTTCCATTGTCCCCAAGCTGTGGGAACAAATACCAAACAGCAATACTGAACCTCAGAGTAACCAAACTCCAGTAACTAGTATGAGTTTGTCTATTGACAGGTAAAAGAAAATGCAAGACTTACCCAAGAGTTGTCATGGTTACAATAGTGTACCAAAAAGAAGCTGGGATGCTGGTGAATTTGCTGGCTGAAGACCCTTTCTCGGCATAAAACATCACCGTAGCAAAGATGATGATTGCCATAGTGAGGGAAAAGAGGAGAAAGCCAAGCTCCGAGGCACAGCTCTTCAGAGTGTAGCCCAAGATTCTTAAGCCTTGGGAATGGCGGGAGAACTTGAAAATCCTGAAAACCCTGAAAACCCTTAGTGTCACAAAGGCTCCACTGACATCCTCATTATTGGTCATCACCAAGCCAATATAATAGGGCATGATAGCCACCACATCAATGATGCTCATCACGCTCCTCATGAACCTGTAGCGACTTGGGGCCGCAAAGAGCCTCAAAAGGTACTCGACAGTGAAAATCATAACACAAGCTGTGTCCAAGCAGAAGAAAGCCACTGCATACCTCTCCCCGCACGGAAGCTCCTTGTTCCCAGGCACGGTGCCACATGGAACAGTTTCCACCACGTTGGTGATCACTGAGACTGCAATAAAGAAGCCAGTGACATAGTAAAACACTAAGGCTAATGTGCTGGTGTGGGGGTTCTCGAAGGCTCGCCACATCGTCTCCCGGAGGCTCAAAGATGGCATGGACCCTTCCTGCTTATTCTCTGAATCACTGTCATCCATCAGACGCTCAGCGTTTTCCCGTTTCCTGTCTTTGTACTCTTCATAGCAGCAGTCCCCAATGATCTCGGGTAGGATCCCATAGAAGGCAAGCTCCTCATCATAGGCAGAGATGCACTCATACCTTGGGTAATGCAGCTTGCCAGTTCGGTAAAAGTTTAAGATGCACCTAAAGACTTCCGGGTCCCGGTCAAAAAAGTATTCCTTGCTGTCTTCATTGAAGAAGAACTCCTTTTCAGTGCTGCCGAGAAGAGTGTCTGGGTACCTCTCCAGTGTAGTCCTCCAGGTCTGGAAGCGCCTCCCACTCACATTCAGAATGATCAGCTCATCCTGCCTCTTGTTCTTGTCTGTTGGGGCCAATGGCATAGGGCAGTTGGCCACTGGCATCCATCCGATGGCAGCTGCCCTGGCAAAGGGCAGCCATGCTGCTACGCCTGCTGCCATGATAGCGCCAGGCCTTGGTCTGGGAGGAGGCGGTTCCACTGCTTCTAAAACGAGTGTGCAGTCAGATCAGTTCCATCTAAAAAAATAATAAAATGTAAACACCAAGTCAAGGGCTGCTGCTTTGCCTTTATTACCATTAAAACAACCTGCATATGTACATCCATGGGAACTTAGGACAACTAACATGGAAGATTACTTTTACAGTTGTCACTTATTAGAATTAAGACGCACATGATCATCAACGTGGGAAGGTTGAGGTGTTACAGACAAACTTGGAATAGCAAATTATTCCTCATTAAAAGTATTTAAAGGTAGCATAACATGCTAATTTATATTGGATTCCTTACAAACAAGACTAATTCATGATTCCACAGGTGTTAGCATTACTTGTCACTCGGACTACAGCTGTCAAAGAATTGAACTCCGATGAAAAATGCTGAGTTCATCAAGTGGAATTACTGATTACAAAAGACCCTCAATAGACCAACTTGAAGGTCCAGTAAACAATCCTATGCAAACATTCCTGGAAGTACAGTGAAACTTGTGCTAAGGACTACCCTGGTTGGTAACCCTCACCTCAAAAAATGCATTAAAATCTTTCCTGGTGTGCAGTACAGTACAGGATTCTTTAACCTTGGTTAGACAGACATTTCTGCTAGGCTACGGCTGGCTGGCCCCAAGGGTGATTGCTTGAGACAGATCTTACTTCAGTGAAATATTGCACTAGTCCAACAGGACCCCACAAACTTTTCAGACATGGGGGCCTTGTTCAGACTGAGTTGCAGTGGTCTGGGGGAGGGGTGAAGAGGGAGCAGAGTGTCAAAAGGAGGAGTCCTCAGGGTTAAACTACTAACTGTTGCTTCAAGGAAAACAAGGAGTCCTCTGATACTTTTAAAGATTAGCAAATTTACCTCAAAACTTTGTCAACCCTTTTACCAGGTTACCTTGATTGTCTGGTTAAAGAGTGTCTGCTTTGACAAAGGGGGGGGGGGTGCATTTGCTCCACTTATTAGAGCCATAAAATGGAGGCAAAGTTCCCCAGGCTGAGATCCTCTGCTACACTCAATGCTGCTACACTGATTTTTAACTGTTTGGAATCTAGCCCTGAATTTCCTTGACCCTTTCTAACGAGCCTTCCACTTTATTTAACCTTCACTGTCATTTGTATGTGCTTTCCCTTCCTTATGGGTTTCACCACCACCATGCAACTCTTTGGCGAAGTGCCGTTATCATGAAGAGTAAGGGGCCTACCCAAAGCCTTTTAAGGAATGGAAAGACCTCCATCGACTGCAGTGGCCACTGGGGGTAAGCCCTGCATGTTTCCAGATGGGATATAAGTGGTAGAGGTCAATGTAATTCTACTATGAGATCTTAATTCAATGCATTGTACCCTTCCAGTTACAGGGCTATGGCATTATTGATCTCAACATGTCATCTAAACAGAATTGGCCTGTGGTCAGTGCTCCCAGACCATGCTTTTCTCTTGTAGGAGGCACAATCACTTTCATAGGAAGCCTCTTGCTGTACACATGCTAGTGAAAGGACAACTGAAATCCTTAGGGCAAGCATCTTCCTAGTGCAATGGGGTGTGATAATTAGGATGTTTACAATACACCAGTGTGATGATGCTCACAGAAAGATGCTGTCACTAGAGTAATGGCATAAGAACACCTAGCCAACTTATGCCTATGAAAGCCAATGTCTTAAATAAATCTTAGCCTTTAAAATTGCCACTGTTGTCTTGTTTCTTAGTATGCTTGGTTTGACATTATAGTGCATTATTTTGCTTCCTTGTTCTAAAAAGTGCATTTAGTTCTGTTTGCAGGTTACTGGCTTACACAAGCAAAGCAACCCAGTACAAACTTTCTCCCTGTAGAGGCACGCTTCTGAAGCAACCTTCAGCAGAAAAGATAAGGTCTCGGCCAGACAACCCTTTCACCCAAACCTGTTACTTTCCATCAAGTGCAGAGGCGGACAGTGTGAGGGGAGACTAAAATTGAAGTAAGGCCACCAAAGCATTTGGAAGCTAGTTAATGCTGCAGATGGCAATCACTTCATGATTGAAGTCTTAAATACAGGTAAGATTACATCTTCCATTACTGGTCCCCAAACTAATAAAGCCCCCCCTCTTCTGTATATTTTAACTCAACTGTCATTTGACACCAGGGTCAACTTCTTCGCTCTGGCTGCAAAGGTATGGGATGTTGCTGGGGTTTTGAACTAACAATACCAAACGCTGACAATCTCATTTCCAGTGGGGAATCTCCTTGCAGTCATGACAGCTCCCTAAACACAAGTTTGAGCACACTTTCCTTTGCTGCCCCAAGCACCATATGTTTCATTGACAACCTTAACTCATTAGGGTTTTACAGATTTTTTTTAAAAGTCAGTGTTGGCTTTTGGGGCATGGAGAAATTTTAAACTTCCATAATCTGAGCTACCCAAAAAATTAAAACATGAGTGAGTTGGTAGCATCTCCTCTCCCTAGGGCTTTATAGCGCTCTTGACTTATCTCAACAAACTATTTTGCTGCTGAAGGTAAAAGTTCTTAAATGTGTGCTTAGGGCGTACTTTTGAATTGCATGATGGCAGGAGTACAGTACCTGACTATTATCCAAATAGACAAGGTGATGGAGTTTTTGTAAAGATGATACAACACAAGTGTTGTGCCCTTTTTTTAGAAGGGAGGGGAAAGGGTGTAAAAAGGTGACATGAAAGAACATGACACATCCTTACAACTGAGGCAGGTTTTTTAATCACAGGTCTTTAGCTTCCAGGGGGGCTTGTGATCTGTGCTCACTCTGCCCATAGTGTTAAGATCTTAAACATCTAATTTATTAGAAAGTAAGCAGAGGTCCTAATGGGAATGTTCTTCTGAATGGCAAATAACTGGGTCATAGTATAGCATGTACAAAATATTGCTTTTAACCTAAAAAAAACAACTCTATACATCTAGGTATGAATTTTATATACCTAGTGACACATGCAGCTGTAGAACTCTAAATGTGCAATATTTCATACACAATCCATAAACTTTGAAGTAACTTCTTACCCTTTAAAATAAATGAATGAGCAGGCACACAGCTACCCAGGAATGGTGTTTAAAAAAGCTTGTGTACATGATAAAAGGATTGGGCTTTTTTGACTTTAGACTGTTATAGTATCAGGGAAGCACCTAGACTCTGTTCTCCCCAGTAATTGCCACCTAAAATGTGTAAATAAAACTGAAAACAAAGCCTTTCATCTTTTAAAATGACCTGTTCCTCCAGGAGTCCTAGTGTGTTGACCTACTGATTTCTTTCACCAGGTGAGCAAGGGCTAGCTTTTACTCATAGGGGGTGAGGGATGGTTTTAACACACAAAACTAGCATATACCGTAGAGCCACGAAGGTAGGAGAGGAGAATTTTGTAGAATAAGGTTAATTCTGCTCACTGAAGGGGTGGGGAAATAAATGGTGGTTTCTCATCTTATGAATCTCTGCCGGCACTATCAATCCTATTACGTGCCTCAGGACCCACTGGTGATAGAGAATGCCAGTCTCTCCTGATACTTCCTACTGCAGAAGCAGACAGGGATAACTTCCATAGAATAATGACCCCTGTTAATTTTATGAAGCCGTACACAGAACGGGAGTTGAGAGGAGAAAAATGTCACTGACATCCTTGGCTCTTTCCCTTTTCTATCTTCTATATGGATTAGTCTTAAGGAGCAAAGATTTTTTTTCCTTTAAAAAGCAAAATTTGCCTCTCAAAGCTTCAGCATCCTCTTTCAGCTGTATACTCCCCTCCCACTCCCTCAGAAAATAAAAGTACCCACCACTGTTTGCAGCTGATCCGTCAGTGATTTTGAGCAAAAACAGAGAAAGGTACAGCAACAGGCTTCGAATAAACGCATGCAAACTTCTCCCCTCCCGCCCCCGCCACACGAAAAGCCCCATCGGGCTGGATCAGAGCAGAGCCTTACCTTACGAGGAAAGAGCGTGTCCTCCCCAAAATGCAGGGCTAGAGCTAGGGGGGTTGGGCAAACAAGCTTCAGGATGAAGGGAGGGCTGTGCTGCCTGCCGCTCCAATCCCTGGATGCGGTCAGGAGTAATCAGAAAGTAGTCAGCCCTGGGAAAGTCGGGAGAGATGACTAAACAGCTTCTCCCTTATTGCTGAGCTTGAGTGAGTCTCTATTTGCCCCCGCCCCCAAGCCCATTTGTTTGGGGGGGGGGGGTCGGATCTTGTTCTCCCCCCGAGTCCTGCAAACCAAGCTTTGCTCCTGCCGCCTGGTCCAGCTAGAAATGGTACCCAGCGGCCGAGGGATGCGCGCTCCGCCTGCGGCGGGGATGAGGCTGTCCCCGAGCCCAGAGAAGCGGGCTGCGAAGCAGGGCGCTGGAGCCAAGAGAGACCCCAGCAAACGGCGTGGTTAAATACACCCAGCCCTGGCCCCGCATGCTGATGGGGGAGCGGGGGCCTTCCCTTACCTGCTGGAGATTGTCAGGCGGGTCCCGCGGGGCGCCTGCCTCTTCGGCCGAGAAAAGCAGCGCTTCCCCCCATCGCCTCCCGCGGAGGGGGGCACAGACCCTTCTGGCCGGGGAGGGAAAGAAGTTGGTAAGTTTCAGCGGCAAAGCCCCGTTGCAAAGGCCGCCCCCCAACTCCGCAGCGGCCGCTCCCGGATGCTCTCCGCCGGCTGGGCCGCTCGGCCCCGGGTGCAGGCGGGCAGCCCGGCCCGGGGCGGGGAAGGATGTGTGCCGCCCCGGCTGGGAAATGGGAGGAACCAGCGCGATGGAGCAACAGGGCCAGAGCGAGCGGGAGCCGTGCCCCGCCTGCCGCGGGAGGAGAGCGGCCTGGCTCGGGGGTGGTCCTCGCCCAGCGGCGCAGGGGGCGCGGGAGCCCGGGCAGGCTCGGACAGGCGCCCCCGGCTCGCCGCGGGTTCCTGCGTCTCCCCTCCAGCGCCGCGCCTACGGCTCCGGCTCCGGCTCCTCTCGGCAGGCAGGTGGCGCCGTCCGGCAGCTTTCAGCACCACGGCGCGGCGAACAGCTCCGCCGGCTGAGCCCCGGGCGGGTCAGGCTGGCCTGTGTCCGCCCCGGCTCAGCGCAGCCTCCTGTAGAGACCCCCGGGTCCCCTCCACCCCCACTTGCTCTGATTCTGTGCCCGGGGAGCCCCTAAGTCCGCACCCAGGACACTGGGCTAGAGGGAGGCCTGGGCTGAGCCAATCTGGCCCTTCCCCGGATTCCACCCCCTGCTCCCCAATAGCCCTTTCCTCCTCCCTCCACTCCGCAGGCTCAGTGCCCCAACATTTCAGCAGACAACCTGTGGACGGACACGCCAGAGGACTCTGACTGGAAGAGAAGCCAGCTTTCCCATGGCTCAGAATGACACCCCACCGCCCCCAGCCCGGTGTTTATGACCTTTAGCAAAGACAACATGAAGGAGCAAAGCGAAGACTTGGATAAATCACCCTTGTCTTGAACTGGGAGGGGGGGGGGGGGGGAAGCAATGAATTTATCAGAAACAATTGCACATAGGTGGCCTAAATTTTCAAGAGTGACTAATGATTTTCTGGGCCCCTATTATCCCCCATTATTTGTATGTTAATTCTGAGAAAGCTTAAAAGGGGGACCTTGCTTTCAGGAGATGGGAGCTTGAAAGCATGATGGCCACTTTAAGTTGCTTCAAGTGGGACACTCAAAATCACTTTTTAAAATTTAGGCCAGGAGCACTGGATTTTTCATGCTCCGTTAGCCCCCCAGCCCTGTGCCCTGGCAGTGTCTAGTACCTGGTGATCCAAAGCAATAAAAAAATCTCTCCAAAAACACCAGGCCAGGATTATCTGAGCGTAAATTACTCCCACCTGATCTCTGCAGGAGTGGGCTTCTTCCTCAGAAAACAAACAAACAAACAAACAAACTCAATAAAATATTTGCAAGATAGTTGGCAAGGTTACACAAAGGATGGATGTAAGTAAGTTTAGAATCCAGACACCAAAAGAGTTGTTTCAGGGAGATATTAATAGATGCTTGTAATATGAAATGTAAGTCCAGAAGCCAAGTGTCTGCAGCAGCTAAAGAAGTTTCAGCACAATAAGATGTCCTGGATCTGTCCTTATTAAATGGCATCAAAATATCCTCTTAAAATGATTTGTTTCTCTGCATCTTTGTCCACCAGTAAGTGCATAGCAGAAAGTCATAAAATAAAGATAATGAGGTTCTTACTGATTAAAATGATTTTGTTGTGATTTACAATGTCATCTTTTTATAAAACTTCTCAGCTTTCCTCTCTCTCCCTCAGCCACATGTTCTAGCCTCCCTCTCTGCGAGTGCTGGCCTGCCTGTGATTTTCAATATCTTTTCCCCCATGACTCGGCCCCCTTTTAACTTTCAATTTCTATTAAAAAGCTAATTTGGGAGCTCTTTTTTAATGCTCCCAATTTTGTATGTTTAAATAGCAAATGAATGTCAAAAGCAAGCTTGCAGTAAATCAAATGCCAGTGAAAAGCTTTCTTTCTTTCTTTCTTTCTTTCTTTCTTTCTTTCTTTCTTTCTTTCTTTCTTTCTCTTTCTGTCCCCCCTCACCCCCCATTTCTTGACTGTAACCAGCTGTGGTTCTCTTTGGAACTTCTCTCATAGCCAGGCCACTTTTAACTCAGACTTGCATGGAAAGACACTGATCGTGTTCAATTCAAAGGTTTTCTGTGTGTGTCTTTTATTGTTAAATAACTGTGGTAGGCCAGTCAGGGTAAAATACTGTTGATAGCTGCACACAGACCACAGGTGAGCAGAGAGTCATACAAGAGCAAGGCTTTGGGAAACAAAAGATAGCAACCGGGAAGACAGAGCTGGGAAGTGGGAACAGCAGTTAGGAGCAGCCCTTGGGCAGAAATAAGGTCTGAAAGTTGTGAGCATATTTAGAAAACAAAAAGGTTTGTGCTGGGGGGGTGGGGCGAGGTGGCTCAGGAGACTGGTAATGGGAGATGGCATCTTTTTAACCTTAGTCTTTGAGTCCAGGCCAGAGCAAAAGGGATCAGCTGACAGATGTGTGGGAACCTTTTTAAGATGAGTTGGTTGGCAAAGTTCAGTACCTGATGGGACATATGTCAACAACACACACACACACACACACACACACAAAAGATCCCTCTACAGTTTAATCTGCTCTTCTATACATCCTTTGATCACAAGATCAGCACTCACCTTTGCTCCGGTCCAGCAAAGCCAGCCTCCACCCTGAAGTCTCACATTTCCTGATAAGCAACTTCCACACTTTCTCCAAGAAAAGCTCCCAGTGCAAATTTGTGCACCCAGCATCTCGTCCTGCTCGAAACTCATCTCTTCCATGATGCATTCAGGAAACTGCCAAGTGATATTGGTTCAGCAGGTGGTAAGAGCACAGCGCCTGACTGGCTAAGAATTATGTATATCCTTTTATCCATGTTACCCATGTCCTTCACCCCAAACCTGCTGGTTTGTCTCACACACCTGTTATGGCTTGTCTTTTAGAATGTAAGCTCTGTGCAGCACCTAGTACAGAGGATCCCACCAGTGTGAGACCTTTACTGCAATCTGAATGTACACATTTGTTATTATTACACCCGGCTGACAGTCTCAGAGGAGATCCTGGGTATCACTTAGGCCCTAGAGATATTACATCTCTCTCAAACTCTCACAATGCTCCACAGAAACAATGAGGAACACAGGAACTGAAATACATTGGAGAGTTGACATTGCTTCTGCCACCGCTGTGTCTATGGAAATAGAGAAAGGATCTCAACCTCTCGCTCGGAGCCTAAAGACTAATGTTCTCATGGGTGTAGGAGTGCGTGGCCACCCCTCGCTGTCAGTCCTAGCAGTGGCAGAGGGTTCTGCCATTGGGTCAGTAAGATCCCTGCCAAAACACACTCACCTAGTATTGGGCCACAACACAACCGAACAATTGTTTGGTTTCCCTGGGCTACTTCCTACACACTCTCTGGGGGTAGCTGGGTGTCAGGGTCACTCTTCATCTCCCCAGGCAGTGGAAGCCCCAGCAGTTCCTGGGAGCCCCAGTTACCTCCTCTAAGTCCTCAGTGCTCAGACTCACGCTCCAGTGGTGGCAGAGAGACATCCTTCTCCTCCAGCAGCTCCCACTCAAGTGAGCTATTGGGTGCTCCTTTCATACTTCCTGTCCCACCCCTTTGCTTCTGGGAGGGCAGGCAGGGCTGTTCTGGCTCCACCAACCAGGGGCGGGCAGGATGCACAAGTGTCACTCTCCATGTGTGGGGAGTGAGAATAGTGAGGTTTAGACTTAGCCCTTTAGCATAGCTAAATGTCCAGCTCAGCCAGAGGGACAGTAAGGATTGGATTGCTGGTCCCTTAGCTATTGGGTTAGCCCTGTAACACCGCCTTTGCTTGCCAACACAGCACAAATTGCACTGTTGTAGGGCATAAACAATCCATTTCTTTTCCTTACTTCATCTTTCTCTTCAGCGGGGTCCAAACCGAAATCTCAGTGCTCATAGACACACAGACTAAGTTCAGAAGGGACCAATATGATCATCTAGTCTGGTCTCCCACGCAATGCAGGCCACAGAATCTCACCCACCCACTCCTGTAATAAACCTCTAAACACCTACAAACTCAAGAACATCAGAATCAGCCTGTGGATCCAAACATTGAAGTTTGGGCCCATTTCTTCCCTCCTCCCCCTATTGTGAGCTCCTTTCTGATTTGAGAGAGGCACTGGGTAGGCACAGAGAGTTTATATTGCGTTCTATCACTTGCCACCTCTTTTTCACCTTCTGTCAAGTCTTTCTTCCCCAGAGCATATGGTTTTAAAAGTGTAAGTGACCTGCCACCAGTTGCTTAACTTCATTTTGGGGACCATGATTGCTTTGGGGGGAAAAAATCCAAAATGGAAGATAGTCCACAGAATGATACCTCTTTTTCTGCTAATTAGGGAGTAGATGGTAGGGGGTTCATACATAACTGGTACCAGTTTTCCTGGAAGCTGGAGAGACCCACCCTGAAGTTCCCAGGTTATCAAAAGACTTCAATGGAACTGCATAATTTCTTAGCATTAGATGCATGTTAAATGCCTTCCTGGATCCAGGGCTGGAACTAAGAAACTACTGCTCACTTTTACAGCAAGTTGGTGGCTTTTCTGGAGACCTTGATGAATCATAACATATTTTTCCCATTTAGATAAGATAGACAAGAGAAGGAAATGACAGTTATTGTTGTGCTTACCTTTTTCTTGAACTGAATTTAGTTCTCAGGATCATATCTTCATATTGCAACTGGTTACTGTAAACAATAAGATTAAAATCAATCTGATTTCAGGCAGCTTTTACAGAGAATGAAATCATAACCAGCTACTTAGCAGGCCCATGCAAGATTGCTTAGTGCCTGCCCTTTTGCAACGTGTGGACAAAGATTCATACAATTATGTGGGTCAAAATACTCACAGCATCATTTAAGAAAGCATTCTGCTTTTTCTTCAATGCCTGGTATAACCTTCACCAAAATCTACACAAAACTGCTATTTATGGACCTGAATGTCAATAAAAACAGTTCAGGAAAGCAGTTTTTATTAATTATTTCACACTTGAATGTGAAAAGAGTAATGGGAATTTGGATACAGATTTTACTCCAGGAGGCCTACCTGATAGCAGCCATTTGGAAACAAACATAGAAGCTGTTTTAAATGCTAGATGAAGACAAGTTATTAAGAATAATGAGACCATCTTGAGTCACTGAGATAATGTCAACACTATTTGGCGAAGCAAATGGACAAGAGCAGGGGATGGACAGTGGAGGAAGTGGAAAAGAATGTGTTATTTACTCCTGCACACAACACAAGAATCAGGGATCACCCAATGAGATTAATAGGCAGCAGGGTTTAAAACAAGCATGCGGTCTGAACTGGTATTCCTTCTCATGTTCTTTTGATTCTGACCCTCCCAGCAAATGAATACAGTTTAAAATTTCAAAGCTGTCTCTGCGGTTCTCAGACTGGGATTTTCAAGGTGCCTAAGGGAATTAGTCACTCACTTTCACAGAATTTTAATGGGAGATGACTGCCTAACTCCCTTAGGATCATTTGAAAATTTCAGCTCCATGTCCCATGAAAATAAATGCAAGTCTCTTGGATAAGTTTGAATGGCTCAGCCTGCATTATTATAATACCTTTCATATGAGACTCTGAAAACACTTTGCACACAGCCCTGGGCTCACAAAACCCCTGGACAGTAGGTTTGTGTCATCACACTCATTTTAGAGAGGGCCATATCAGCATACAGGGGTGTTATGGCTGAAGCATAATAACATTGTTGTTACTTGATATCATTAGGAAGAGAATCCAGGGGGTCCTGCTTCTTAGCACCACGCCCTAATAGTGAGGCAACACTACCTCTACATCACAAAACCTGTCACAATGCAGTCAGCAGTTTGATTAAGATGTAACGCCTTCCTGGTGGATCTAAAATAAAATATAAGGGTTTCTTCAGCTTTTAAAAAAAAAAAATAGTTTAACCAGTTCAAAGTAACAAAAAACCACAGGATGTGCTCTAGTGATTTGAATACGAGATAGATATTCAGGAGTTCAGCGTTCTCTCCAGACTATGCTGCCAGCTTGCTGCATAACCTTGGGGCAAATTACTTCGCCTCTCTGTGTCACAGTTTACAGCTGTATAAAATGGGTATAGTAATATTTAAACACCACACAAAGGAGGGAGAGCAGTCTGAATCAATGAAAGAATGAATATTTCCCAGATGTTTAAAAAGCATTTTAAGAATGGAAAGAACTGTAATTGAGGGCCAAAAACCTGCAAATGATTTCTAAAATAATGTTTACCTATTAGGTGAGATTAAAATGATTTGTTCTGTATCGGAATAGTACATATGTCATCTATTTGAGAATAACTCCAGAACTACTTTATATACAAAAGATTTTGAAAAGTTACAGAATCTGTTGACCTCTCTCTCTCTCTCTCTCTCTCTCTCTCTCTGAAAGTGCTGTAGATTACAACTTGAACATGCATATCCAAAGATCCTAATGTATTTGCTGTATGGTTTGTTAAATCTTTATGAAGGGCTTGTCTTCGCTCTATTCATTAAAAGTAGAATCAGCAAAGTCTAAAATATACCACATTCTCAGTGAAATAACTCAAATAATTACTGGTTTTAAATGCTGATATTGACAATAGTTTGCAGAGTTATTTGTTCTGCAGTTTTGTTCTGTATTTATAGTCTGTGTTTCTACTGTGTACTTCTATTGTTGAGTCTTTACATTAAGCACTATCATGCATTATTTCTGCATGTAAATATTGCATTGACTTCAGGCCCATGCTGTGTAAGCATTCTGTAATGACAGTTGCAGTAATAAAACTGGCTTGCTTGTTGAAAATTACAGCTTGCCATAATATTGTAGCTCTGTAATATGATTGTGCCCTATAGACTCTGCCAGTCCCTGCCTCAGATCCAAGCTTGTGAAAAATTCTTGGTAGATTAAGGAAGTATCATTCATTTGATTAAACTGAGGAGTCATTTTTTTGCAATCGAAGCAGTTACGGTCTAGTGCTTAGAGGAGGCCTGGTGGGTACAAATGCTTTAATATGTGTCTGGTTCTGTTACTACCTCCTTTCAGACTTCAAGACTTCAGGCTTTCAGGCTTCAGCAAAGTCAGTTAAAGCTCTCTGTTCTTTAGTTTCCCAACAATAAAATGGGTATAATAATATTTACTGACCAAGTGAGATCCTTGTTCTGATCCTTGGATGGAAGCTGCTATGTACAAGTACAACACAGTCATCTATCTATCTAGCTCTCTGTTCATTTGCATTCTTGAGGTAGTTGTATTGTCCCAGGATATGAGAAAGACAAGCCAGATGAGGTAATCTTTTTTTGAACCAGCATCTGCTTGTGAAAAAGACAAGCTTGAGCTCTGTGTACCCCAAACCCTATCTCTTTCACCAACAAAAGTTGCTCTAGTACAAGATTGTATCTCACCCGTCTTACCTCTATCTTTCCATTTGTAATTTAGGAGTAGAAATCTCTAGCCATTCACCCCACAGTATTGCTAATGTGCCTCGTATGATGACATGGCAACACCCATCCTGGACATGAACAGTGAACAGAGGAAGAAGAGGCATTAGCAGTTATTGTCAGTTGTCCAACAAACGTGATAACACCTCTCTATCATTTCCCACAGAATGTCTCCATGCCTTAGGCACAGCAGACTGAGGAGTTCAAATAATCTGCAGACTTATATGTCTAGCTAAAATTTATATTTTATCACTGCTAAGGCAGTGGCCTGGAACGGACAGCATTCAGCCCCTGATCAAGTTTTTAAGAAATACATATTGTCCATCTGTTTTCTCTTTATGATAAAACTGACAATTCACTACAAAACCAGCTGGATGGGCCCATGGGAGTAATATGAAGCTAGCTGCTGTGAATATATTGTGAGTTTCTCCTTTGGGCTACCATGCCTCAAGCATGTCAAGCTGTATTTCATACATCATCCTTTTTTGTGTTTACTATTCTTTATCATTTAAACTGGGGTAACACCTCAGCCAGAGAGGGACCGCATAGTTCTAGGAGCAATCTGTTCTTTAGCAAATAACAACTCCTGGCCCATTGAGCCTATAATCTAAAAGGGCTGCAAGTTTTCAAAAAATATTGCAAATAACATTATGAAATTCCATGGGGTGATACAACTGCTCTAAATGTTTATCTGCCTCAGGGCTGCTGTGTTTACTTTAGGGATGAAAATGTTTTGTTTTATTTTGTCCTCCCTCCCCCAATTGAGCTGTTTTTAGCATTCCAACTGGAACCACATATAGCACTGGAGGATTTTCAGTGTGCTCTGGAAGTGAGTCTAGAGCGTGGGATGAATTTCACAGTTTTGCCTAAATGGAACAGTGATGATGTCCAGGCTGCTTGTGACTAGTTACAAAAGCTTGCAGAAAGATAAATGTTTCACTAAATAGTCAGGTTTTTCTTCACATGGAGCAATAACCCACGGCAAGAGAGGGAAGTGGGGGCAATTCCACTGTTGTGACATTTCAATTATTATTTTTTGCTTGTACATTTATTGGGAATGTAGGAAAATACACTAGTGGATCCAATTTATGGGATTGTAGGCTGACTCCCACCACTCTTAGCGAAAAGGTTGCTAACAGCTTCAAACCCAGGCCCATAGAGCAGCCACAGACCACCATGCCAGCCCCCTAGCAAGGGGGCTCTCATTACCTTGCTGTTCTGTACTTCTTGTTGAAGACACAGTCCATCAAAACTCCAGCTCAAGGGCACTGATAGGTAGCAGTCTCATGGCTCCTGATTGGCTCCTTTACCTATACAAACCCAAGGGGCTCCAGGCAGACATTTTTCTGGTTGATTTCTGGGAGTGGTCATGAATGTTTCTGCCGGCTCTTGCCTTGCATTTGTTTGGACCTGGCCTCTAGACCTGGAGAGTCTCATCTGCTTTAGATTCTGATGCTTGATATCAACGCTGGACTGGAGCTTGACTATGAACTTCTCTGCTACTCTCAGCTTCAGGTTTGATCCTGTTTTGCCCCTTGGTTCTGCTGGCCCTGGTTAGGATACTGAGAGTGGTTGCCTCTGAGAAATCTGCAACAACCACACAGTAGCAGATGTAAGGTAATCTGAGCTGGATTGCTGTTAGTTAGAGATGTGATCTGAAAGTCTGAAGGAGATGATTCAGTGGCCTGCTTTCGGCTCCTCATAATTTGTGTTCTCACAATGCTTTCTAGCTTTAGGGCTGCACGGGACCTTGTTGTGCGAGGTGCTGTACACATGCAGCATAGAAAGGCAGTCCCTGACCCTAAAGAACTTGCAATATAAGTGTAAGACGCAGAGATGACAGATGTCTAGTGTTAGGCTGATGGGGGCAGTACCAGTAAGCAATTGGATAATGTTAATCAGCTTCATAGGAAGTGGTTTTTACTATACCAGCAGTGTAACTCCTGTCAAGTTTTACTGACCCCTGTTTTTTCACTATCTCATTAGGCCCCATTCTTTCCTGGAATAAATCAACTAAAGCTATGCAGACCCCAAATCAGCAAAGCACTTTAGTGCTCTAAATGCTTGAAGAGTGGAGCTGGTTGAAATCCTTCCATCTAAATATTTCTGCTGCTCAGGTGGGTAAATAGCCTTTTCACCTATGTGAAAAATTTCACAGAAAGTTGAACCTCTGGTTGACTTTTTTTTTTTTTTTTTATGAGAGTTTTTTTCATGAAGAGTTTGGTAACAATTTCAGGTTTGTTCCATTTTTTTTTTACTAAACTCAGGGATTTTGTTTTGTTTATTAAAAATGGTTTCAAATAAACCATCTTTCTGTTTCCAGGTGAAAACTTTCATGGGACTTTTTAATAACTTCTTGAAGGAAAATTTTAAGAATAGTTGTTACTTTTCAAGCAGCTCCAGTGCAGGGGACTCAGTGAAAAGGAATGTTGGGGCACCCTTGAAATGAATGGGAATTATTTGGGTTGTGTAGAAGAGACGGTTTATTAGGAGTTTTGTCACTTTTTGAGGGTCAAGATCCAATGTCTGGAAGAGAGGCCTAAGGTGCACAATCCAGATTCTTCTCTCAATCTGCACTTCCCTACAACCTCTTGGTGCCTGGGGTTCAGGGAGTTTGGGGCTGTCTCCAACTTAAAGCTTGTTAAGTTTTCCCCAGTACACTTGTATGTTTTCCAGCCTGAAATAAAACCCCATAGCCAGCCGCATTCTGCCACTTGCTTCCAAAAGGAGGGAGAATGCCAGGATTGGTGTGCCAAAGAGCTGTTGTTCGGTCAGCAGCTGCAGCCTTTTCTGTTCCACTGACTTTAATGATTCAAGAAGAGCTCACCCATGGCAGCACTGGGAGATGACCCTAGAAGGGCAGTAATGATTCTGGATCAATGCTTTGATTTATTATGTTCTGCATTGCTTGGGATGTTATGGCTTTTTCAACCTCATATTCTTTTCTTCTCTGTACATATTAGTCACCCTGCCACACATGACTTCAATTTATTTTCACACAGCAAGAGACATAAAAAAAGAAAACCCAAAAACCAAAAAAAAAAAAAAAACCCCTCTGGGTAGCAATGCTGTGCAATTGCATCAGCTCATCTAGGATTGTGCCTAATTGGCCGTGCTGCACATCAAACTCCAAACACTTAACTTATGAGAGTCTAGTGTTAACCTTCCTGATTATGTACAGGACTGTGTGTGTTGAGGGGCAGATAGAAAAGGACTTATTGGAAAACAAACAGGGGGGGAGCAGGGAATGCAAGGCTGTAGAGGAGAAGCCTGTGTGGGCTGGCTGAAATGGCCCAGGGTCCACTAGCAGAGGAAGGAGTGGGGCTGCATGACTGCTTTGATGCCTGCTTATGAAGACAATGGCATTTGCATACTGTCCAACACCATTAAGATTTACTGCTGATGCTTTCCAGAAAGCAGGTTAGAGACTGCTGCTTGAGTCACATTTTCAGCCTTTAATTATGTTCATTATGACAGGGGGGTTTTTGCATTGAAACAGGACCACTTCTGCATGAGAATTCATCTGTTTCAGGCTGGTTTTCAGAGGAGCTCCTTGAACACCCCCAAAAGAAGCCCGTGGGTGTGTGGGTGCTCAGCCCCCCTAAGATGTCCAGAGTAGCATCAATAGCTCCAAGTTTATTCCACGTCTGGCCCTTATGGCTCTCAGAATCATCCGTATTTTGCACTTTTAAGCTATATTCACCTGAAGATCTCAAAGCACTTCATATACTTATCAGGGAATAAGCCCAATGAACTAAACCCTAGTTCTTAGGAACTTGTTGCTCTAGCACTTTTACAGAGGAATACATTGGCACATCAATCAGGAGAAGAGCAAGTTCCTTAATTATCAGTGCACTGGGCTTCATTCTCCTCCTTCCTATGCATGGTAAATCAGATAACCTCAGGGAAGCCAATGGTGTTGCACCACTGTAAAGTCAGCTAGAAGAGAATCAGGCTTATTGATTTTAAGCTGAAAACCCCGAATGTGTTTGTATTGTGTTGCTTAAAACTGCCCCTTTATTGTCTTGTGGTCTAGGTAAAGTAGGACTTGACGTGTCTTTCTGTATCTGACTATTGCAAACCTAGTTTCTTCTGCAAGGTGCTGCTCCCAGCTAATCGAGAATCTCTCAAATTTTGAGCTAACCACAAGTACAAAACACCAAGCCTGTCAAAGCGTGTGCTGCTTGCACCTCTTTAATCTCAAAATCATTGTGTGAAATGGTCATCATCAAAGCAATTTCCCACTTCTCTGGAAGCGGAGAGAGCAATTAAGAGGGGAAAAAATGATAAATGGTTCACCTTAAAATTATTGGATTATTTTTATAGTTACCAGAGCTGAAGGGATGCTAAGGAGTTCAGTGCCTGAGTCAACATTACAGTAAATGGCAATTGTGGTTCCTTTGTGGCTCATAACTAGTAAATAAGATCTATAGAATGATAAATTTTACTGCAAATTTAAGAAGTTCTTTAATTGCCTGCCTGTTTGTCTGTCTGGAGAGAGAAATCATGACAACAATCAAAAGGAACATAGGCAGCCTGCTTTGCTTCTATTTATGAAAATAGATGCTGTACCATACAAGGGAGCTTTTTTCCCTCTGTTTCGCTGATTTATTCTGCTTTTTATTATTGGTAATGGGTTTTTCCCCACCAGTAAATTGTCTAGTGTACTGGTTCAGTGTATGTATTGGACCCGGTCACCCATGACTTTGTTTTTCATGCCGTCACTGTCCTCTGAATTGAATGAGCGAAAGACCACAAACTGGTTTGTTAGTGCTTTACACAGGCATAGCTAACTGCGCGATATGGAGGGCAGGAAGAATCAGGCCCATTACCTTTTAATTCCCCTCTCCTTCACATCACATCCCGCACAATGCACCAGGCCATTATGCGGTAGCTTCAGAGAATGTGATCTAGGAGTTAGAAGTGACAAGGGATCAAAATGCCAGGCCTGGGCTCTCTTCCTGGTTCTGGCACTGACTCCCTTTGTGTTTTTTAGACAAGTCACTCACTCCTCTCAATATCTGTGGAAGTGACTTGCGAAGTACCCCCCAGCCTGTTGCCTGTAGAGCCAGCAAAGAACAGTCCATGGGAACTAGATTTCTGGACTCTGCTGATTCTATGCCATATAATAATTAATATGGTGTTTTATCCTTAATGCTCTGGCATCTGCCACTGTCTTTACACCTACTAATAGCAATATTCTGGACATATTTGTTGGCCCTGGGCAGGAGACTGGTGGTTACTCCTGAATTTAAGATCCACACAGGAATCTGTATTCTGTTGCTACCATACTACTTGGACAATAACTTATTTCTCTTGGTTTACTTGGAGACACTGAGCAATGTGAAACATTAGCAGGAACTTACCAGTACTAATGACCACTAAAATGGATATATGGCTCTGCAAAAAGGTTGTGTGGTAAGTTAAAAAGAGGGTCAATTTGGCCCTCCTGAGCGGGGTTTCTGAGCACCCTCTTTGACTAGGGCAGAGAGAGAGAAAGTATTCTGCATAGTACGGGAGAGTTAATCAGGCAGGTGGCTGATATGCCCAGTCAGGTGCTCAGAGTTAGATGAAGGAGTTGTACAGATCATAAGAGGAGAGATCTTCCGAGCTGAGAGGACAGGACTCCACAGTCCCTAGCATGTCTTAGCCCCACATCTCCTGTGGCCTTCGGCTTGCTGCACTGGCCCACACTGCCTCCTTAAAAGCCAACACATTTCTTTACTGCAGTGCATCCTTCATTCCTGTGCTTTCCAGTCTTTTGGGGCAATTGCACCCTTTTTTCCAGGTGGGGACCGTAGCTGCCCCAACCCATTCCCCCTCTTGGGAGGGTGTCTAATTTATCATCTGGGCTCCAAGAAAGATTGGGGTTTCAAACAGTTGATGCTCAGAGGGTGAATTAGGCCATGCTCAAGGTCCTGCACAAACTCTCTTAAAGAAGAGCCTGGCTGTAGCATTTAGTCACTGCTCCATCCACAGAGAGGAGCTGGCCCATCCTGAGGGGGAGCTAGGCAGTGTCAGGAGACACAGTTCCTCCTGGAGGAGGAGTGTGAAAGGTGCATCAGTCCATGAGAGTACGGTATATTCCCCTCTCCATGCTCAGACAGCTCTGCCAGGCTCCTTCCCATTTCTCTGATGGTACACAGGGTCACTGAAATTAGAACCTAGATGCACGTGTGCACATGTGCATGGGCACCCTTATGGAAATACAAGCTCGAGTTGTGGATGCAGGGCTGTAATTTGTCACTCTTCAACTCCACAACTTCTTTCTAAACTTGTGCCTTCCTTGTGGCGGGTTTGATCTCAATACTCCTTTCTCTCATCCAGGACAGCGCATGATCAGTGACCCTATGGATGTGATTGGCGTAAGGGTAACGTCTTGTTACTACAGCAATGTACTTAAGTGGTTCTCTTTTCCTGATGAAACTTTTGATAAGGCCAGGGAAATACTGAAAATAAAAATGCAAAGATCTGCTTTTAATACAATGCAGTTTTTTCCTCCTGCTGCTTAATTATCACATCGAGGATAAAAATAGCAAAAAGACTCACTGAAGAGGAGATGAATGCATTGTTCAGCAAGCTCTGTCCCCTTTGAAACTGCTTCTGTTAGCTCTCTGCTCTCTCTCTCTTTCCAGTGACAGCTGGATGCGGGGACAGAGCCCTGTCTAGAACACATTCAGTTCCATGTCCACTCGCACTTTTAATGAAATGCTGTTAGTCAGATCATCGACCGATGTAACCATCGCTGCTCGATTGGTTGACAAAGAGCTAGTTGGCAAGGCAATACTACAAATATCCATCCTATTAGAATAATCACTTGATATGAACATTTTAACTAAGATTGGGCTCTCATTTGGGGGGAGGGGGCTCCAGAAATTTTTCACATAGTACACCCTGCTCCTCTCTGGCCTGGCTCAGCAGCGAGGGCACTCGCCTCCACTCTTGAGATGGTTGCTGAGAGGACATGAGCTGCTGGAAGAACTTCAGTGAAGGCTCCTGCCCCACAAGAGCAGTGAGGTTTTGCTGCCCCACTGACCTGCCCCAATGCCCACTCAGGTTTGGCCCCATGGCCCCTCTGTCATGGAGAATGCAGGAGTGCGGAGTGACCAGAATTGACTGCCATTGTGACCGTGTGCACGGAGGTCGTAGCGCAGTTCACGCTGGGCTGGGGAGGCCACAGGGCCGAATAAGAGGTGTGTTGCTGTTGAGAGGTGCAGCGTGAGCCACCCCCCACCATGATGGAGGAGACGCATGGTCAGATAGGCGAGGCAGTAGAATCGCTAGTACCACTGATCCAAGCTGCTGCATTTGGAGGGCCCAACACTGGGGCCCTGCGTCCCTACCAATGCGTGTTCCGTGCCCACGGCAGCAGACACCACTGCTGTAAACCAGAATTGACTCCACTGAGCCCAATGGAGTTCTGCTGCTGTGAAAAGGATTGTCATGGGAGCCAGATCAGGCCCTCTTCCTCTGTCTGAATTCATAAAATCAGTAGGAAACATCTCTCCTTCTATTAGATTCCACTGAGTTCTAGAATAACTTCTAATCTATAGTGTCTGGCAGTTTTGTCCCTATTCAGTTCTGTACATTTCTTTTCCATGAGCCTGACACTCTCGCTGGCGGTCTCAGCTGAGATGATGGAGAATAACTCTGCCCTCTCGGCCCTGGAATAGATCCCTCCCAAGGAAGGCTGGTGCATGTCAACAGGGTTGAGTGAAAGCTGGCACTGTAACATCCCTGGCTTGTGGATAAATGAAACACGTCAGTCTACAGGGTGATGGACTGGGCATCTTTTAGCAATACTAATTCACCTAGGAAAACGTGGACTCACAGTTTTGAGTTTATACAACGTGAAAAAACTCCAGCTCAGTATTTATTTTTCAGCTAGTTTTCTAATGGCAGAGAAGGGCCATGCAGAGACCATCAAATCTTGGCCTCTACCAACATATTCCAGAGACAAATGCTTGCCACAAACCAAACCATAGTTCCCTGTTCAGAGAGCTACTCCATATAAAAATGCTCACAAGCAGAAACAGGTTTCTGTATTTCTCTTGAAATAGATTTAAAATAAATTCACCTGCTGATAAATCGCATAACTCTGATTCAGGCATAATCTGACTTCTGTGAATTATTGGACCCACTAAGATCATTTTTTCTGTCTAATCATGTCTAGATGTAGTTTTTGAACTATGGGAGTGAGGTTGTGTGTGTGACCATGTGTGTGTGAATTGTTAGACTAATTTGGAATTAAAATCTTAAGACTTGGTGGAGACCTTTGAAATACAAAGAAGTATTTTATTATTCCATTATTTTAGACTTGCTCAGGGCAGAAGCAATGGCTGATAACTTGAAAAGGAATTAAGTTAGTATTCTTGGATAAGTCCAATGTTAAATGCAGTACTTCAGGACTGGAAAAATCTCCCATTTAAGATTCTCAGTTGACATGGAAGAGAAGTTTAATGCTTGCATCTTTTTGAGATTGAGAATCTCTTGACCAGAGTTGAGTCAAATGAGCCTAGGTGAGTCTTTGCTTCCTAGCAAGCTAGAAGATCAATACATACCCCACCCAATTAAAGCGATTTTGGTAGGTTCAGACCTTTGGCCAAGATACAGCTGTTAGTGATCTTTGCTTGTTTGCAAGACCCCCAGTTGCTGAAAAAAGAGTGGCAATCCCTGGCTCTGGTTGAACAGGAAATGCTGCTCTCAGCTTGTGCCTAAAAAATCACCACTTGACGCAAGTGATGCAGTCGTTTGCACAGATGTTCAAAACATGACTACATGTTCTGTGCAATATCAGAGAGAGGCTCTGGCATTTTATCTCTAGGGGTCAAATGCATTGTTGCGAAACATGTTCACTCATGTTGCTAAATGCAATATTGCCCTTAGTTGTGCTTCCCCTTGCCTGTACTATCAACTAACACATTTTTAAATACCACTTTCCACCTCCATCCTAAAGGCCAGGGGTAAATCTTCAGAAGGGCTAGAAATTTCTTTGCCTAAATTTTGGATGGCCCGATGAAGACTTCTTCTAGGAACATGGTTTTCCGAAAGTGCTAAGCACCCATCCCCTGACAACCAAACCTTTTACAAGTCTCAAACTGAAGCACACAGAGTTGCTAGTCGCTTCTGAACATGTTAGCCAAAATTACTTTTAGCACCTTGCTGGCTGAAATAGGTTAGATAGCACACTTTTGAATGCGACACACTTTCACCGTACAAATGAGACCTAGCTGTATGTCAGAAAAAAAGTAATTGATCCCAGGATGATGTAGCAGAGGAACTTCAGTAACTATGCTCTCCATCTGAACATGTTATTGATTTCAAATGGAGGATGATGGAATGAGAGCTTTGATATTGATTGAAAATGGTAACCCTTCACAATTCCATAACACCTTTGACTTGAATAACTCCATGTTTACAGGCTTTAATGAGCCCTCACAACATGCCTCACAGGCTGTGAAAGGTTATTAGTCAAATTGGTAAAACAGGAAAAAAGTGAAGATTGATATTTTTTTTTTCTTCCCACCTACATGGAAATGTTTGACACACATTATCACTAAAAATGTTTAAGCTTTGACCAGACTTGTTCTCTCTCTTTTTAGAACTGGGTTAGTTGGAGAATTGAGCTCAGTGAATTGTCTAAGATCACAGATTGGGTCAAGAACTCAGGGTTTTTTATTTCAGTCCCCGGGCAGGTCTACACTACTTGCCCTTTTTGGCAGCAGTCAAACTGAGATATGCAAGTTACTTAAAAGAACTTGCGTACCTTAGTTTGAATGCCTAACTAACTCCCTGCTTGTCCACTGTGCTGAGTTGAATGGAGCTGGGCTTCCCTTTGACTCAGCTCTAGCCAGTTGCTGGGGTGGTGGTCAAGGATTGAACTTCCTGATCGGCTGAGCGGATCTTCACAGATCAGGAAGTTCGAATGGAGGGCAGCGAATTTGTCACCCTCAGTAAAGACCTGCCCCCCAGCTGTAGCTGTGACATGGATTGCATGTACATGATCAACGAGAGAGAACGTACCCCATACATTCTTTCCCATCTGTCACCCATCACACAACTGATAAATCTATAGGTCCTGATCTTGGTTATTCTCCAAGAATTGAGCATAAAACACCATACAGGAGGTACTAAGCTCTCTTCAGACCCTTGTTCCCAAAGCTTGAGAAAAAAGGCTACGCTCACTGAGTGTGTCTGCCACCATTCCTCCTCAGCTTTGATCCCAGCTGCTGATGTGAGAACTGGATCCTGACTCCCAGTGGATAAGGCACAGATTTTTGGCAAATGGAAGCTCAAAAATAATCCTTGACTGGGCAGAAAATCACCCAAGGAGCTCAAATGTATATGCAAAGGAAGTGGCAACTCTGCTAGATGGATTCTCCTGATGGCTTAGTCCCTGGTGGAAGACAAGTCCCATGGCGAATGGCGGGAGCTGACCAGATGGTGGTGCAGAGCCATTATTCATGCTAGCTGCGTGCCTAGAATATACTCTCTGTAAAATATCCCACTGTGGTCTAAAAGGTTCCATAGTTAATCACTGACAGTTGGATGCTGCCAGGTGCTGACAACACTGAGCTTTCTCACCCTGATACAGCAAATTGCTTAAGCACATTTCACTTCAAGCATATATATATATATATATATATATATATATATATATATATATATGGTCCCAGGGAAGTCAAGGGGAATGCCGACGTGCTCAAAGTTAAGTATGTGCTAGGTGCTTTCCTGGATTGGGGCTACAGTGCTCAGCCCTTGGTAGGACTCAACCTCTGTTAAAAGATAGGGGTTTTTAAACCTAGTTGATAATGAAAGATCTTAAATGTATTGCCATTCAAACATGACTATAAGATTGTGGAGCCTCCGAGGTCACATAACACGGTAAGCTCCTTGGGGCAGGAACAAATTCCCTCCATTTTTACAGTGTCTAGTGCAATAGGATCTTGGTCCATAGCCTAGGTGGTACAGTAATACATGTGATTTTGAAAAGTAGTACAGACTTTTAATCACATTAATTTCCAATTGCCAATTTCCAGCTCTGCAGGAAGAGAAAACTAACTTCTGAAGGCCCAGCAATAATAGCTCAGAAAAGCTCCTCTCAAAGTAAGGAACCAAAACATGCAGGTATGCCACTAGCTTTTGAGAAGCAGTGAGCAAGAGATGGAATCTTAGCTAGCTAGCAGATTTCTTTGCATGGGATGCAGTGGCAAGCGCAAACATTTTACTGTCAAAATAAATCTGGGAAAGCATCTGTGTATACCTTGCATGGCAGCTAAAATCTATACAACAAGAGAAAACAAGTGTAATCTAGAAGCAGGGTAGTTGCACATCTGAAAAAACTGTGGAAATATATGACAATGAGATTGTGATCGGGGGCACGTTTCCATCATGGAAATCCACTTCTACCCACTTGAATTGTCTTGCTCTTAAAAAGGGAGGCATGGCCAATACGAGAAACCGCCCCGTCATCTCGTGTACAGCCTTTTTTACAGGCCAGACCAATGCCTGTGCTACTACAAGGGAACTGTCTGATGCACCACTGCTTATATCCTTTCCTCTACTAATGAACTCGTGCCGTGCCAAGGAGGAGACGTTTTAGATCCCCTGGGCCAGCTTTTCCATCTTCAACTTGAGTAGGTCCTTGACATTTCTTGGGGCCATGTTGATTCCTTGTTGCTGGGGCCAGGCACATCATGCTTGCCAAGGTGGAGTTATTTGGAAGACCCTTTGATTTTGTTTCTTCTTACCGAACCATCAATATCTTTCGAGTGGCAATTGAAGCTGAGGTTGCCCGATCATTGGTGAAAGGAGCAGTGAAGACCTCCAGAAGAGGATGGCCATGTGCCACTCGCTGTTTCTTCTTTTAAAAAACTTTCTAAATATCCAGTTTAAAAACCATCCTCCTGAAGCAGGGCTGCGTTAAGGCATATGTTCCCTAGGTTTCTGACTAGAGCCGCTAACTTAAATCTCGTAAGGAAGTCAGAATCTCCCCTCTGATTTTGAAAATATTCTTTCGTGCCCCATAGATGTGAAGAATGGTTTGAAAACGTAACTTGTGTGATCTCATCCCTGCCAGAGTCTGCAGACAGCCTGAAAACAATGCCAAAGGGGCTCCATTCACCCTAATTTTGAAACCTGCTACCATCTCAAGGAGATGAGTAGTTACAGAATGGGGCCAACAGGGCCCCCAAGTGGGTCGTGCTTGGGCCTTGGATTGCTTCAATTGGACCTTCTTTATATGGAAACCATGTTTGGTTGCAAACATGATGGTTCTAATCTCATGATTTCCACGTGAGCATTAATAGACAGGGCTAATGTATATCAACTATACATTGCACTGACTTCTGCTCTAATTTACACCAGTGGAAACCCATATTAATCTCATTAGCATCAATGGAGCTACTCCAGTTTCAAATTAGTATAAATGAGAACAGAATATGGCCCATTGGCCGGTCTATACTTATCTCACTCTTTCTGCCAAAGCCTCTGTTCTGCAAAATATCAAATCTCTATCTACGCTGTTGCTTTTCTCAAGTAGTTAAATAATTGGCATTTACAGGTTTCTAATCACACACTGTAGCAGTGAAGAAAAATAGAAATGAATCAACCTTCATGCAGTCAGACAACACATGGGGTGGGGGAGAAATGGTAGATAGTGTGCAGGCTGACTTCAGACTTCCCTGACCGTACAGCGCTATCCTTCAGATGATGGCAGAAAGGACTGCATGAGATGTTGCAAAGATTTCAAACAAAACTTGCTCTGTGGTCACAAGCTACTTCTGTTCTTGGTTGTTAAGACAGCCATTCATGTCAGAGAACATCGTTCCTCGCTTCTAAACTTTCTAGGCTAAAATGCACTTGTTAGAACTCCAGTGTGAGCTTTAAATTAAGACTAAATTGGGTCTCTGCTCAAGGACCTGCTGTCTGCTCCATGCTACTGATTTCATTTTCAGCAGAATAGGAGTGCTGTAGTAACGGATTATCTCCACAGTCTGGGGCATAAAGAAGATGCAAATTAATTTTCCATCAAGACATACTACTGGCTCAGACTTTTCCCCCCTCCCGCTGGTTTAACATCAGTGTCTTGTCTAGTTAAATGCCAATAAACAAGCGTAACACTCTAACAAGCCACAAATTAGCTTATTGACACCTCTGTCAGCTGTCTCCTGCTTCTAAAAACGTCAGGTTTCTGAAAAGGGGCAATAAAACACAGTCTAATGCAGAGCTGGGTGTAAAGTTGTTTGTTGTAGACATGCCCCATGGCTCAATCCTCCGCCAGCCAAAGACTCTTGTTAGCATCCTGGATAAATATACTTTCAGCATGAACACAGCTTTTTTTCCCAGGTGCTTAATTTAAAATCGCTGACTGTTGCTTCCACATACAGCTTAACTCGTTAGATTCGGCAGGGAGTCGAAACATTTTCTGGTTTTAATTTCAGGTTCTTATTTTTCGAGTACGTTTAGGGCCTGGTTGAGATGCTCAGCTGACCCAAGTCCCTGACTTCACTGGAGCTACACCGCTTCACAAGCTGGAGACTGGGGCCACTGGTTTGACATCTATAGAAACAAGGAGTGAAGAAACTCTAGGCTGCAAAGCACCAAAACCTTTTGACTCTCTCTAGAACTCAGGCCTTCCCTTCCTGGTCAAGGACAAAAATACCTGGGGAAGAATTGTTTTTTTCAGGACTTTATTTCTACTAACCGTGTTGTGGGTTTGAAACCAGAAGTGAAAATCTTCTCTCTGCCCACTACTTAATTTTAAAGCAGCCGAGTTGCAGTGTGGCTCCAAACCCGAGGAAAAGATTTGGGAGGGCCTGTAAGGGGGAAAATGAGGTTATTTGTTTCCTGATCCTTATTAGGAGTTCAAGTCCTTGACTGTGAGTGAAGGGTGAAATTCAGGACCAGCCCAAGATCTGATTCTCTTTCGGTCCCCGTTAAGATGGGTTGTAAAGATTTAAGTGGTGAGTAGCCTCTTGCACAGGGGTGAAACACCCACGCAAACTACAGCACATGCAGTAGGAAAGCATTTTCTCAGCAGTCCCCTCAGCCTTTCCCAAAAGAAGTTAGTTGAGGTGGATGGAGGAAGTGAGGGACATAAGCATCCATAGCCAGTCCAATCCCTGAGTTCTGTGCTACCACACCCTCCAAGGGTGCTAATAAATGCTGATTGTACAGCAGTAATCTCTGTACTATCATTCGCACGTAACTGTGTGCTGGAAGGAACCCTTGGCTGGCTTCCATCTTTTGAGTACTGAAGTACTCCTTGGCACGGCATTCAGAAAATAGAGATCTGCCATGAGTTCCCCAGGGTGTGGTTGCTAACCTACTTCTCTGATGCAGGCGTGGCAACCTCCGTGGCATGGAAATGGTTCCCTTGGTAGAGACTGCAGCTCACATGAATCCTTCTTGTAGGTCAACTGCTGCATGCTACTTCAGTTTGAGCAGCAACAGAAACAGAACAAAATGGCAATAGAAATACACCACTTCTTAGTATGTTCTGAAGCTCAAAGAGAAAAGTCCTTGTCTTAAATGAAATTGTTCCTGATCTAAAATTAAATTCTTAACTGCTTAGAAATTCAGAAGGACTCCAGATAATGGCAAATTCTTTTCACCTTCCCCTTTTACACTTGTAATATTTGCAAAGAGCATCCTTAAGTGGCTACTATTGAAGACAAATAGGGGAAGTTCTTTTACTATTGTGCAATGCGAGTCCGATGACATGAGTGATTGGGTTAGTCACTCTTGGAATCAGTACCTCTCAAGGGGAATAAGACTACTAATTATGGGATGCTTCTTGGCAAAGAATTTATACAATACTGGGAATTAAACCCTAATGATAATAAAACCGAATGGTGCTGCTGGAACAACCACCTCAATCTCTGTTTGTTCACATCACACTCACCCCAGTTCTGTGTAGTAGCATTCTACTTCCCCTGAAATGACCCCTTAAATTGTAATTGCTCTGTGGAGCAGAGGTTAACTAGATGACTGGAATAACCAAGGTTATATTTTCCTAGTCATTCTTTACCCCAAACTGAGACACTACAAACAAATCAGATTTTATTGCCTTCCACCCTTTTGACCTAAAGGTTTTCTTTAATTCAGGGCCAAATTTTGAAGTTCTCAATCCAGCCAACTCAAGCAAATTCCAAAATGATTCCCTCCCCACAGTGGGGAGTTGAGATTAGAAATCAGTGGCATAATATGACTATTTAAGGATATTTGGTTGTCGTTATCCTCAGTGCTAAAATAAAGCAGTGCAAGTGGGCAAAGTGCAGTACTTAATAGAAATGAGTGGCCTATAATTAGTCAGGCTGCATTCAACTATGCATGAATCCCAAACACTTGTCCAATCCATTGCAGATATAAAAGGAAATGAAGTGATTATATTCAGATCCGCACAATTAAAAGAAACAATCGGCTCTAAAATAAGTGTGCAGCCTTCCACTGTGGATAAACACTTAACCACATACAAACGTCGTCTTTAATGCATTGCTGGCTAAAGGTGACAATATGGATTTACTATATCCAGGTTAATCACTGTGCAGAAGAGAGCATGCGGCTAAGTGAATCCCCACTTCCTTCACTCCAAAGAATCCGTCCCTTCTCCAAAGGGCTGATCACCTTAACACGTTTCTGGACTGTTAGCAAATCCTAACTCTTCCCCGTTTTCAATGTTGTATCATTGTTCCCTTTCTGCAATAAAGCCACCATCAGATCATTGTATTTTCCCTTCCAGTCAAAAATGTTGTATAGGAAGCAGTGCTGGGCATTGGCAGAAAGGGGAGCAGCATTCAGTCTTGCAAGAGCTCTGCTAAAATCCCCTTTTGCATAGGGACAAATAAATGAGGGGATAACAACATGGGTTCCGATCCACATGGGAGTAGTCTAACTTTGTATTTGAAATGTAAATACCAGTTTTGGTAGATTACAGCTGTGATAAGGGAAGGAAAAGAGTTTAAAGGCATGTAATCAGCAACTGAAGTGGGCGGATGCAAGTATTTTTAGAGCATCTTGTAAAATGCCAGATGTAGCCAAATCTTATTGCTCCCTAACACGATCTTAGTCTTGTATGGTTAGAAACATCTAGCATGGATAGAAAGGACCTAGAGTAACTAGGCAAGAAATGAAGATGACAATATCTGTTCTATTATCCTATATTTTACTGACTGCCAATGAAAACGTCACCCAGACAGTGTGCCTCTGCTACGATCTACACTAGATTGGATTACCCATGTTGTTAATGGCATGTGGAACATTAGTACTTATGGGTCACTGATTCATTTATGTCCCTAGGCAATAGTGACTAGAAGTGGTTCCTGGAAAGTGGCCTGTACAAAATAAGTAACAATGCTTCACTGATGCAATCCCACGTGTCCATGTCACAGAACCAGGCCATAACTTGCACCATTGAACCTTCCTCTGCCAGGCTCAGTAGAAAGGCCCACACACGTTGTACAGACAAGCAGCATGTGGTCTTTGCAAAACTGGAGTCATGGTTAATATCTATTTTGAGTCTCTAAACAGGCTGTCAAGGAGCATAGGACTTGTGTTGGCCTTCTGTACAAGAGTAAATTTCACTTCTAAGGATGTGCTTCACCTTTAAAATAACATACTAGTGAAGGTAATTGTGCATTCTGCCTCTCATCCTACCTCCACAGCAGCAGCTGAAGACCGGAGGGTTTGAAATTATCCATAGCTTTCCAACAAAAAAAGAGGCCTTTAATTTTCCCAAGGAGAAAACGGGGTGACAGCTTGTGCAATAGAGTTCAGGCCTACACTTTCTTGGAGGTGCGCACACACAGTCAAACAAAAGGAAATTAAATACTAGCTCTTTAAAAACTTCTTCCAGCTATGTACCCAGCATGACGTGTAAATCGAGGGAGAGTTCTGCTCCCCCCGCTTCCCCCTTCCCTTCCCTGAAAGCAACAAATCCTAATTTATCCTAAGCTACTCAACGTCGTACAAGGAGCAGTGGGAAGAGTTTGTCACACCAAGTCACTACATTGACCAGCCTTTTTGTTCTGAAAGAAAAGATAAAAATAAATTGCCCCAGTGATGAAAGACAAAAGTGCTTCCCTGGCCCTTGGTTTCATGGTAGTGTAACGAAATAATAAATGGCGCTGCTGTGGAAGTGACCCTGCCTGATTTAGGCCTGACCCGAAGTGTGAGCAGCGAGTCACGAACTGGCAGTATCCATGGTGGTGCGCTTCTCACCCAGTAATAGGGTCTTCAAAAACAGGCACAGAAGGTGCTCCAAACAGCTTGATGTATGGGGATCGTCTTTTCTGCTGGAGTTTGGCACAGAAGTGTTGCCAGGGTTGCACACCCCTGTTTGTTAGGGATTTTGGGGGGTTTTTTCCCCACTTGTTGATGGTCTTACTCTTGGGAGAAAGCTAACCAATACAAGCTGGATTAAAGCTAAACTCAGCCATTTCCGGTGAGAAGTTCCTGAAGGTCCCTGTGTGTGCAGACTCGCAGTAACAGCACGCTCCCGGACCAAGGTGGTATTTCTTTCAAATTGGACCAGTTTGGTTAAAGCTTTTGTCAACATCCGAAAGAAATAAGCGCAAGACGCAGTTTCTTCAGCTCCTGTAGCTCATCAGGCTGAAAGCAGGCTTGGCCCAGCCGTTGACTTTAATGAGGTCTGTGATTGGCTTTGGATCAAAGAGTGACCTGTTAACAGCCATTAGCAACTTTCAACATAATATTGTAATGTAAGTTTCTGAACTGAGTGCCACATTAATTCGCAGATGGGCCCGAGACAGCTGGTGAAATAGATTGAAAATGAAACTCAAAATAGGGCTTAAATGGGCATTCAGTGGTTCCTGGGCTTTGTGATGGAGGCTGGAGTGAGGTTGGCTTGCATATGGTATTTGGCCGTTGAGTAAATAAACTTGCACCCCAGAAGGGGCACTGGTCGCCTAGGCAAGCCTGTGACACAGAGGTCCGTTAGCGGTTGACTACGATGTATCAGCAACTCTTATCAGGCCAGATGTATTCAATACACCTGACACAGTGGCATCATGATATTTATCTAAGGCTATGATGCACTGCTGAGAAATAGCATTGTAAAATGTGGGTATTCTTGTGTTTCTAGCCTTTAGTTGCCAGAGGGTGGGAATGGGTGAGTAGGGATGGGTCACTTAATTAAGACCTATTCTGTTAATTTCCTCTGAACTACCTACCACTGGCCACTCTCAGAAGACAGGATGCTGAGGGATCAAATTTACATTCCTGCACGTGCCCCTGGGTTGAAGT
The DNA here is from genome assembly GCA_007922175.1 of Pelusios castaneus. Taxonomy (NCBI): domain Eukaryota; kingdom Metazoa; phylum Chordata; order Testudines; family Pelomedusidae; genus Pelusios; species Pelusios castaneus. The sequence goes on along the minus strand of ML685932.1, from coordinate 1,305,434 downwards.
TTCTAAAAACTGAATGTAGATGCGAAACGTGCTTCGGCAAAGATCTTTCTCCTAGGAAGACGTGAGCAGCCAGCACCTTGTATTTCTGTGGAAGGTCCTGCGGGGGGTAAAATCAGCCATGGCTAGAAAGAAAAATGATGGGCAAGAGAAATCTTGAACAAAGCCTGGAGCTTCCTCATTGACGTTTTAGACTTTTAGATGAGTGTTTTCACTTGTATTGGCTTGTAGCCATCTCTACTTCTATTTCTTTCACTTGGCATCAATTAACCTCTGACCTATTGTTAATACATTTCTTCTATTTTCCCTATAAACCAGCTTATTGCAGTATTCGATGGGAAGGGTATGGTACCCTGCTAAGCTAATGAGCTGTACTAGAGTTTTGTCTCTCTAAAGAAGCAACAAATCTCCTTTCTCTGAGTTGCCCAGGCAAGGGCTGCGTGCATAAGGGCATGTGGTTTGGGGAAATTCAGGAGTGGGAATGCAGTGGGATCACCATGATGGTGACTTGTAATGGAGCCTGGCGGAGGCCAACAGGGGACTGCGAGGATGTAAACATTTGGCAGTCCAGACATTCACGGTGTTACCTGCAAGCTTGGATTGGCTGTGAGCAGCCCCCAGCAAAGCCTTGCAAAGCAGCAACTGTTGCAGGCCAAGCAGGGCCACAGCCCCATCCCTGGTCTGGACCGACCCCAGAACACTGATAAAGCCTCATTGAATTGATTGCTAATGCCTACACAGAAACTGAGACAGAGATGCAATTGTGCATTGGGGTGCTCCCGCAGTGGACGCCTGCCATGAACAGGAATCTTTTGTTCTTTTACTGGTATATCATATGAAGCTTTAAAAAAAAAACCCTCAGTAGGAAAATTGATAGCATTTTAACCATCCTAATCCTTAGCAAGTCAGACCAAACGTCCCAACTGCACAAGTGAGTACTGATAAGTTGCTCATGTTCCACACCTATTTTGTTTTTACTTATGCCTTGCAAAGAGAGAATATTTTTAACCAACATTAGCCAACACAATTAGCAATCTCTCTCTCTCAAATACCTTACTGTTGGACTGCCCCACAGGGTGTCCCTGGAGCACAGGTCAGATTCAGCTCTTGCTTTCACTTCCCCTCAATGAGAACTGCATCATTCTCTTGAAGCAGACCTCACGTCCCTGGATAACCTGCTTTGATTTTCTGTGCAGATAAACAGACCAGAGCTCCCTTATTTAGGATTTGGCTCAATGATAATGGGAAAAAACCCCCCCCCGCTTCTGATGCTGATTTCTTAAGAACAGAAAGGGCCAGTGCTCTGAGCTGAAGTGTTTTGGTGTTTAAGCTAGGTATCCATAGGGTCAAGGCTGAACTCTATTTCCTACATTTGTGCTCTAAGATGTCTATTAAACGAGATTGCAAAGAAAGACTCCCCTCCATTTCTTCTTCTTATTGTAGCAGTCTGGGGCCCCACTCATGGATCAGGGCCCCGCTGTGCTAGGAGCTGTACAAACCCAGTAGTGAACAGTGCCCCAAAAGTCCCAACTTAAATCGATCAGACAGCCCCAGGTGCGGGAAGGGATAACTTCTCCAGCAGCATGAACAATGTGATGGGGACAGAAGGGGCAAGGAGAGAGTAAGAGAAACAGGAATGGGTTGAGGCAGAGGTGAAGAGACTGCAGGAGGGTGAGGGTTAGTCAAATAGCCCCTCTGCAGCAGATGGAGTCTGAAAACACTCGGTAGTTTCCATTTGGTGTAGCCAGAGGTCCCTGCTTTGGTTGCTTGGAGTCTGGCCTGCTGCCCTCTACTCTCCCCCCAAGACCCCATTGTGGGGGGACACCAAGGGGGTCCTACTGCAGGGAGTGTGTCTGGCATCCCCTGCACAGTTCTGTACCAGAGGGTTATTGCAGAGCATCCCAGCTGCGCCCTGTGTTAGCCCCTCTGCCCGAGGGCTGCAGTTCTAGTGTGGCTCGGAAGGATTCAAAGATACAGCAGAGAACTTTTGTATGACACGGTTGTGTTTCAGGTCACCGACATGTTTCCATGTCAAAGCCCTGAAACAGGAGAGAAGAGTCAGTAAAAGCTGAGTTTTATTGCCCTTGTCTCCAACTCGTGAATATTTAGGTGGGCTGAAATTCACCTGGGGGCGGAGGGTTAGCATACAGCCTATGTCCCACTTACCATCAGGCAGTGAGAGGTGTACAAATGTCACAATCGTGGAGTAAGAGAAGCCCCAGCCCAATTAAGCCAGTCGGTTGCTCCTTGAGGGGAGTATTTAGACATAATTAGTAACCAAAGGCAGCTGGAGCAATTGTTCAGAGACCAGAGGGGAAAGAAACAGTCTTAGAAGAAACTCCTTGCATAATGCTAGGTTGTGGTACTCTGGGCAGAAGCCCTGAGAGCTGTTGTTCTGCACAGAGACAGGGAAAGGTTTGGGAGAAAAGGCCTGAGAGTTAATGGCAGGAAGGAGTCAGGAAAAGCAGTGGTAAAATGGCTGATGGAGCAGACCTGGGCTGTTCATCCTAGGGTCCCTGGGTTGGGATCCCAGGCTAGCTAGGAAGCTTGGCTCACTTTACTGGCTACTAATAAAGATAGTTTATGGGGCTCAGGAAACAAAGATGCAGACTGAAGAGAAGATGTAAGGATGGGGATTGTTGTTGCCCTGGAAGAGATGGGACTAAAATGGGAACTGAATGGAGGACTGGATCACAGGAAGAGGAAAAACAGTGGCAGGAGTCGTGCGACTGCGGGAAGTGTCTTGAGAGAGGCCCTGCTATGCTATACCCCTCTGTGAGGAGGCAAGCCATTGGTGAGTACATTCTCTTATATGTTCATTGGACTGAGTTCTCGGTCTTGTCTCTGCATGCACTGGGATCATGGATGTTGAGAGACAGTCTCTTTTACTCTGGAACAAACACACATTACTCTGGAATTGGAAAGGGACATTTCTGGGAGGACAATATAGTTACTGTCTCAAACAGCTACTCTAGAGAGAGAGGCAGCTAAGCATAGTTACTGTAAGACTCAGTAGATTAATATGGATCTACCCCAGACTTTCTCTGGTATAGTTGAGATCAGAAAATGGGTTTAAATAACTCTACACCTATGTAGCGCTAGGAAATAAACAGGGATCTTGATGCAATATACAGGCCTATAGCACTGCTAGGATATGTGTGCACTTTATTTTCAGTAACTTAAGATATCCCCTTTTGTTCAATAATCTTGCACAGTATTTACAGCCAGCCTGCAGAGATCTCAATATTTTCATTTAACCAGCATATTTTTGCAAAGAAATTGGGGGCCAACAGAGAGAAAAAATTGTACAGTCGCTGATCTGGAATTAGCTGCCCTGGGAAGAAGCTGAAACCCTACTGCTGAGGCTCTATGAAAATATTGGGAGGTGCCTGAGACACCCCCCCCCCCCACCCCCACTCCCAACACCTGTAGTGATTCAGGCTAGGACGGTAATGTCTCTCCATCAACCCATTGTGCTGGGGCAAATCTTGCTACTAATCCATGGCTGAGGAATTTCCCATCCTCTTGTAGTTCTGTGGAGCAAACCAGGGAAGGACAGCGGAGTATATAGGGCCTCCAGTGCTGTCCCTGCCCCAAAAGGGTATCTATGCACCATAGGGCAGAGGGATTTAGGAAGGAGTAGGGGCAAGTTTAGTGGGCTGTGAGCTCTGCCGTAGCATGGAGGCTTTGACAGCCGAATCGCAGCAGTAATGATTGTGGCCAGCCTTTGTGAGCACATTATGTTCACCAGGAAGCCACGGGTCCAGCTTGAGTAGAGGGACATGTGCTGAGTGGAGCCTTTTGTGAGTAGGGACATCTCCTTGGGGAGAGGGGGAACAGAGAAATGTCCTTGCCCACCCATGTGGCACTGCACAGTGATCCAGCTGCATGGAAGATGGAGGGTTCTTCTGGCCAGTGCCAAAATCTGGTTGTGTAGGTAGGCAGACCAGTGATGTGACCTGCAAACTCCTCTGCTCCTTCGGTAGTTCCTGCTTCTAAATAGCCCAAGGGCCTCCTACTGCACCTCTGTCTGCTAGATTCTGAGTGTGGTTCCTACAGTTTGGAGATTGAGACTCTCCTATCGTAGTGAACAGTGACGATGGCTGTAAAAGAGCAAAGTAGCTAGGAATTTAGTCTGCAAAATCTATCATAATTGTCTGGGATCTCCCGAATAGGAGCTTAACCAGCTGTTAGCCTCTTTTTCCAACACCTACTTTATCATCTTCAGTTTTTATTCCCATCAGCTAAGTACCGTCTCCTTGTCAAAACATCTTTTTACCACTATTGCCTACTCCAGTTCTGCAGCCCAGGGACCAGAGTGGGGCTGGCTATATTCCTTCTGCCATTTGCTTGAATCCTGAACGTGAGAGATGCTCAGGCCCTTAATCTTCTCTTTCAGTATCTCTGGTGTGATGTGGAGGAGTGTTGCTGAGGTCAATGGGGTTACTCTAGATTTACACCAATGTAATTTCAGGGCTGGATTTGGCCCCATAGCCAGATAATTCAGAACTTTTGTTTTTTAAGAAAAATGAAAATACGTGTTTGGGGTTTTTTGTGTGTAGATTTTAAATAATGGATGAAATTGAAGTGCTCAGAAAAGTGTGAATCCCTCTTCTCCCCCACTCAAAAAAAAGAAGGGTTTCAAAACTCTCTGGGTGACACGCACCCCTGTGTGGAGCCAGCACTACTTCGAAGTACTACATAAGCCCTTTTTGGGGAGTTAAATTGGAGTGAAATTGCTCATAGGCTCGCTTGCCCAAGAGAAGGAAAGGTAGTGGTTTGAAGCAGGGCATTAAGAACCGAGATTTCAGAGATACTGTTTCTGATTGTTCCACTGACTTGCTCAGCAAACATGGCCTCAGTTCCTCTCTCTGTGCCTTTGTTTCCTTCTCTGTACACACGATTCTATAAACATGTAGCTATTTTCATAAATGTTTTGAGGCTTACTTGGTATTTTTTTTTCTGTCCTATGATGAGCTCTGATTGAAAGTTCTGTATTAATACAAAACCAAAATAGCATTGCTAATAACAGGAGGGCTATCCGTGCCTGGGACCAGGAAAATCCATTTTCCCCCTATTCCTAGGAATGAGTCCTCTTCTCACAAGATGAGAGGCAAATGAGGTCTTGTAATATAGCCTTATCACCTGGTTTTATCAATTTCATTGAAGTGTTTTGAGTATTGTTACCCCAGTCTTTAAAAATGTCAACGGTTCTCTTGTGGTTCAGGCCATTGTCGGTATAAGGGCACTCCAGCCAAAGTGAGGTGGAGTGGAGACATTTGAAGGGTTTTCTGACTTGAAAATCCTTTCCAATTAATGTAGAAAAGCCAAGCGAAGATGCCGCTCATTGGAACCTAAATAATGCAAATGCAAATCTCTGGTTTTTAGGCTCTGGCCAGCTAATTCTCTTCCTTAGCATTTCCACATAATAAAAACACTTAGGCCTGTCAAACATAAATTCTGCTCTTTCATGAGGAATACTTACGGGTGGCCCTTCCCAAAAGCATGATGTATGCTATACATCATTGGATTACCTGTCTGCTTGAAAGCTTTTTCTCAAGCATTTAAAAGTGTTATTGCCTGACGTTTATTCATTTAGATGCAATTTCTTTTGTAATGAGGCAGAACTTATTTTTTGGGCTCTAGAGGTGGCTTTGCCAGTTAGGTAAACCATTCATGACTAGGCAGATTTCCAATGATCTCTCAGTTAGAACTGGCCTAATTCTGGTTAAGCTTGGTTTTATCCGGTCTCAATTCATGCCTGCCTGTTGCAAGATGGTAACTTTTAAACACAAGCTAAATAAAAATAAGTGAACCAAGCATTCTGGGATCAAAGGACCGTCTTTTTTGGTCTGTTTGTATAGTGTCTAGCAGCTTGGAGTCTTTGGTACCAAAGTCATACAAACAGATAACTATTATCCATCCTCTTTGAGAGAACCTTCCCAACATAAGTGACACTGAGTGTCAACATCCCTTTGATTCCTACCAGTACAACAACCATCTGCCCCATGCAGAATTTTGACCATCACGGGAGGGAGGGAGAGGGGGGAAGAGCCAGAGAATCCATACAGTCCATTAAGGATTTGGGTATTGCTATAGGGTTGGGGTTTTTTTTTTTTGTTTTTTTTTTTTAACTTGAGTCAGATACTACAGTGATTGGCAGCACTTTAAAACCTAAAATAGAGATGATAAATAAAAATGAAACTTTAAGTAGAGTTATATTAAACCTAATCCTGATCCCAAACCTCCAACCAAATCCCAAATTCTATGGCCAAACCTGACCTTAAACCTCCAAATCTCCCCTCATCGTAAGCCCTGGAAACCCAACCTCAAATTTAAGGGTTAGGAGCTAATCTCCGATAGGATTCTCAGAACCCCCCCCCCCCCCTCCCCCAGTTAAAAAGTAAAATCTAACCCTAACCCTGAACAAAAAGTCCCAAACTCTGGCCAAGACCTAGATAAAAGCATTAATTGCTTGGAACCCTGCAGTGAAGCGCCCGTTGGTCCCAGGTTCTGACAGTGCTTTTCACAGGTGATTACCCTTCTGCAAAGAGTAAGACCACCTAATGAGAAGCCTACGTGTTTGCCCATGGTCGTGTGGTCCAGATTTTCAAGAGAGCTCCCACCCCGACACTGGGTTCTCATTTTCTCAAGCTCTCAGGCCTCAATGTGAGGAGTTCTTTTGAAAATCTGACTCGCAGTGTGTGTCAGCGCCATGGCTGTGGATAGAACCCAGAAGCCCTCACCCCCAGTTCTAAGTAGAGGACAGCATATTGCTTGCTGCCTCAGCTCAGAAAAGAAGGCTCAGTCTCTGACTGCTTTGTGCAGATATTCATGGGATTTCAGTGTGTAGACCTAGGGCTGGAATACTCAAACATTAAGCTCCTAAATGGACACTTAAGCTTCTAGTTCATGTGGCTGGTTTTTTCTCAAATGTGCCAAGCACACTCAGCTGCTGGCCTGGGATCCCATGCATCCCGCACCTCTGCAAACACCTTCATTGAGGAGGTGAAATATAGAGTTGGAACTCCTAACTTTAGACCCTCCAGGCTGAAGCATGCATCCCTGGATCCTGTTTTATAATATGATACGGTAACTGAAACACAGTCAAATTGTAATCAGTCTGCTAACATGCTATGCATCTTCAAGTGTTCACAAACAGCCAGATGCATGCTCATCCAATTAAATTGAGGAAACCTTTTCCTATTAAGAATTAATTCATCCTGTCCCCCCAGACTTAAAATACCCTTCAAGTACTTTTTGTCATGGAATCTGTTCCTCTATGCAAAGAGGTTGAATGTTTAGGGTGACATTGACACCTGCATAGAAAGCCAACAAATGGTTTGTGTACCACTCAAGTTCTGTGCTTCAGAATTTAACTTAAATGGTATGTAACTGGTGCCTAGGTCTTTGGCTGAGCCTCCCCACAGAAGAAAACTCCACCTCATCTGTGCCAAGTTGTGTATACATTCCTCCATGTGGGAAGTTGTAGATTGCATTAATTTTCACAATGAGGATTCTTCTGCACAGGACATACCGGACCTTCTTGGTCATAACACCCTGTCCAGCGCTGACAGAATTATACACATGATTGTAATACAGCTATGTTTAGTCTCCCATTTCAATTTTACTTGAGTATACTGATCTATAAACTGACTCAAAATCAACTTGGAGTCAGTGCTGCTTCTGGGGTGTATTCTGTACCCCAAAAGCTGCAAATGCAAAGGACTCCTTTCCTTTGCTCAAAAAGTTTATGGGGTACAAAGACCTAATGTCAGTTCTCTGACAAGGGGTGAAATTCATATCAACAGTGGCTCCCAGTTCCATCTCATTCTTTCTCTCTGTTTCCAACGTGGAGTGCTGGCTAGTTCACACAGAAAGATGCCCAGATTTCAAATAGATAATTAATTCAAACAGCTTATTGATCACAGCAAAATCTCCTAATGGAGGTGGTCTTAAAAAGTGTTTAAGTTAATTCTTTCTTGCTCAGTCAAAAGTGAGCTCTTGCCTGAATGAAAAATAGGTTAATTTTTCAAAGTTGGTCAAAGTTTAATAGCAATTTAATTTTTTAAAATATTAATGTATAAGTGTTGCTTGCCGCCAAGGAGGAAATTGCCTTAGATTTGCAACAGTTCTGCTGTCTAATTTTACTCACCTCATATGCCTGGTTGATTTTTTAATGTGCTTCAATTTATTTGATGGAAGACAAAAGATTAACTTTACAGTAAAAATTGATATAAGGTTATATGGACTTTCTGAACGAATGTGTCTTGAGTGCTCTACAGATGAGGCTGAATTTCTAATCCCATTAGCTGCCAATTACGCCATGTTGTGTCAGATAATGAATGGGGTGAGAGTATGAGACACTTTCCAGCACAGTGAATCTAAGCAGTGCACTGAACGGGAAAACGTGATCTGAAAGGTGTCTCTTAACCTGGTATTAACATGAGGTCAGAAAAGGGCTGGATCTCTCATTGCTGAGCAATAGAATATCAACTATTTTAGGGTTTGGCTATCTTGGGCCAGTCTTAATTACGAGGTTCCTAAGTTTGGGGCGGGGATGGCTGTGACGTGGCTTTAAGCAAGAATATAAAACGATGGGGCATAGCTGCTGCAGGTAACTTGTGTGAGGCTTCAGCACTCAGTCAGGTAACCTGAATGAAGGAACAGAGAGAAGGAATGTGCATCGGATCCTGCAGCACTCTCCATTGCTGCTGGCATCATATTATCTGAGTCACCTTTTGCTTTTGAGCTGGCCTGCAGCTGATGGGTCTGATATGGCTCTTGCTGCTTCTCCCCCAGCGGTAAGTGAACACTGCTCCAAGTTTGCCAGCACCCGCTGCTGGAAAAAGTCTGCTTTAACATGACACCTATGCAAAGTCATTGCTTCCCAGTATCTAAAAGGGTCCCCTGCTTGGAATTGTAAATGGTGTCAAATATCCGCCTGAACCCTTCAGACTTTTCTTCTTGTTAAAGACGGAAGAGCTTGTATTTTTCATACAGTTATTAAATACATTACATAGTGCTAACACCTCAGGAAGAGCCTGCAGTTGCTTCCCTGCTTTGCAGTTCAACCCCTCCCCTCTCCGTTCCAATATGAAGCACGACCTCTCTTGGCCTCTGTGGGTGCACTTCATATCCTTAAACAAAGGTAGAAACTGCTTTGTGCATGGGGTACCTCTTCCTAGCTTCTAAAGAGTTGTCTTCCAAGCCACACATGAGGATCTCTACAGTTGACAGACAGATATACACAAGGAAAAGAACTGTTTTGGGAGGCATGAGAGAGGCATAGAGGTAAGTGAGGTTCAAAAAAAAAAATTAAAATTCAGTGTTGTACTTTCTACTAATGTTGTTGTAGCAGTTAACCCACTACTGAACTTCGTCCTAAAGATGGCTGCGTTTTAGTGATATGATGTGATTCCTCTGTGCAGATTTGGAAAGGCCCATTAGGATCCTTTGGTATTTATGGGGCTGGGTAAAGATAATATCCTCTCTGTTACTATGCTCTCTTACTAGTAGTTGGTGTCACAGTTAGTTGTTTTAAAGGTAATTACTTTTGCATCAGGTCTGCATTACTGACTGAACACACGCATTTTTGGAAAGACATTTGTTTAATATAAAAAACGTTGAAATTAGTTTATTACATAATTTCAATGAAATGGCACATAAATTAATAACGATTTCTTAAGGAACTGCAGCCTCTCCAAGGTACATGAATTCAGTAATCACTGCAATTATTATGAAGTTAGAGTAAAGCGTGTTTTATTATGCTAATTTAAGGGCAATAAGTATGAATAATGGACTCTTTTCTGACTTCATGTTAGTCATTCTCTCCTTAATTACATGCGGCTCTCTTCGATGTAGAGGGACATTGCATCCACGCAGCTAGTTCTGCTAATGTTGTAATCTTTCTATAGCAGGCTGAGTATTATCAAACATGATTTCTGTTCCTCACTATACTCTATTATCACCTGTCTCTCGGGGACCTCGCGCTTCCTAGAGGAATAGGATTTTCTATTTTAGGTACTTGCAGGGCCCCGATCACCAAGGTATTTGAGCCTCTCACAATTTCCCGTTCACTTATCCTTCCCAGAGCTCAAAGCCCAGACTGGCATCATAACCGCTGGACTCTCTTTTCTCCCAGAAATTCAGGAGAAGGAGCCTGTATCGCTTCATACAGCTCCCCAATTTAGACAAGAGAAGACACTGGCAGTTACAAAGTCCTGTTCTGTGCTATTGACCTCTGGTGATGTATACCCCTGGGGAGAGGTGCTGCCGCATGAGTCTGAGGTCCCTTTGCATCCCACTTACATCCTCAAAGTTGGGATACGTGCTCTCTTCCTGCATGAGGTGAATAGAAGAGTTTCTCAGCACTGCATGGATGGAGCCTCCACAGGCTCTCTTGGCTGTGGTTCCATTGTGTGTCTTGGGGTAGTGCTTAGGAACCCTACTCACAGAGTAGAGCCCCACTGTCATGTAACTTGTGGACTCAGGACCAGGAGTTCTGCTAGTGTCCTGCTGGGTGACCTACAGCAAGTCACTTGCTATCCTTGCGCCTCTCTTTCCCTAAATGTAATGCAGAGCTGATGCTGCTGTGACCACCTTTGTGAAGACTTCTGAGATGGAAGGGTGAGAAGTGCGGGGAAATAGCTTGATGGTGGCGTCGAAGCCTCCCTGTAGTGTACTGGGAGGCCATGGCTCATTCGCCAGACAACCGATCTGTATTTGTCTGCCTTCCCCTGGGTCTTTATTATATATTTCTTCCTGCATTAACTCTCTAGACTGCCACTTCAGCGATAGCACCGAATCTAACTGTGCAGACTTCTTTGATCACTCACTGCAGCCAGCCTTTATTCTCTTTATTGCCTCACTTTAAACTGTCCTGTGACTCCGTTTGCTTTTTAACATAGAAGATGAGAAAACACTGTCAAGTCTTGTCTTATGATTCTTTGCCAATTACACGGATGTGCTGCTGCGGGGTCGGAGCCCAGCAAAAGCTAAGGATATTTCTGTTGGGTCAATTTACCTTTTGGCTGCTTCTTGCACCGATTTGTTTCCCACATCTTCAGAAGCTGCCACGGCAACATGCTGTCTTTCAGAGAGCATAGCTGAGCTCTCCCAGGAAAACAGTCTGAGGCACAGGTGGTAATGAAGAGACTCTTGTGAGACACCTTTTATAGCTGAACCTGAAAAGAAAGGACGTTTAAAGTGAGTCACGGCTTAAATTAAAGCTACCTCAGACTGTGGTGGTCAGTTGTGAGGTATGCTAAAGTCAGAAAGTGAATTCTGCTTCAGTGCACAGTCCCTATAGCAGAACCTGTTTGAGGTTGGAGATAAATAGATGTCATGTTTGGTTTAGAAAGTTGAGCACAGAGATTTTGGTTCACTAGATTTACATTTCCTGGCTAAAAATAGCTGTTTGTTTAAAAAAAAGACAAAAATCTACTCCTATATAACTAGTCCTGTTTGTTTTTTAACAGATGTTCTCTCTCTCTCTCATGGTTTTGAATAGCTGAATTTTGAGTAGCATCTCTAAATATACACTTCAGCTAAGAGAAAAATGTGTAGGATTTCAACTGTTTGGTCTAGGAATACTTGATGAATGCAATGTCATTTCTCCTCTCCTCCCCTTTGCACACAACACCCCAGTTCTCTACAATTCCACAGCTGAAGGGTGCATCCCTGGAGAACTTGCACTTTGGATTTTTAAAGATAAACGGTGTTGGTGTGAGAGTCCAGTTCTCCTACCCAGAGGTGTCTGGGGAGTTAAGGGTGTCACAAGGCTATAAGCGTTATATAACTTCTCAGTAATTAGTATGTTATAAAATTTTTAAAAACCGCCTTCTCCATCAGAACTGGTAGTAAATTAGATTTATTTTCCTAGTGAAGAACAACTGTATATCACACTCTGTCTGTATCAGGATTTGTTTCACTGAAGGCTTCCAAGCTCATGGTATTTTAGCTACAGAATAACTGCTCTAACCCTCCATGTTGTATGCTTTTGTTCGGTCCTGTATCTGGAGTAACCCACCGCAGAGGCCTCCTGGATAAAACAATATGCCCCTAAGGAAAGCACTGAATTCCAGAGTGGTTCAGGTTCCTCTCCTCTGTAGGGAGCCACAGGGCCTTAAAGCTGGTTTTGCATAAAATTCACCTATGTGTGGGAGGCTGTGCAAAAGCTATTCACTTCAGTCTCTTGCTCTTTTAAGGCCTGATCCTGATCTCATTTAAATAATTAGCAAAACTCCCATTAGGTTCAGGATCAGGGCCGTAACTGTTGAAGCTTTTTATGGGTGGTTCGTCCTGCAGAGCGCCGAGGGCCACCAGTGGCGTGTTCGGACACTTCACTCCCAATGCAGTCCATGGCCTGGAAGGTCCAAACGCAGCGGGTTTGGTCCTTGCACTCTAAACTGCTGGGGGGACTTTCTCAAGTGCCTCTCTAAGGGAATTAAGCACCTAGTCCACACTGACAGTCAATAGGGTTCGAGCATCTAACTGCCTCTCGTGTTTTGGAAGTTCCTACCCTATCTAGCTATGGCAGGCCCATACCTTTGTAGTATCTGAGCACCTTGTGGGCCAATATTTCTCTTGCAACATCTCTGTCCCATGGGACAGTTTTACTATCCCCATGGGGAAAATGGGGACATCCATGTCAACTGACTTAGCCTTCCTGTGTGACCTTGGGAGTAAAAGAGCAGGGAGCCAGGCACAGGTCTCAAGTCCTACGTCAGTGCCCTTAACCGCTCAACCAGCCAGTGGCGTTGGAGTAACGCGGATATTGTGGGTGCTGAATGCCACTTAACGAAACTGTAAACCCTCTCTAAGATGGAAACCACATCCAGCCAAGGGGGGGTTGGCTATTGCACCCCTACTCCAGCATCCCTCCAACCCCCTTTCTCTCTAACTCTGCTCCTACTACTAAGCTCTGGAGCGTGAGGAGCGTCGTGTCAATGCTCAGCATAAGACTAGTAATAAGCACCTATTTTCTGCAAGAGCTGTTGGGGGCAGTAGGATAAGACTAGGGACTTGGATTCAAATGAAGTAAGTTCGAATGGGTTTGGGACGCTCTCCTCTGCGTCTGAACCTCGTATCCCCATCCCTCTGGACATTTACCCTGGCATCACAGTGCCACACCACAGTTCAGCTCACTTGATATAAATGGAGTAAAATGGAGCTTTGAATGCTCCCCTTGAAACGGTGGCGCAGATGTGCTCACAGACTAGGTCGGAGTGACCATGAGCTGCAACCCTGGGGCTCAGCTTTGTAGTGGGGTGGGAACTTGGTCATCCTCTGATTCTGGGTGGTTCAGCCGATTTCTAGCACTAATCACCCCCAGTTAACATCTCAGATGGATGGCTCATTTGATGTGACAATTGGAGGTATCCCAGCGGCACATTTGTCTGTTTATATCGAGGCTATGTAGATAAATCCCTGGTTTTTAATGTAAAGGGCATTCAAACGAATGCTCGTGTCAGCCTGTTCTCTGAAGCATGTCAGTCACTTTGGGAAAGCGATGTCCTCTCCTCACATCAAATGAGGAGGGTAAAAGAGACCGGCTGCCCACTGACCACAACTAGTTGCTTTAGGGTACAAACACCCAGCATCCAAGTGACAGTGGCCACGTATCTTTATCAAACTGCCAAAGGCTGCTCAGCTCCACTTGGTGCCTCAATGGCAGGAGGCCATAATGGGCCATTTGTTTTTAAGCAAAACCCCTTTTGAAATCCAAGGGGCAAAGTGTGTTTGAGCTTCAATGGCGTTTCCCTGGAAAATTTCCATATCTCATTACAGCATGTGATTGGACCTCACGTTCCTCTATGTGCTGTTCTCCGGTGTTTGAATCCCAACACCTATTCTGATTTGCTGTTACAGCCTGACCTGCTCCTGTGTCATAACTTGTCTCTCTGGAAAATGATTAACTTTAGCTTTTAATATGCTGTCACTGTCCCACCCAGCAGTAAATGCTCCAAGAATTGGTGGGGGGAAAGAGGATTTAGACAACTTTCAAATAAGTTACACAGAACCCCGTTGCTTTGCAAGTAGAAAGGGAACGCTGCAGTGCACGGGTGATTTGTCCTTGAGCCTCTTATGGATTTTCTTGAATGATTATTAGAGGCTGCCAGCATGCACTGTCACAGCAAAATGGGAAAACAAAAACACACACCTAGATTTGTAAACTGCCAGTAAAAATAGGGATGTGGTTAGAGTTGTCATTTTCCTTTCACTTGTGAAGGGACTGCCAAGATTTTAACCTTTTTATTTTAACTAGTTTGTTCTACGTTCCTACCCCCTCCATGGATTGAGTTATCTGAAGCTTTCCTATTGCACACCTGTATTTAGAAGCCCTGTATATTATTGCACGGGCTGTCTTCTGTTAAGAATTCTGCCTCTTAGCAAATGCTCCATTGGCCATTCTGCCCTTTACACATGGCATGCAGCAGGATGACAAAGCAGAATTCCTCTTCCTTACATCAGCTAAAGGGATGTAATCACGTCATTAGGTAGTGAAGCATGGGTGAAATTCCTGGACTGAACCAGGACAGTTCTCAAGACTTCGTCTATAGACCAAATGGCCCTCATTAGTCTGCAGTGCAATGGTCATCTTTCCAGGAAATTGATTTATTTACAATTTGTGGTCGCTTCACATCACTTAGAAAGAAATAACTACTAAAACCCACATTCTTATGCTCTGCCTATTCATCCCAGCCTCCCTTATAGACTATGAGCGTATCAGCAACCATGTACAAAGTCAAATTCCAAAGGGGTAGCCATGTTAGTCTATTGTAGAAAGACAACAGAGTCCTGTGGCACTTTTAAAGACTAACAGATTTATTTATCGCATGAGCTTTTGTGGGAGAAAATCCCACTTCCTCAGACGCTTTGAAGATGAGAAAGTTACAGAATGGGAGGAAATTAAATGCAGGGGAGTGTATGACATAGGATCAGGTCAGGCTGTAACAGCAAATCAAAATAGGTGTTAGGATTCAAAACACTGGGGAACAGCACATAG
>ML685932.1:1123658-1290027 GCA_007922175.1 Pelusios castaneus | reverse complement strand
CTATGTGCTGTTCCCCAGTGTTTTGAATCCTAACACCTATTTTGATTAGCTGTGACAGCCTGACCTGATCCTATGTCATACACTCCCCTGCATTTAATTTCCTCCCACTCTGTAACTTTCCTATCTTCAAAGTGTCTGAGGAAGTGGGATTTTCTCCCATGAAAGCTCATGTGATAAATAAATCTGTTAGTCTTTAAAAGTGCCACAGGACTCTGTTGTCCATGTACAAAGTGTGCGAGTCGTACCAGTGAGACTGAGCTTCACTTTGGTTTCAAAGTCTTCTGTCTAATTAATGCTCCCCAATCTGCTCAGTGGCCCCATTGCTCTTCAGTCACCAATACTATTCCTCTCCTACGGTTTTCCTCTGCTCCTGTCACCTCAGGTTACACAACAGATGGGGCCAAATCGCACACAAGTCAGGAAAGGGACTCCCGTCAGCCCCTCCCTGTGACCACCCTAAGCAGGAGTTGGAGCTCTGAGGGGAGATGCAAGGGGCTAACCTGAGTCAGTTGGTGCCTGGCTGGAAGGGGGAGCGGGCCCCCGGCTTGCACTGAGGGCCACGGCCGTCTTTCCGTGCGCGGGAAGGTGGACACCTGGCGTGGAATGTTGGGCCCGTCTGGAATGCACCCCCGCTAGCCCTGCAAGAGCCGAATTGGGGCAGGTGGGCCCAATCTGCTAATCAGGCTGCAAACAGGAGTGCTGGAGGCAGCTAATTAGAGAGCCGCTCACCTGGGGGGCTGGGCAGGGCTTCTAGAAAGGACGGGGGAGAGGAAGCAGCAGGAAGAAGGTCCCAGTGTGTTTCTGGGAGAAGGGAAGTGATTTTGGAGGGCTGCACAGCCTCGTTGTCTGAAGTCCCTTCCTGAGAGGAGACCGGCGCACCCCCAGGTGTGGGGAAGGCCGGCTGGGGGACAGCAGCACAGGGAACAGAGTTCGGCTGCTGACTGGATGGTCCCTGAGCAGAACCTGGAGTAGCGTGGACCTGGGTTCCTCCGCCTGCCATTGCGGGGTGGCCTGGGAGGCAGTGAAGCAGTAGATGGCCTGAGGTGCAAAGCACCTCACTGCGCTTCCCCACGCACCCCCTCCCGTGCCACTCCTGGGGGAGGCAGTCACAACAGCAACCTGACTGCAAGCAGAGCCTGGGCGTGAAGGAGGGCCCTGCAAAGGAGAAAGTGATGGGGCGCCAGCCTGACTGAGACTCTCCAGGAGGGGGCACCGTGCCCAGGTGAGTGGAACAAACCGTGTCTGGCTGCCAGTGAGTTTGGGATGTGCCAGTCCAAGCAAGGGAGAAGTGTGTTGGGGGGGACGGGGCAGAAGAGCCTGGTCAGGGTGGAGCCCATGTGCGGTGTAAGAAGTTTTGCTGGGACTTTGGGTCCCTTGGAAAGCTTTTAGTCACATCCAGCTGGAAGGAGTTGGAAGCCCTGACAGAAAAGGGAAGCAGAGCGTCTTGCCAAAGGGGGTGTGTGGGAGGGTCCACGGCCACACGGGGATGCTTCCTCCCACTCCGCATGTTTTCCTGCTTCTCAGAGGTCTGGTCAGGAGACCTCCAAAGGGTGAGACCACAGGAAGTGTAGTGGCTCAGTCAATAGCTGACATTTCTCACCGAGTCAGTATGGATGCTTGGTGTTCATACAGCCATCCCTTCTTCCTTGAGACCGACACCCGCGTCCCAAGAATGGATCCCAAGGCATGTGTCGTAGGAATAGGATCCAAACACCACTTGCCTGGTCAGATTCCATCCTTCTGCCAAGCATAACTCATTAGTAGCTGAGTAGGGTGACGGCTGTAAATGACCCTATGATAAACTGCTGCCTTGAAGCACTGTGTAGGACTGGTTCTAGGATGGGCAAGCAAGACAGTTGCCTTGCATGCTAACTTCCAGGAGCTGCTGTGCAGCTCGTGGTGTTTGCTTGGGTGCTGGGGGAGCTGCCAAAATGTTTTCTGCCCTGGCTAGCGAAACGTTTCGGTCACTCCAGGCACTGTGCGCTATTCACCACCTACCAGTTTCCTACCCAGAGGGGCTGCGTATTAACGGTGGATGATGTGACCTGAGCGCACAGATGATAATTTTGGGTATCATTTTGAGTTTTGTAAAGTTCTCTGGGATGATGTGTTAGAAATGAGTATCAATGTCACAGCGACTGGCACCTGCCCCGGATTCTCAGATGAGTTAAACTGGCATACCTCTATGGGATTCTGCTTCTCTGTAATTACCTTCTGGGTCTTTGTGTGTTAAAGCTGGCTTCGGTGGAGCTGCTAGGCTGACTTGGAGCAGCTGAGGAGATCTGGTTGTGGGAGATTGCTATCTGACATGGAAGGGCTGTCTTTCCAGGAGAGCAGAGGGAGAACTCCCATGTGTCGCCCGCTGCACTGCTGTGATGTGACATTGTGGTGTGCGCATCACGCTGGAACCCGGCTGTTCTATAGCAGCAGTGTGGATTCCATCTGCTGCTCTCTAATGAAGAGAGTTAGGGTTTAGTGAAAGGAAATGCATGTCTGCACAGAGCCCCTGCTGCGAAAGCCTGAAATGTTAAAAGCTGATTTCAGAGTAATGGCTCAGGCAAAAGCGATAGGGCTGTGTATGAAATGTCATCTTGAGTCGCAACTGTGTTCTACCGCCTCTGAATGCTTCCCCCTCATTTATCCTTTGGGTACTTACAGAGCCATTTTCCATTGGTGCACTTAAAGGATTAAATGAAATAAATGGAGATGATGATTACTGTGCAGCAACGCTAATGTTTAAAAACACGCTGTTTTGTTGCAACGGCAAATCCATTTGCACTGTTGGGATACTTTTCTCAAAGAGGGGATGATGAATCTTACAATCTCAGGCACTCCACTACTAATGAGAAAACTGTTAGTAATATGCTTTTTGTGCCGCTTGGTCCAGAAGTAACTAAACACTGATTTGCCCTCTCTTTTTATGTTTAAAGTCAAACAAAATGAGAAGCGAGCCATGTAAAGCACACTTGACATTGATGTATAGTGTTCTTATTGCCTAAATTGTCCTGGTATTCGGCAAAAAAAGTAATGAAATATATTAACATATATTTAAAATAAAAAAAATGACTCTTCGCTCAGATGTGCGCATGTTGTGTTCAGCTGCAGATGGAAAGATTAACCAGGTTCTAAGCGATTATGAATAAAGCAGTCAGTTCAGATAAGAACCAACCAACCTGGAGCTGAGTCTGAAATGCAAACCAAACCTGCACTGATGATGAAATTTGGAAATCTTGAGCAGACAGGTTTTTATTCCACATCTCTCTAACCCTGTGTTTTCATGGGGCCCTGCATTTTGCTCCAGACTCAAAACAGAAGCATGAAAATGCTGTGATATTGTTGGCCTAATCAGAAATAGGAAATTCTGGTACGTCCTGAGAAAGCAGAGTACCTAGAAATCCTCTGGCTTAACTTAGAGGCATCAGGACTCCTGAGTAGAGCTGCTGGAATCTCCATTCGGTGGAGAAATTTCCCCCATACTGACACCGACCTGGGAGCCTACATGTCTTGGGAACCATTTCTGAGCTGGAAGTTTGGGGGCCAGATCATTCAGGCATCCTGCTGCAGGGTGTAATACAGCCACTACCTGGATAGGGCTAGATAGTCCACAGAGTGATCCTTTTGCATGATTGTCCATTATGGGGTGCTTGTGGTACTGGGGTGCTATCAGAGGTAGGATATTGGACCAAGCAATCATTTGTCTGATGCAGCATGGCAATGCTATGTCCCTATACAGCTCCCATTATCAAGTTTCATATGCCCGGGTAAAATCCTTATTGGTTAGCTGCTTTGCAGCCTCTGTGCCCAATAGCTGTTCCAGACTGACAAACCACCGTCTCAGACCAGACAACGTCTGCGATAGTTATCGCTGAGCAATTGGGGTTCCCTGCAACTAACAACGGACAGTGCGAACTGTAGCTGGCCTGACCCATTGCGAAGTGTGGGGGCCATGTGAATGAGGGCCCCAGAGATGGGGGGAAGCAGTGATCCCCAGGAGAGCAAGAAGGAGAACTCTTTACACTTGTGCAATCCAGAGCAGAAAAATAACTCTGCTTTCAGCACCCTGTGCTCCTTAAGTGCTTGTCATTGTTACAGTCTCTCTTATAACTGTCTCAGGGCGCTCCTAAATTGGAACAGACATGCTTTTTCGAACCCTCTCCAGTGCTGCTTCTCCATCCGGTGCCTCTGACTGTCTCATACTTGCAGTGTGAGCTCCCTCGGGTGTAACTAATGCATCTAGATTTGTTTGTTGTATATTAATGGCGCTCTTTTCCTCTGGCTGTGCAGTATTCAGGACTTGAGTTGTGACAGGATCCAGACATTCTGGTGTCAAGCTGAAGTGCTAGAGGGCTGATTTTTTTTCCCCCTTCCTCCCCCCACACTCCACCAACAGGTTGGCTTACAACCACATGAAAAATGATAATGCTTATGCCAGGCAAAAAAAGTGCATCCTCTCCCATCAGCTCCTTCAGGAACACTTTTGCTATCAAGAGCCTTTATTGATGGTAACAATTCAGCCCTGGCAGTCTCCAGACGTTAGGTGTGAACGTACCTCAAGTCTATCTATGGAATAAACACCTGTCTCAAATGCCACATCACGTGCGACAGGAATGGCGACGTGAAAAAAGTCACACGTGCACAATTGGGCCCTAATCACCTTCCCCCCCCCCCATAGATTGGAACAGATCCTCACTTGGTAAAATCAGTGGTGCATCAGTGGTTTACACCAGCTGAGCATCTGCGCCTCTGAGCTAACCATTCCTCTCCGTAAATTAACTCATCGAGGTAAAAAGCACAAGAGAAGTCTGAGAACTTTAAAATACATGACAATGTTGTACCTCCATATTGGATTTGCTCACAATGTTGTGTTAAAGCATTCTTCTGTCCACTGGGGTCAGTGTAATAGTTTAAGACTGGATCAAACGATAATTGGAGAACCTGAACGCAGTAGGATTTTAATATTGTGGCTTGTCTGTCTGCAAGTGTGTAGCGTATGTACATGTAAAGACCACTGCAATCGATTGGAGAGAACCAAAACTGCTCTGCTCTGTCTCATCTCCGCACTGGTAAACAACAATAGGTACCCGTGTGCGGTTATATCTGGTCGAGATAGCGAAGGTAGCCAGGAATTCTGTCCCTGCTATTGCTGTGTAGCTACAAGTAATCCTTGACCGGCGGGCAGCACCATAATGGCGAGACCCTGGAGAGGAATAGATTGGTTGTGATGCTTTAAAAAGGTGATTCCTCCTTTAAAGAAACTTAGGCAAGCGTATGCAGAGTCAGGACCCTAAATTGGCTGTTTAAACATGCAAGCTAGCCATATGGAATTTGGGTGCTGAATGTAAAGATACACCTTCAAGAGAGAATGAAATCTTAACGACTCTGTCCATGACGGGCAAGAGAGGAATGAACTTTTCCACGGTCTGTCTCTTCTTAGTCCAGTGTATATCCGGAGTAAATCCACTGAAGCTTAAGGAGAGAAACAGGCTGATAAGTGATTCCAACACCCAGTTCTTTAGATGAGTAGAGGAATAATATGCCTTTTACAGCTCTACACTTGTATTTCAAAGTGTGCTGAGACTGTTCTCTGTGCAAGTCCTCTCTGCTCACGTTATACATATATTATTTTAATGCTTTTCAGTTTGTTCCTTGGGTTATTTTTAGATGACGTACTGGTTCAGTGTGAGTTGAGGGATCTCCATTATTTAAGGTGTGCGTCTTCACGTCAGCACAACTGGAAAGCGGGGTGCTGTCTTGACAAGCCTTGTAAGGTTTCAGCCATTTAACATTTAGATGACTGTTCCTTTAAAGAGTCTGTGGGTAAAACAATGTCCGAAGGAGCTGCGGTTATGAGCTGAACCCTTAATACCGAGGGGCTGATTTGGAAGCCTGCTCTGAGAAATCCTCAGACTTGTTGGACCGTGTGGGGGAGATGTTTCCTATTCGGCACTCAGGGGCCGGCAACCCAAAGGACAGGAAGAGCCATTTTAAAAATTCCTTCAGTACCCAAGTATTTTGAGAGCCCCAATGGCCGTGGATGCCTGGTCCATCTCACCCCCACCCCGGTGCCTGGCCTCACCCCTCCCACACCTCTGGCTCCAGACTGGGACTGCTTTGCCTCGCCCTCCTCGCTACAGCTTCTAGCCACCGGGCTGGGCTGGGCCCACAGCTCTGTTCTCCTGCCACTGGGCGGGATCGGGACCACCTCGCCTCGTACCCCCCAGCCCCCATCCCGCTCTGCACCACTGGGCCACCTCGCCCCGCTCTCCATGCTGAACTGGGTCAGACCGGACCTGCCTCGCCCTGCTTCCCGCCACTGGGCCTGCCTCACCTTGCCCCACCTGGCTCTGGCTGTCAGCCACTGGACCCCCAGCTACTTGGGGGGAGAGGCAAGGACACCCCGCCCCAGCCGCAGCCAGCCCCCCACTCTCAGGTCGCTTTTCCCTGCTGCTACCAGCTCCTCTGTGCCCACCCCCACCTCATCCAGGTAATACTTATCTGGTTTGTCCTGAGCTCAGCCCCAAACGCCTCCAATAGGCTGCCAGGGCCAAAGAGGAATTTAAATGTCCCTCCTCTTTCCCTCGCCCGGCCAGGTGCTGCAGTGCAGGGAGATTTAAAGGTCCAGGCTGCGCTCCACAGCTCGCTCCCCAGGTGGCTCAGGCAGACTGACATGGGCTGCACCTGCTGGCAGTGACACCCCACAGAGCCGCGAGGGGGCAGCCCAAGAGCCGCATGCGGCTGCGGAGCGGCAGGTTGCAGACCCCCAGCGCTAGGTGGAGCTGCTAACTTCTCACAGAAATATGAACAATGAATCCCCCTCGTGTTTTGGAGAGCAAGTCCCCTTTTTCTGGTGGCCAATAGTTCAAATGAATGTGGTGGGGAGACCCAATTCAGCAGTCCAACCTAAAAAGTCTTCAAATATGATACGGGCTGTTACAAAGCGAATGATCAATTTTTTTTTTCTCCATGCCTGTTAAAGATAGGACAAGAAGTAATGGGCCTCATCTGTGGCAAGGGAGATTTAATTAATATTCGGAGGAAAACTGTCTAGCTAAGCTTTGGAATAGGCTTCCAAGAAAGGCAGTGGAATTCCTGTGGGTTGGAGATTTTTAGGGACTGGTTACTCAAAAACCTGTGAAAGATCATTTAGGTTTACTTGGTCCTGCCTCAGGTGAACTAGATGACATCTCAAGATCTCTTCCACCCTGTTTGATTTTATGGCTATATTGAATTATTTTTTGTTAAACAAGGACCGTAGACTTGCTGAATAGTAATATACAACCTCATAGGTTGGCTTTTAGGACACATTGGGTGGAGATAGCGGGGGGAGAGAGAGTGAGTGCGTATCTCTGCTCCATGCTTGGAATATCCTAATAGTCATATTTCTGTTTGAGCTATCTGGGTGCTTAGTTTAATTAAAGCATCCTAAACATTTGTTTTACTATCTGTATCAATTTCATGAGGCAGAATGGATGGTTTGAGGGTTTAATCCACTTATCTTGATTTAAAAGCCTTCCAAAGCAGCAACCTGGCATGCCCCCATCACTTCGCCCCCACACACTTAGTAAAAAGAACATTCCATAGACCTGATGGACAGTATAATTTAGAAGAGTTGAAGACCTATTTACAACAAATAATGAGCAGTGCACCTTATTGTATAAAAGGACATGCAACTACTTTATATAGCCTACAGTCAACTTGTGGAACTCAAAGCAGCAAGAATAAAAAGGAAATAAGTTTGGCTTTTTTAAAAAAGTACTGAATAATTTTTCAGGCTCTAACAAATGCAGCTATTAAACCCATAGTGATGGTAAGAATAAGTGGCTTCTAATCTAAAATGCAAGGACAAATGTAACTGTTCAATGGCCAAATTTCCCCCTGGTGAAACAACACTTTACAATTAGCTGGGTGTATCATGATAGAATTAAAAGCACTTCCCTTTGAAGCATCACATATTCCTCATTGCCAGGAGCAGGATGCTGAACAGGAGAAACCAACAGTAAATCCTTCCTATTGTTGTCTATGTGCCTCGCTAGAGACTGATGTTTTTTCAGAAATAATAATTTGATTATATCAGTACCACTTATCCCTTAAGTGAATTGTTCAGGGTTGTGCTTTGTGGTGTTTACAAAATAACTGAGTAAAAACTGCTATTTGCTGTAGAATAAATGAGGCACAGTTGTCACGGTTACTACTCAATTGTGTCTGTTAGCTTACGCTGTCAGAACCACAAGCAAAAAATTCAAGTTTTTTCTCTTCGGTTTTGAAGTGCAATGTCTAATAAACAGACACCATTCTGCACTCAAAATGCATGCTCTGGATCCCAGGCAGGTCTGGCATTTTGAACATCATAATCTGGCTTGTTGATTGTAAGATTTCTCTGGACCGCTACTTAGCGTTTATGTCTCTTAAGTTTCCCACCCAGTCTTGCATCCTGAAAATTAATTCTGACAACAGAAAGTAATTACAAGTTCAAAGCCCGATCCTGCCCACCCTTGCACGTGAAATCCTAACTCAGGTTTAGTCCCACTGAAATAAATCGAAAAGCTTGCCTTTTAAAGCAGTGTTGGGAAAAGCAATGTTCTTTTTAGACCAGGGTCTTCCCTTAAAGTTACAAGTATGCATATCTGGTTTGCACGCTCCTTCAAGATCCTTAATATCGCTTCATGTCCTGTTCAGAAGAGTTGTGTGGTACATGTAGAGGTTAGAGACCTGAGTCTCACAAAAGTAAATAAAAATATTAAATTTGGATTTTAAGCAGCAGGATTTCTTCAGACTGATCTACAGGAAAATGAAGGCATGGGGATATATATGTATGATATCCAGCATTCCCATGTTGCCTAAGATTCTGGGACAAGATTCTGGTCTGGGGTTCAATCTTGCACTTCCCAGTGATGTCACTTTGAATTGGTCTGACACAAATGAAAGAAGAATTTAGCCTAAAACTTTAAACCAAAAAGGTTCAAGGGGAGATGGAATGTTTTCTTCTTTAACAGTCTGGATGTTCTGCTGGCTAATGAGATGAACATGAGCTCCCACTGCTATGCCGTGGCCAAAAGACAGTGTAATCCTGTGATTTAGGAACAGGGGAATCTAGAGTCTGCTGATGCAACCACTCCTGGAATACTGTGTCCTGTTTCAGTGCCCACAAATCAGGAAGGATGTTGATAAATTGGAGACGAGTTATAAGAATTGTTGGAGGATTAGAAAATATGCTTCAAAGAGCTTAGTCTATTAACCTTCCCTTTGTTAAGCTAAAGGGGTGAAATGATATGGGGAACAAATATTTAATGTTCCAAGGGGAACAAATCAATCTAGCAGAGAATCTCATTGTGACTGAGACCATTTCTATTTTAAAAAATGGAAGCATTTAGTTGTGGGGTGGGAGGATAAGTCTGAAAATGTGACTGAACTTTCCGCAGGCAGCCCAATTAATGTGAATAGAAACTATTCTTACCTTTGTGTGTTCCAGAAGACCCTGCTTACAGCAACTTCAATAAGAACCTGTTTAAGTCCTACCCTACCCTTTATCTAGTTTCTCCTTCTTAATACTTTTTATTCATCTGTACATACACACAGAGTACTTAAAATATTACTCAATGTTATCCAAATAGAACATGAGCTAGTTAAGATAATAGTCACTTAATGTTTGACCCCAGGATCCATTGGAAGTTTTTCTATTGACTTCAAAGGTTATTGAATCAGGCTGTCACTGATAGTAACTGGCAAAATCTGTGGAAAAATTAGCCTTTAAAATATTTTAATAGGAAAAATCTTCTAATTTAACCATGATTACGCTGCTGTCATTATAGCAAGTCAGACAGAAAACCTGTTAATTAAAATGCATAACACTTTTTAGCATTACAAAGCAATACAGTTGCAAATTGCAAGGCAAATCTGCTTAGATTATGAATTTTTTTTTTTTAAAATACCCTTCTTGCATTACTAAAGGGAAAAATATATGAAAATTAAATCCTGTACAACAGACTTTTAAAAAAGCATATCCTAGTTAGTCTTGGCAAATACATCACAATTTGGCAACGGTGGAATCTTGGTGCATCTTTAACCGATCATCAAGTTTGGAACAAGAAAAGAGCAGTCCCGATTTTAAAGTGGGTGCAAGGTGTTACCAACTCCAACTGGCAGCAGTTTACAGACTCAAGGCCTGAATCTTGTGCCTTTTGCATTGGCCTCCAAATCTCCCACCCAGGGGCTGGCCTTTCTTGATTTTACTGGAGGAGCATGATGCAGATGGGCAAGGTCAAAACTCTGAGTGCTATGGCTGCGTCGCGCATCTCAGCTTCAGCCGCAGAAACAGCCATGGGGGGAGGTGGGAATCTATAAGTATTATTTAAAAATCACCACTTTGGTCTTGGAGTAATGTGTAATGTTAGCAAAACTCTGCTCAGGATATAGTTGTGGCTCAACTTTAATGAGCTTGAGTCCGAAGTAAATATCATTAAAACATCATTGTCGGAGCTCAGTAATTGTTCTTTAATGTGTAGGAACTCTCCCTCAGTTGAAATGGTTCTGTTCGTATGGTAAGTAGATCTGATGGAAAGTTTATGGCTTAGGGCACTGGAAGAAAGTGAATGTGGAAAAGGGGGAGAAAGGAGAGAGAGAGAGAGAGAAATGTGTATTGCATGTCAGATTATTCAGACTTTTTTGCTATACACAAATTGTAGTGCATTCCTTTGTACCCCATTCTACAGAGGCAGAACAAATCTACATAATATGCCGCGCAAAGCACATTGCCGACCCTCACAAATATTGTTCATGCATTATCAGGAATCACCTGAGCCACCGAATTCCCTGTTGGGCTAGTATTTTTACCTTATCAACCGTTTTTAGGAAACCTGTGTGTCTTCTGCAAAGACTTGGGAGTCTGGAAGGGAAGGGGTTAATCCACTCCCTTTATCTATCCTAGCAGCCCTTTGGCAGAGTGTGGAGGCAGCTGCCCTGCTGTGGGAGATTTATTTATTAATGATTCCTCCTCACCGCCACACACTAGACCACAAGAAGGTGGTTCTGAGGGGAAGGGGAGAGACTGGGTGGGCCAGCAACTCCACTAAGGGTGCTCCAGCCCAGGTAACTCTGGGTCCTGGCTGCAGAGCTGTGCTTTCAGACCTAAGCTTTGGCAGAAAGAGGTTCCGCTGAATTTCCTTTCTTAAAAGGGGCAGTGAGGCCTCCTTTACATGGGGTCTTCAGCTTTACAGTAAAAGCCCACCAGAAAGGTGGTGGCTAAACTCTGTTTGCCTGAAAAAAATTAGTGCTAGAAGCAAAATGTCTCACCCGTGTATCATGGTCACCTACAAACGATCCTGGAAAGGGGTGGAAGCTGCTGTCCCAGGCGTCCTGGTTAGACTTTTGAGAGGTGTGGTGTGAACCAGAAACTGCTCATTACCTGGGCCTGTTGGTAAAACAGAACAGCAATATCTCGCCTCTCACCTCTATCGGTCCTTTGGTCATAACTGGACTGCTGCCCCAGTGAGGACGTGTAAGAGGAGGAGAGGTGATACGCGTGTTTGATTTGAAGTTACCAACTAGCAGGTGATCAGCTTTAATTCATTCTTCTATAATATGCTTATAAATTTTAATGCATCCATCTGTTCTGTGCCGAATGCTAAATGTACCTGTCTATCACGGAAAGTACCCTACAAAACTTACACTTTTGCCTTTGGTAGTTTTTTGGGGTGCCAGGAGAGTTCCCTGTTGGGAAGCTGGTAAGATACATAGCAGAAATCCCAAGCACCAGTGCTAAAAGGGCAGCCAGCCACAGGTAAACATTATATCCAGAGTGCTTTTCTGAGAGCCATTGAAATTAGGGAAGGTCTGATTGTGCTGATTAGAGAGAATGCCACAGTTGCTGGGCAGATAGAGAGAAAAAAGAAGGCAGCTATGGACCCTGTGGCCCTATATCTGAGCAGGGCATTGCTACTCCCTACCCTGAAGGTACTTTAAGAGGTCCTGGGAAAGCTACGGCTTTACTAAAAGACGCACAGAATTCAATGGCTACTAACTTACAAGCGAAAAGCAAAATGTGATTGCTTAGAAGTGGTGATGATTTTATTATAGGCATGTCCAAAACTTCACAGCATGCAAATTCCACTAGCGTATGCCTGATGAAATTTCCTGAAGCAGATATTGACACAGAGAAACTGGAGTTACTGGGGCATATGAAACAATTTTCATTTATATTGGTTCAGGTTAAGAGGACGCTTCAGTTTGCTTTAGATTATTTTATCTTTGAGAATACCCAAATGGCCCCTAATTGCTTAAAACCTCCAAAAACACCAGTCAGAGCCATCAGACGAATCAAAGCTTTTGTTCCAAAGAGAGCACATCCACAAACTTCTCTCCCTCCCCTCTCTGCCATCTTTTATCTCAGTGGGTATTAAATTTCCAATGTGGTGTAAACTGAAATAAAAAGCAATAGCCTGAATGTATATTCAAGTAGATTGCACTGGTCTGTGTCTTGCAGATTGTAAAATAAATACTCATTCCTCTCTGTATGTTGAGGGAAAAAAAATCACTTTTTCAGGATAAAACTATTCCCCTCTTCTGGGGGAAAAGGTCATCATTCCTTAATAACAGATACCAGTTATTGCAAAATAACCAATGCTTGGCAGTGGTCAGAGGAGGCTCGGTTTGTTTTTCATCACTCTCCTTCCCATAAGACGGATATTGTACAGCTTGATCTAGTCTAGAGACTTTTGACCTTCCTCTGAAAAGTATCCCTACCAAAGGGAAGACCCCTGGCCCTGACTAGAATGGATCTGCCCCTCTATTCCAGTTCTTCCCTTCTGTGTCATCACAGCATAGTCTGTGGCAATGACGCTACACTATGCTGTGGCTTCTATGATACTTAAGGGTATCCAAGGCCTGGCCTGTGTCCTTACTCTTAAAGCTCTGGCTCCATAGCTGAGCAGCCATTTCGTGGGTATATCTACTCCGCCACGTTGAGTTGCAATGGAAAGCCCTTGCACAATTCTGACTCTTTTGCTGATTAAGTTGTTTATTTGCATAGAACAGATCTGGATTAGAAGAAAGCTATCAGATGCAGTTCAAGGTTGTGTCCATCCCTGGGGGCTTCTTTAATATGGATATTCTGAGGGGAGTGCATTTTGTTCTTAAGCTTTATCCTCAGGCTTAGCTTTCCTGTGGCGCCTCCCGTGACCCAGCTCGTGGTTCCACTTGCTCTGCCCTCGCTCTCCATTGGAGCTGAAAAGCACCCTGCTAGGCTGAGTCCACAGCAGTTACTCTGCGTCTCTATGGAGCAGCTCATCAGAAGAGCCCTGCATTCCTACACTGCCTACCTGTTAAGTTAGCGTTACAGCGAGTACAGAGGCGTTTCCACTTCCACAAACAAAAAACACGGCGCTGGTTACAAAGAGGAGGAGGAGGGAAGGGAAAGAGTCATTGCCCCTTCTTTGTGAAAATTCATTTTTTACAATTATCCTTTTTGATAGCTTTGCTGCCAGCTCTAGAAAAAGGTCTCTGGCTCATGGCTAGAGAATCCTCAGAGGATAAACGTGAATCTAAGCATTATTTCCTGTTTGGGGCTAACTTTGTTAATCACAACCACATTATAAAAGATGAGTCAAGAAAGCAGAACATCCTGGCATTCTAATGTTTCATTCCAGCCTAATATTTATAGTTACTTCCTTTAACCCTTCCCCCCTCATCCCCCCAATGTGTCCACTGCACATCAGACGGACCCCCCTTTCTAAGATGACCTGCGCTGAGATGCATGAGAGCAGAGCTCTACTCTGGTTGAAATTCTCAACCGTTACGTTGCTTAAATATGTCTGTTGTATAAGAATTTAATCAACGCTATGGCGCAATAAGCAAAGCAGTAGACGTTAAATAAGATTGTTAATGTGGCAGAATAGTTCTACTGATGGCTTAGGCACAGTCATTCATTATAAATTAAAGCACAGCAGAAACCCATTTGCTTCTTGGTGGTGAGGACTGTAGTTACTCTTTAATGGAGCTACGTCTCCATACAGGGTAATGCAGACATATGAGGGAAGAGTTTGGGATTTCTGCAGAACTAAAGAAGCCTTTGTTTTATTTACCATCCTCCTGACATGCCTGAGTGAGTCCAAATTATTACTGTGGATCAGACTAGGATCCCATTGTGCTAGGCCCTGTACAAGTGCAAACCAAAGACAATCCCCTGCCCCAAAGAGCTTAAAATCTAAGTAGGAAACACAAGGTGAGAGCCTGGAAGTGGGGGAGCGCAATGAAACAATATTACGAAGATGTTCCGCTCTCCTGTGTGAAAGATAATTTGGAGACAAGGGGGAAATAGTTTGGCAATGAGGAGTTAATGCTGAAAGGTGCCTCGTTGTGGTAGGTGTTATATAAATAACTGTGGAGAAAGAGTCCTTTTCTCCAAGAACTTAATCTAATAGATAGCACCGAGGAGAGAGAGAGAGAACTGAGTCTGTCACTTACTCCCCATGGTCCTGCAAGTTAGTAGGAGGGCTGAGAATGGAAAAAAGGTCTCTGGAGTGCTCTACCCAGAGGACCATACTCCTTCCAGTAAAAGTTACCATGTGCAATTACACTGCTTTTTTGTTTTTTTGTTTTAAAGAAAAAAAAAACCCATTGATGCAGAACAGCTGCACTTGGCCCCTGTGGGGAGAGAGAATGGACTGACTGGAATGCCAGCAGAATGTCAATGGCTGACTCCTTCGCCAGCATGGTAGTAGTAATGTCAGGTACCAGAAAGGAGTCATCTCAGAGGACACATAAAACAAAATATGGAGGGAATAAGTGAGATGCTTTCTACCCCCTCCCAGTTTTTAAACCTTTCTTTTGTTTTAATCATGTGCAGTTTTCCCACTTCCTAAATGCCTTCTACGAAGCTGGTAATTGACTTACCCTAGCTATTCTTCTCCCACTGATCCCTACCCTCTTAAAAAAAGCAGTTCCTCAAAAATGGCTTCCTGGGGCTGGAACAAGCCATGTTGCCAGGGTATTGCGCACCTGACAAGTTATCCGGGAACATGAAATCCTCCCCCCACCCTAACAGGAGGGAGAGGGAATAAGGGCACACAATACTTTCTCTACTGCTGAGCTTTGGCAACATATAAAACCAGGAATAATTGCAGTGAAGTGTCCAGTTAACCATGTGGAAGCTTGTTGATAGCTGAATTGATGCCATGGGATGGGAGGTGGAATGAAATACCTTAGTTCTTGAAAAAATCATAGCTTTGAATTAAGAATCCAGTGGGAACAAAATGGCTTCTCCAACTCTCGATCTATAAAAGCATGTGAGTGGTGCATACATGGGCCATTGCTGTGGGTGCTGTGTCCAGAGTACACAGTAAACCAGATTTTTGAGGTCTCAGCACCTACAGATGGGACACGGTTTTCAAAGGGGATCAGATCCCTTTTAGGCACAGAATAAATGGCCAGGTTGTCAAAACAGATCAGTGCCAAATACAAATCAGATCCTAAGAGCTATTGCAAATCTGGCCCAGAGTGTTCCAGGATATGTTTCCTCTGCAAAACCGCCCCCACAGCAGTCTCGCAGCTCCAGCTAACTGACTCAGGCTTGTGCTATGGGGCTGAAAATAGCAGTGTAGGCGTTCCTGCTGCATAATGTGACCCTGAGTCAGTTGAACTGGCTTGGAGACTCTGCCAAGGTTTGTTCTTGTTTCTTTGTTCTTAGTGCAAATGTACCTAAAATTGTGTCATAGGACAAGCTCTTCCCCCATCCCACCAAATCCTGGGTGCAAATAAATTGGTATGGGAGATGGCATATCATGTTCTTCAGCTAGCAGATAGGCATGCATACCTGGCAAAAGAGCATCTTAGCTAGTGTGACGAAGCAGCTGTGGAGTTGGTGAGTGGATTCTCAGTTCCTGTGGGATTCCTATGGCAACCTCAGAGAGAGACTATTTATGGAAATGACCCTCCTCCATAACACAGATTAAAGAAAAAAAAACCCAAAACCTGAGTCACAGCTGTTCTTCCCACAGCTACAGTGAGTCACCACTCTTCACCTACCTTTCCCGTCATGCAGGGGGGAAGTGACTGAGCTGGAACCAGGTGAGTAACAGGTGTCGGTGCTGATGCAACAATAAATGTTTTGGTTCTATGGCTTCAAGGCCTACTGAGCCGAAGTCACGTAAGGGGTGTCCACATGAACATTTGGTCTACAGCAGACTGGCCTGTGAATACAGCCCATGCTAGCCTGCTGCAGACCCGCTCTCATGTGGACCCTGCTGATGCACACTGTTTGCTGATCTGCTTTGTCATCCTCTTTGAAAGGGGAGCTGGTCAGAGTGGATTAGCAAGCCGTTTGTGCCCATCTACAGGATCCACATGGCCAGTTCCTGTGCTGCAGGGTGGATTCACACCGTGGCTTGCTGCGAAGAAAGTGTTCATAGAGACAAGCCCTCAGGTGTGTTTGCACTTCTTGGATTGTGAGCAGCACAGAGCAGGGTCCAGGGCATGGATGGGCGGGGGTGTGTCTGATATTCAGAGCTGTTGGGGCCCCACTTCTGCTGGAAGTCTCTGGAGCATCACTACAATATAAAGAACGAACTCCTTTCAGCAGGGCAGTTAAAGGGTCCTCCTCACTTCATATATGGGAGAATGGTGACAAAAGACTTTAAGTGACTCACTCACGTCCACAGAGCGAGTTGGTAGGAAGGCTGGTGTGAGAACCAAGAAGTTCCTGGAACTCCAGTCTGTAGACACTGCTCCCGAAGCAGTCTGGTCTAGTGAAACAGGCCCATTTACATGTAGCATTAGGAAGGGGATAACTGCATAGTCCTTTATTCCAGTGCTGGAGATAAGTGTAGACTCTGTGCTAGACCATTCAGAACTGTCAGCTAACAAGAAGTGCATGGTAGTTTTTCACTCCAAATAGCGCTTTAGCTTGTTAGGATAATTGGGGCCCAAAACCGGTGTTCTCATGGAAGAACACCCACCCAGTGGGCTACGGTGAATTAATAAAGTCAATGCTGTAGACAAGCTTGGGGGGCAACTGTCACTAAAAGACCTGGTTTGGGCATTGGTTAGTTGCCAACTATAAAATGAGCTCTTCCCTGGAGAGGAAAATGCCCAATAACTTTTGAGTAGTTGAAATTTCCTGAAATACATTTCTACTGAAGGGTATCAAATAACCATACATGAGCCTGACTCACAGGTGAATTTTGGCTGCCCTGCGTCTCTGCAGGGGCACTCAGCGACTGAACTGTACTCATGCATCTGGTCTATGTAGAACTTATTTTTAACTCTTTTTTCGCTTTGTGATTCTAAAACTGATTGAGGACATTTTAACACCTGGAAATATACCTGGAACCTGTCCATCTGTCTGTTTGCGTTTTTCTTTTGTTTATAGTACCCATTGCTTGAGTATTTCATGCTTTTTGCTGACTAAGATGTGTGCTTAATGCTACACGTGAGCATTCCCAATTTCAGTGGGATTAGGAGCCAGTTCTGGATATAGTAATGCTGGCATCACGAAGACACTTTTCTCTATAAGCCAGGAATAGCTTCTTGTAGATTTCTCTCTGATAAGGCAATATTTATCACAGGAGCCCCCATCTCTCTCTTTTTCTGCTCATATCCTTAGGCAAACACAATCAGCTGTTAGCAGAAACATTAATGTATGTGCAGAGGAGCTAAAATTTTAATTTGCAGGGAAAAATATTGGTGGGGATTAAAAATATACTACTTGAGGTGTTAGGAAGGCTTTAGTTCTTGACTGCTGTGAGCATCGTTAGTTTATAAGTAAGAAAATTATGTCTGCACAAAATCTATATTGAAGGGGAAAATGTCTTCTAGATGGATTGAAAGAAAACAAAGCCAGAGGGAAGGACTGTTAGCATGAATCTATAGACCTTCTGCACCTATTCCCACTGCACCTCTATCCCAAGAGTAAAATGCCTGTCTTATAGGGTTCATTAATACACAGTTCATTAAGCTAGAAACAACTATCATTAACAAACAAGAAATCATTAGTCTTAATGGGATTTAGTAAAGTTCCTAGGCAAGGATTCATCAGAGAATTAATTACAATATACTAATCAGGAGAAAAGTCCAGTACATCAGTCAGATATATTTATCCAATTCATGAGCCTTGGAGCATCAACAAAAGGGGTTCTTCAGCAGACCATGACGATGTGTGTTGCAGAGTGTGGCTCCTTGACAAGCAAATTGTGTTAAGCAGTGAATTTGCAATGGCATATGGTGTGTGTGTGGGGGGGGTGTTGTTTGCTTGGTCGATTGGTTGGTTTTAGTCGCAGGAGTGTTGCAGGGAGGAGTTGAATTTGAATGTCACAGGCTGAACTGGCCACTATTGTAACTCCATTCATAGCTGGAACAAATTTTATTACTGCAGGTCTGAGGTTCCAACTCGGATCAGGCCCTTGTGCGCTGGGCCTTGCACAGCCTCAGTGAGAGTCTTTACCCCTGAGTTTCCAAAGTAAATAGATAAGACAAAGTGGGGGAGGGAAATCAAAGGCCCAGAGAGGTGAAGTGATTTTTGCCCAAGCTCACAGGGCAGACCAGTAGCAGAGCTGGGATTGGACCAGGGGTTAAAGTAAGGGGGAACGCACTGGAACACAGTTCCGGGGCCCACAAATTTGAGGAGCCAGAGTTCCGGGGCCCCTAAAAATAGAAAAATCCAGCAGAACACATGTTCTGCCTTGCCCTGGCTGCTGGCAGGTCCTATGCCCCACCGCTGTTAATCACAATACTTATTGTGTTATGCAGTGTTTGCTAGTTTGTGACAATAATTGCTATAGACAAACGCCATATACAATTATAAATATTTTTATGGAGTAATAACCGATGCATGTGGTACTGAGAAGTGGTTGCAAATGCCTACCTGGGCTGGGGCCCGCACATGCATGAAGGGGGCCCAGACAATACAAGAAGGGGGCCTGAAGATTAGGAGGGTTCCAGGACCCATCAAATTATACTTTAACCACTGGATTGGACCAATGGCCGGGAGTCAGGAGAAAAGGGTTCTAGCCACTACGCCATGCTTCCTCTTGCCTAGGCCATTGTTCTGTGGCCAATATCAGTGGTATCCATGGAAGGTGCATACAACACTGCAAAGTGCAGAGATGGGGTAACTTGTCTGTCAGGATGTTTCCTTCTAAGTGTTGTATGCCTTGAAACAGCAGAGTTCAGGTCTTGTCTGGGTCAGTTGGGGTTGAAATCCTGGCTCTATCAAAGTCAATGAGAGTTTTGAAACTAACTTCAATAGGGCCAGGATTTTGCCCCCGGAACTTTTTCCTTCCTATTATAACTCTGGACAGTCTTGTCGTCCATAGAAATATCCAATCCATTTTTAAAAAACCCTGCTAAAATGCAAATGCCTAGATTTTGTAGCTCTTAGCGCTGTGCATCATTTCCCAACATGGATTTTTTCCATAGTCATTTTCTTCTTCCCGTTCAGAATGTTGGCTCTTTTCTTATTAATTAAATAGCAGCTTTCTATAGCCGGTGATTAAATTATTGAGTAACACCTGCCTCAATTGATCAAAATAAAGATGGGGCGATCTATAATTTTTTAATGGAAATGGCTTAAATATCAGATAATTTGATCAGATTCAACTGACTAAATTTTGTTTGAGTAAAGTGGAAGGCCTATCAATATCAACAGTGACTTTGATGTATGCCACTTGAAGGCATACCATTTAAAAAAATAGCAAATGATACCCCTTGCTTTGAAAGGTGTTTAGCAAAGAATTTTTTTTTTAAGGGGGTTGTAAGAAGAGTTTTCTGGCATCAAAACCATAGTAAATAAAAATAGGGATCAAAATTCTGCAGTTCTCATGGTTGTAGTTCTGCAATGATATTGATGTGAATGGAAACTACCTGTTTTGCGTGAGAGGAAAACTTGACCTAGACTGTTTTCTTATTGGAACTCCCATTAACACTGGCCAGCTTGTTGAATGAAGGAACAAATGTAGACCTTGATTGTGCAATTGATTTCATGGTACCTTTCCACTGCTCTTTAGAACCCAAGGGAGTGAACCTTGGAGCCTAGGTCTACAGATTGGGGCACATGTTACTCACATTACAGTACTAAATACAGCTGTGTAAACATTCAAGCTCTGAAGCCTAGGAAGGTGGGGCAGGAAACTCCGTGGTGGGTTTAAAATGCAATGTGGACGTGAGCAAACTAAATAGGCGAACTTCTGCAGCTACTCGGCGCCGCACTGATTTCTCCAGTACAAGAGTGGGGCCCCGGCTTGCAATTGTAGACACTGGGTGACTGAGCGCTGGCCAACGAATGGTGGCAATTTTTAGATAAACATTTTCTTTGAAAATTGTAAATGTTCCCAAAATTGCGTTTGGATCGGGTTTGAGTCCAGGTCCTACTCCACTCCATGTTTCTGTGGTGTGGTCTTTCAGTGGGATGATATAAGTGCCTCACGTAGCCTGAGAAGTCTAAATGGTTTTCCTTTGCCCCTCATGAAGTAAATAAGGAAACACTCCCCTCCTCCTCTGTAAGAAACTTAATGTCTGGAATCATTACATTTTCCAGGCAAGTTTTTCACCCACTTCAAACATGCCCAAACCACAGCACCTTTATCCAGATACATCGCTGATTGTCACCTGATGAGAATCTTTGGAGACTAGAACAGAACAGCCAAGGACTGGGAATTAAGATTCCTAGGGTTGTGGTCTTGCTCTGATTCCTGCTCACTAAGTCAGACGATTGCTCAATGTCTCCATGCAGCCCTGAAGAGTAGAAAAATGCAGATGTGCAGCAGAGCCCTGGAAATCACTAATGCAGTCCCAGGTGGTCAGTTCGTCCAGGGAGTGCTCCAGATTCTTGCATAATGCGTGTAAATGAATAAATCATAATGTATGAGTGGCAATCCAAACTGGCTGGCTCGCACGGGATAATTCAAGCTTTGTTTATGTTGCTTCCAAACTCATCTCTGAAGTAGTCCCTGATGAGACACCACATGCTCTGAGAGCATATTCTATCCTCTGGCATCTGATGGGCTTCTGTAAGCATCTGGATAAGAACTTTTGAGCTGCTCATGTAGTTTTTATTTTTATTTTTTGAACCTAGCTGTTATGTGCTTCTCAGCCACGTACAGTAAAGAATGCATGTTGTACACGCTCATCACTATCATCAGGAAACCCCCTCCACCAGGTCCCATCAAGAATCCTGTTTCTCCCTCATGGTTCAGTGTTCCCTCTGTGAGCTCCCTGGGGTCTTAGATCTACCTCTGGAACATTCAGTGTTGTGTGTGCATGCGTGCTCTCTCGGCACACCACAGATAGTCCCTTGGTCGGACTGGGAACTGATTTCAAATAGATGGATTTTTTGCCAGGTAACATAGACCATGTTGCTCCATTGAAAATAAAGTTTAAAAAATGGAATCAAATCTTTCTGCTACTGGTCTGTGGTACTTACATATATGGGAATCAATATCCACTGCAGAATGAGTTAAGTTTATAAACAGACTACAGTCCCTGAATTGACTGATGATGAATCAGCTATTCTGAATAATAAGCTGTCCTTAGTGTCTAAAGATCTCCCATAATAAGTGAGGCAGGCAGTGTTGTCTGTGGATGTCTGAACATTACTGTGCAGATAAATTCTGTTGTTGATGTACATACTACTACGCTTGACTTCAGCTCTGAGTTGGGTTTCAGTCTCTATATTCTTTCAGTGGAGTCCTTGGGGGTCCTTCATTGACATCTAGTTGCAGTTTCATGGAGAACATATTTGAATGTTTGGTGTCTTTTTCTTTTGATAAAATTGCTTAGCTTGGTTCAGAGGGTCTCATTGCTCTGAATTTTTGATTGGAAAATAGGTCAGGACAGCTGTGAAAATGGGAAGAGCACCTCCACAATCAAGAAAGAAGAAAACTCTGGCTAAAAGCCCACCTTGGTTCAGAGGCAAAGTACAGGCAGGAATTAAAAAGAAAAGAAGCCATGTATAATAAATGGGCAGCGGGAGGTAAGGAAATTAGAAGTTCTGAAGTGTAGAAAATTGATTAAAGGAAGTTGAAGGACGACATCAGGGAAATACCCATGGGTGAAAAACTGGGGACAATAAGGAGAAGGTTATTTTAAATAGATTAGGAACAAAAGAAACCCTGGAAATGACATAGACCTATTACAATTTGCCATGCTCATTTAGCGACTATTGGGGAAAAGGCAGACATGTTTAATAAATATTTGGAAAGAAGCAAAATGATGTAATCATATTATCTGAGGCAGATGAACTACTTTCCAATCCATTAGTAAGCGAGGAGGATGTTAACATCTAGAGATAGAAGTCTTGAAAATCAGCAGGCCTGTGTGAATCCAAAGAACCCAAGAAGATCTGGCTGAAGAGATCTTTGGACCACTGATGTTATAATTTTTAATCTTGTCCTATCTGGGAAATTCCAGAAGACTGGAAGAGTGCTACTATTATGTCAGTATGTCAAAGGGGCAAGGCTGGATTAAGGGGCCTTGGGGCCCCAGGCAGCTCACTTTCATAGGCCCCATGCCCCCACCACGGCAGCCAGCTTGGGGACAGGGTGGGGTGGCTCAGTCAGTGTTGGGGGTTAGGTCCAAGCAGGGCTGCAAGGGGGCCCTCGGGCTGGAGGCCATGGCTCTCCTCTCTCTTCCACTTCCAGGCGGGGGTGGATTGGGTAGGCCTATGATGCTTTGGCCAGGGTCAGATTTTGGCAGGGCCAAGGGGC
The DNA here is from genome assembly GCA_007922175.1 of Pelusios castaneus. NCBI lineage: Eukaryota > Metazoa > Chordata > Testudines > Pelomedusidae > Pelusios > Pelusios castaneus. Next base: position 1,267,339 of record ML685932.1, on the reverse strand, counting down.
CCCCTTTTAGGCTGGGTCCCATGGCTGCAGCCCCTAATGCCCTTCCCTTTATTTTGCCAGTGACAGGGGCAAATGGAATGACCCAGGTAAGCTTGATATCAGTTCAGGGCCAAATAATAGAGAAGCTTATATTGTAGGGAATTGATATAGAATAGGTATATAATTAATGCCATCAACATGCTTTTATGGAAAATCACTCCTGCCAAACCTGACTTCATTCTTCAAGATTTCAGGTTTTGATTGCTCAAGGGAGCTGTGGATGCAATACTTGGCCTTTCATAAGGCACTACACTTAAAAGTGCTTGACGTTGATTATTGCTATCCTACAGTGCTAATTTTTTTAAGGATTGAAAACTGGCTACCTGATAGAGCTCATAAAATAGTCATTGACGGGAAATTGGCATCCCGCGGCATTTGTGGTGGGGTTCTGCACCTGACTCCTGTACCTACCAAAGAATGCTCCTGCACCTATCAAAGAAGGCAGGCCATGTCACAAATCAGGCCCCCGTCTCCTGTACAGCAGGGACTCTGAAAGGGATACCATGGTCATAGTGAATAAGAACCCCTCATGGGCTCCCTGTGGGGTGGTAATGCAGTCCTTGGAGTAAATAGAAACAGGGAGGTAATTTTGCATGCGTGTGTGTGCGCGAGCACATGAATGATATGGATTTGGTGACATTGATACTGGCTGCTGTCTCCAGTTCTGGAGCGCACCTTTTTAAAGGGATGTTAGGAAATCTGGAGGGTGTGTGGAAAAGAGGCATAAAACTGATAGGAAATCCTTTTGTGAGGTATTCAAGAACTCATTCTTTGTCTTATCAAGAAGATGGAGAGATGACTTAAGTACACCGTCTAAGTACCTTCACTGGGGGAAAAGTACTGAGGACTAAACGGCTCCTTAATCTAGCAGAAAACAGGCACAAGAAGAACAAATGTCTGGAAGCTGAAGCCAGAGAAATTAAAAATTGAAATAAGGCACAAATTTTGAACAGGGAAGATGAGTAGCAATTGCAACAAGCTACCAAGGTAAGTGTGAGATTATCAAGCTCCTGATGGCTTCAAATCAAGACCAGATGCCTTCCTGGGGTTGATGCTTTAGTCAGACCCAAGTTATTGGGCTCAATACTGGGGTAACTGAGGGTTAATGGCGTGTGCCACACAGGAGGTTAGACTAGATGTCTTAATGATCCCTTCTGGCTGTAGCCTCTCTCTCTCTAAATTCCCCAACTTCTTATTGAGACCACTGCTTGGAATCTGGTTTGTAATGAGTTGGACTGTTCAGGCGATTCAGTGTCCATGCTGCATAGGAGTCCTATTTGCAGGGCCCAAACTCGCACCAGTGTGAATCCAGAGCAATGCTATTTACACGCATTGCCGAAACCTAGACTAGCAGAGGGGACATTGAGCTGCACATCTGTTTCAGGGTGTGGCTATTTCACAAAACTACTTAGGCTTTGAATGTTCATTTTATTAGGGCAGCAGCCACCTATAATTAGGACATTAATATTGAAAGTCATCATGGTCCAGTGGATTAAAACGCTGCCTTGGTGCTCACTCAAGTTACATTATCAATGCGCCATGTGACATCAGGAAAGCCATTGAATCTGTTTTCCCTCCTACCCTTTGTCCTGCCTGTTTGGGGCGTAAGTTCTTCAGGGCCAGGATGGTTAATACTGAGCACTGTATGAACGTACAGTACTGGGACTCCAGTCTTGATCGAGGTGACTCTGGGCAAGACCATAATCAAAGTGATTAATAATACTGGCAAGAATTATCATAAAAGTCGGCTAAGAAGAAATGGGGGGGCGGGGAAGGGCCAGAAGGCAGCTTTCTCATTGAAAAGATAGGGCATAGTTCTTGAAGGGCATGGTGTACATATATTATAAAGCATATTGATTTCATCTCTCAGAGCAGTTACTAAAAAACAGAGAAGTCCTGAGGGCCAAATGGCCGTTTAGATACCATTTATCTTAACTAGAAGGCAAATCGGTTAATAAATGTGTAGTTCCTGTACTGTGCTGCTGTTTATATGCAACTATTGATCAAACATTAGACATAATTAACGTTTGGAGGAAGGAATCATTAACAGAAGACCTGGAACTTGGTTTGTTGCTAAAGGATTTGGATGTTTAGTGCCTGGAGGGAAAACTTGGATATTGCTGCGTTCTTTGGCTCAGTCTCCCTAGCATGGAGCACAGAGTTGCAGTGGGTAATGTGAAGCAAAAATCTTCAGTCCACCTGGAGGTAGGCATTTAATAAGTATACTCTGGGAGTTTGCTGGAGACTTTTGAAATGCCCCTGGCATGGGCAGATGAAAAAGCTAGTTAGGCATAGGAAAGTATTCTATTGTCAGGCATGGATTTGGCTAGGAGGATGGAGTCGTATCTGTCCTGTGATAAGGTTTACATTTTTAAAGAATACTTGCTCACACTTCGGTGGCTGGAAAAGTAACTTGGAAGTAGCTGTGCCACTAATTGGTCATTTGAACTGTGCCTGAAGGGTCCTTCTGGCAAGCAAGTTAATCAACCTGGCCATGGTTTAAAAGCAGACACATCTGTTTTAATAAGAATAGCAAGCAAACCCCAGGAAAAGCCTGGACTGACACTTGGAGTTCATGGTAGGACTAATATGCCACAGCCCTTACTTGCCCACGCGTGAGAGACGAAGGAGTAAAGTTCCAGAGGGGAGCCATGTTAGTCTATTTTAGCAAAACAAACGAGGAGTCCCGTGGGACTTTTAAAGACTAACACATTTATTTCTTGCATGAGTTTTCATGGGCACAATCCCACTTCATCAGATGCATGAAATGGGGGAAAAAATATGTTAGCTGTAAATGGATAGACACAGAAAAGTGAGGGTCACAATGTTAATTCAAACAGATCGAGGTCCCTGTTGCATGAAAAGGGGTAAAATATTTACTACTTCTACCCCCGAGAACAAAGTGGGGAGCAAAGGAGGACCGCGATGGGTCACACTTACTACTCCGCTCTAGTCCTGTATTGGTGTAGCTGTGCTCTAACCCGTTCACAGGGAAAATTGGAAAACAACAGCTTAGCCCTCTGATGAATTTACACTGGCCACAGTAACATCAGAAAACCACTGTGGAGGTGGTGATTAATCACCAGAAAGCATTAAAAACCGTTATCTCCAGCTTTATATTAATACTATAGCATGTTGTAATTTTACTTGGGTGTTAAAAAAAATACCAGATTCCTTTGGTTGGTGAGGGACACTTGCTTAACAAAGGGGCATCACTCCCTAGAATAATGTTGTTTATCCTGTAGGCTGCTGAAGCTTGACCAGCCAGGAATGTTTGCAAAGGCAATCAAAGGGGTTGCAAGGTGTTGAAAATGTTACAATCTAAAGCAAAGAAAATCAGTTCCCCACTCCCTACACATGCCTACCCTTAAAGGCCAGCTATTTTCTGCCAGATATTCAAAAGCTACTCATAGAATTCATTCTATCTCCTTATCATTGAGACCAATTTTACTCTTACTTTTAAAACAACTGTAGAGGTGTCCCTAAAAACTTCCTTTGAAATTAAGGGTAGCCAGTTTTAAAAGGTGAGAAACACTAGACTAGATCCTACCCACTACTACGAATAAATAATAGGACTAATAAAAACATGCTAGTATTCCTACAGGCACACAGCCCCTTTACTCACTTTCCATTGAGCTGGTTATATCTGGGATTTAATCCTCTCCTCACTCCTCCATTGTAGCATATGGGGATGCATTATTTTTTCTACCTGGTAGCTTCAGAATATTTATTCACCTAAATATTTTCCAGAGGAAACGCATAGGGGAAGAGAGGAAATATGTGTGGTCTGGTGCATTTACTATTTTTTTGGCGCAAAACCCAGTCACTTGGATGTTTGATTTAGGGTAGCATCTGACTGAGAGCAAGGCTCTGTTAAGTGCTGCATAAACGTGTCTTGAGAAGAAGACCCTACTCAAAGAGTGAGACTCTCACACACATCCCATTGAAAGTCTTGTGCTCCGAGGCTTAGTTTGAAAATGTCTCCAGAATAGACAATGCAGACGGAAGGTGGCAGGGCGCGGAAGACGATTGCCCAAAATCACACTGTGGCAGAGCTCTGAATGCTAGCACTGAAGTAGTCGGAAACCCAGTGCAAGTGCCCTATCCGTTAGACCGCATCATTGCCAGTCCCCAGGAAAAACAAAGACCGGTGTGGGGCAGAGGTAGCAAAGGTGACATTTACTTGTCTGACTTCTTTGAATAAATTCCCCAGCTCTGGATACAAATAGGATTGGATTTTTAAACAGCTACCTTTTACTATCTTCAACTCAAAGGCACAAATGATGGCAGGTGCAATTGTGCTCACTGCCATCTGTTGGCTCCTTTGAAGTCATTTAGATGTCTAAGTACCTAAATGCACCTGCAAATCTGCTTCTTAGACACAATTTAGGCAGCTGCAATTATCTGTGTGTATGAAACTGGAAGCACAAAGAAGGAAGCCCATGTGTAGCTGGTCTAAAAATCAGGCCATTACTCTTTTACCCAGAAAGCATTACAAAGATTATAGAGTCATTTCTGAGTAGTAGTGTGTAATTTCTACACCAACTAACCTAAAGTAACATGGATTTGCAGGGTTTTTATCAACCTGAAGTTCTGTGGGGTGTTGCCATGGAAATTGTAAGTACCTGTGTGGTATCTTTGTTCTGAAAATAAAGATTACCAAAGCTGCAAAAGATAAATGAGGAAAGAAAAGGAGTAGGCCTTTATATAGAGGCAAAAAGTGTCTTTGCTAGTCTGAGAGCTCCACGTTATCCCATCAGGCAAAAATCTGATGTAAACGTAGAGATGGAGCTTTGCAGAGGACAGAGAGAGAAAATCAGGCCCTGCCGGCAAGGTTGCCCGTGTAAGAAATAAATGTAGTGGCTTTCACTGTAGTTTAAGTTGCTATGCAAATCCAAGGTCACCAGAACCACGCCTGTTGCTGCTTATCATTTAATGAAGATAAAAAAGAGTAATTAGGCTCGGTCTGGCAATTTGGCACATTAGCATTCATCTTCAGTGATACCATGGTGTTCGTGTTTTGTGTGTGCCCAGCTGATGGATTTTATTGCTGACAAGCACGGTCCATAATTACTTTTATTTGACAGAATTGATAGCTGATTTTATCAATGGCTCTCTGTTCTGCATATACATAAGCCTCTTATTTAAAGGACAGCACTAACCCAGAGAACTCGCAGGAAGCTGTACTTCTATTCCTACTTTGCAAATTGTGGGGCTTCTGACTATCTTCTTTCGCGTGGTGTTTCTGCAGTAGTTCACAAATAGCACAGTAAATATGAAGAGTTAGAAGTCTTGCAACCATGCCTAAAAATAATCTCAGTACTTCAGTACTCTGTGCATCCACCTTACAATGATTTCATCCAAAGCACACTTTCCTGGTTTGCTTCTGAGATTATTGTGTGGGACTGTATCAAAAGAATTTTTTGATTAGCTATAATAAATTCAACATGAATCCAAAGGCATTTTTGTAATAAGTCTTTTAAAAGAGGCTTGGATAAAAGAAGTTTGCTGAAACCTTGGCTCTAAACTAGAGCTGGGCCCTAACCCATTTCCTGACTTTTGGGGGGTGGGAAATACCCACCCACCAAATACCAACCCACCAACAAAGGTAATTCTCTATCACCACTCTCTCTCTCTCTTTTCCTGGTGATGCACCATCTGAAAGTTCAGAACATTTTTGGCTGAGGCACCTGTAACCTGTGATGCAGACACAAGCTGAACATCTGCTCTGAGCTGCTCTTCCATCTTTAAAGCCAGAGGCCAAGTGACTCCTTATTGATAAGGATATAGACTCTTCTCCCCAAGCTCACTATGGTGTAGAAAGGGCTCTCTTGGTTGTGACCACGTGTTCTGAGTTGTTTGCACTTTTCCTATAAAGAAAAGTGCCCTGTTCAATGATGCGCAAACTCCATGGAGTGCAGTTTTCAGTATGAAATCAAATTTCTACATGTCCGTAAGGAAAAGAATCGGTGTCGGGCATTGACAGACTGTCTACCTGGAAAGGCCACTGGATAATGCGCTACAAAACTCCTCTTGTTTTGAGCTACAATTGAGCCAAGCATTCAAAAGGAGGCACTTGCTTTGGTTGGTGATACACAGACAGTGCCCCAGGGAGCATTTTCCTTGCTCTCCTACAGGTGGTAGCAATATATGTGTGAGCCTTGTCATATCTTTAGATCCATCCTTTGGTTTAATTAGCTTCGTATGGAGCATATTAGCCCACTGGGAACAGCACACGCTGTCTGTTCAGGAGGGCACAGAACCTCTTACGGCTCTAGTGTGAGAAATATATATATACATTAAACTGGGGCTTACAGCTAGGTTATGTTAATAGGCTGCACAGACTGTATTTGACATTCACTACTACTCTAAGTACTTAATGTCTTAGTTTTAATATATTTATTTCTTTTTATTTTTTAAAAAAATCCCACAAGACTTGGTTTATGGGGAAAGGGGAGGGAGAACTTTTAAAAATCTTTAGATGGCTGCATGCTAAATATTCATGACTGCATCTACGACTTGCTCTTGATAAGGACATATGTTTTTCTTTGGACGCCTAAGAAATATTTAAGGCATTTAGTGTCTGCTGAGGTGGTTTTACTTAAGTATGAAAAACCAACACAGGCAGGCAAATACTCGTTAGAGTAGGTAAAATAAAGGCCCAAACTATTATTCAGTTTGTTTTTTCTTCACAGTTCATTACGTATTGGCACACAAGATTAAAAAACACAACAACTCAGAATGCTTGGTAACAACCAAAACAGCCCCTTTCCATATCACAGTAAGCTTGGGAAGAAAAGACTATATACTTATCTCTAAGTAGTTTCTGCCTTTTATAATAGCTCCATTCCAGACCATCTCTGCTATATGAAGGGGGCCTGGGATCCCCTTGTATATAACAGCTTCCCAGCTAACACTTAAGAGAGCACTTTGATCATAGTTCAGTGTTGGAAGCAAAGTGCCTCTGTTACTAAGAAGGTGCTAATCTGGATGGGATGCAATAGATGAATACCTTCACTCCTTCTGTTAGAAGGCATGCATATAACTGACCCCAAAAAGTAAGTGGAAGTCACCCCTGTAGAGAAGGTCTATGCAGTACCGGTGTGTTAACTTCCAAATAGGGCTCAACTGGGACTTCAGTGGCACAGAAGGGGCGGATGGCGGATTGGGGCTCTCCTGTGATACTGAAGCCCAGATCTAAGCTAGGGACATGGTGACTCAAGATGGGGAAGCTTTGGCATGCTGGTGGCATTGCAGCACAGATCGGAGGAGCGGCAGAGTACAATGGGTGTTGTGTATGAGCTCTACAGTGCCGAGTCTCTGTGGAATCAGCATCAAAGACTGGCTGACGGGGCAGACGCTTCTCCGTCTCTAACTGTTCGTAATGTGCAAGGAGAAGAGTTGGACTGTTGACGTTGCTTGATGTCTCGCATTCTCACTGAGATTCTGCTATTGAGCTACAAGGTAACATTCTTCCTCCTCTGCTTTCTCATTTACGCGGAGCCAATGCTTAAACTCCAGACTGAGGGCGAGAGCCTGATATTGATACTAGTAAGAAACAGCCAATCTGGGTCATGAAGACAACAGAAGGGAAGAGAAATGTGAAAGTCCTGCTTATTTTTGCAGTGATGACAATCACGTAGGGTGAAGTGCGGCAGCTGTTGAACAAGACACCGTGGACCAGCTCAGCACAGAAATGTCCAGCATTAAAAATGTGGAAGAATTGAGTTCAGAAGAGTGTCACTTCCAGAGATCTGCACTGACATTAAAAAAGCAACTTAAAATTGAAGGCAAAACCCTGGCAGTTAGCGATAGCTTGGCACAGGTCATTGGCTTTAAATGATGCTTACTCAGTGCCCCTTTTTGAATGCAACCTTTGAAAGGGTTTGCCACAAACTTGGACATGCGAGTTTTCCCATTCACACTGCTAGAGTTTCTCTCTCTGTGGCGGGGGGAGGACAATGCTTCATTTTATTTAATCCACTTACTTTCACCATTGCCATGGGCTTTAACCTTACCATAACTTGGCGTTGGGTTGGGTCCTGGACAGATGTGGATGCTGAGGGCAGTTGCACAAGTGGCCCCTCTCATAATATAGAGCACTGTACAGGTGTTAACACTTCTCCCAAGCGTGAACCTGTACAGATGGTCATAACCCGGAGCTTAGACCATACTGAGTGCTGGCAGAAGCCCAGCTTCATGTAAAACACCATTCCCCACAGCAGGGAACCTGACTGAGGGTAAGCCAAGAAGCCTTTTTTCCCCCCCTCCCTTTTTCATCTCTGACAAAAAGTCTAGCTGCCTTCCGGAAGAGGGGACACTTTTTCAGCAGTAACTTGTTGCACCAAAAACACACATGGAAGACCTAACCTGACATTGCTTAGGTCCAAGAACGCTGGTGCACATGAGTATCGAGATGCACGTTCACCCACACATGCACACAAGAGACTGACTCAATCAGAATGTGTGAAACCCACCAAAGTGCCAGCTCTCTGCAGTGGCCTGTAAGCGTTACACAGGGCTTTCACCTAAACTATTCTCCCAATGTTCACTTTAGCCAGCTAAGATTAACACCCCCAGGCTCTTGTGAAAATGCTGCAGCGATTGGATATTCCCTAGGCAATCTCCTATTGGTTAGCTTGTGAAATTCGTTGGGCTCACGTACCCCAAGAAGGTTATTTTATACAGACAGGCGAGTGAAATATTCACACAACAGCACATCGCTCCCCTTTGCCACGACACTCCACATGTCAGATCGGCCTTATGAGAAATCTGTACTCGGGTCCCCTCTCATTTTAGAGGGGATCCGGTAATTATTCCCTGCGCTCCAAATGGGGAACAATGCCGGACCAAGGAACACCTTAAAAGGTGTCTGCTGTAACAACCTACTCTGACTTGTGCTAGAAAACAAAAGCATAGAACTTTATAATATTTTAATATACACAGGCTTCTAAAATAGAGTTCACTACATAACGGGGACATAAAAAAGAATGAACAAACGACATCGCCACCCTTCCCACTTTGCATGCCTGAAACCGACATAAATGTTTTAAGGAACACTGTTCCCTGGGCAACTGATTGTGTCAGCTATGGATGGCTTTGCCTGGATGGGATGCAGTAACAAGACGTGTTTGTAGGACATCACTGGGCTTCCTGTGGAAGCTTGTCTATATAAATAATCCAGACACGGAACTCATATTTCCAATTCTTGTATGGAGGATAGCATGGACCGGGGAATTGTAGTGTCTGAGTGTTTTAAAAATGGCATGACATTGCAAAAGAGCTCCCGGGTTTATGCGGTATATGAATGTGTACACAAATGCAAGTGTTTGGTTGGGGTTGTATCAATCTTACTGTGGATCAGACCGGTGCCGGACATTGCTAGATCCTTGGCATTTACTTTCAAAGAAGGATCCTGATCCTGCAGCCCTGGCTTACCCAGACAGTCTTGTTTGGGGGTTGGAATTTCAGGGTGGCACTGAAGAACCCTTCTGCCCTTTTTATAGGCTGGAATGCTGAGGCACCTCAGTTTCAGGTTTGTACGTGGTGGCCCTATGGCATTCCTACTAGCATTGGCCCAAATAGAAGATGCTACCTGCTAGATCCTCAGCACTCCTGTCACAGCACCGACCAGTAAGTTGTTCCTCAGCAGCCTCCCATCCAAACACCAATACCACCTGAAACTTGGCTTCGATTTCTCTAGGGACCCAGCACAATGGTGTGTATGTGAAAGCCAGATACTAGCCTGGCAGGGAATGAATTTGCTGAGGTTTCTTTTAAAACATTAACCTGTAAGTGCTGCATCTTTTTGGATGTTCTGCCAAGGATCCATAAATACAAACAGGAAGATGACCCCTGGTCTGTTGGGAAGGGAATACCATTTGAGGAAAGAGGTCTCCTCCCATCCGATCTGCATTAATATAATCCATCACTGATGTAGCTACAGTGGAAACGTGAACACGTAGATTTTAATAACTGCACAGAGTTGGAGAATCTGAAACTTTTTCATTGACAAAATAACATACAACAACTGGCTGAAGATGAGCCTGAGACTAGGAAGCTGTTTGCTTTCTGCTTAATGTCTTCAGTGACTTGGCTGGCCTTTGGAGTTGGTTGAGAGAGTTTCATAAGCTTAAAAAAAGATTCCTCTTGGGCAAAGGAATAAGAAGAGGAGCTTGCAATCACCCTGGGAAAAAAATCCCTCCCCTCCAAAGTGTGGATGAGATCTCTTTAGTGTAGGTTTTACAGTTTTCTTGTGCAATAAGCAAGGTGGGAAATTCTCAAGTCTATATTAGTCCATGGTAGTCTACTGATAAAGACTTTCTGGATTGAGCACTGTAGCTCTTCCTGCCCTTGGCATGAGGTACAACCATACAAAACATCTTTATTAAAAGTGTGCCCTATAAATGAAACATCTAAGTCTTACTTGGATTGTTGGACAAAAAGCAAAACTTTGTATGAAGTAAGAATGAATTTTCCTTATATTTGGGGTGAAATTCACTTCATCTGCATAAAGTGGGTTGGTGACAAGGATTTATTTAGGTGAAACATGGGGAATTGGGAAAGCAACCCCTTTCTCCCCGAGTCTGCTGCCAGAGAGCAATTGGTAGCTGGAATACAGGGCTTGGCTTTTCCATGTTTCTTTTGTGGGGTATTATTAGGGCCACGTATTCCTGGATTCTGTTGTCATCCAACTCCATCTTGTATCGAGTTGACAAGGAGGCACAACCCTTGTGTAGCAACCCTGTTAGTCAATGAGGCATGAACTCTAGATTTTTAGCACCAAGAACACAGGCCTCTACCACTTGAGTTGAAGGAGAAACTCCATGAGCTGGTAGCTGGCAGTTGTCACCCACTGCATGAATCAGCCAGCGGAGAGGGATGCCACAGAGCATGTTACACATGCAGGGGAGTTAAACCCCTTTGCCGATTGCCCAAGCGCTGTATTAACACAAGGATGTAAATGACTGGAGGAGAGGGTGTCTTTTTTATTTTAAGACTATGTCTTTTGTGAATAAAAACTTTTTCCTGTCAGTTTGAAATGAAACTTGTTGGAATGCTGGCTTAGACTGCATTGCTTTTTTACCGGAGCATCAAGAGATTGGCATTTGAATCCTTGCAAATGAGATTTTTAAAAAGGAACAATCTCCGGTCTTGCATAGGTTTCCAGGAGGTTTCAGTTGGTTCTCTCCAGAAATCTGTGAGGCTCTCTTCAAAATGCCAATAGCCTCCAGGAATTTCATAGGTGAATACATAATTTTTTTTCCAACTGAAACAAATCTCTTCAATGGGATGAAATAATTCTCCAAATTAGTGTTTTCTTGTTTCTGGGACCATGCTGATGGCTGCTAACACAATGCAGTTTTCTATCTGACATTTGAAATCTGGTCCGTTCAATCATTAAAACAGTCCCAGAATGCCTCTGAAATTGCTGGTATCTGTTTAGCGATGACAGCTTGAATGTGCTGAACAAAGGAGAGCAATAACAATTAACATGCCAGAATGTACAGGCAGAATGGGGACTTGGGATTCACCACCACGCTCCTGTGTATTGGCTTTATTTTTGTATTCCTTCTGAGCATCCTTCATTATTTGGTAAAATCTATAAGCTTTTTTGATAGGGACTGATAAGAGAACATGGGGCATGAAGGCCTGTGAACACAATGTGGCTGTCGTCTATGACTAGGAGAAACATCTCCCCATTATTTGCTCCTGTTCTGTTGTCTGAGGGTGCTGCCTGCTCATTCCTGCTTTGTGTCAGTCTGCAGGTAAGAGCTGGATTGTGGTAAACACTTAGGCCATGTGGGGTGGGATTCAGGGACCTTTATCCACTTTCTGCACAGCCTATGGCTGGGTCAGGCAGCTCTCGTGCTTTGGAGAGTGAGTGCCACCCTGCAGCCTTCTCCATGGGGAGTGGCACATGAAAAGAGGTCAGAAGGTGCAGGGAATACAGGGATCCCTGGCTCTTCCTTCTGCATACCAGCCCCCATAGGAGTTTGGGGGAAAGTGATACTGTACTCCTTAAAAGGGGTCTCTGATTGCTCTTCCCCTGGGGTACTGGGGTCTCCAGACTATGGATCTCCTGCCTCTTTAGTCATACAGGGTTGTGACTAAAGGCACCAACTTAACCCTACGTGAAGAGAGGGAGATGACCCTGTTGTCCCACTGATGCTGTTGCTGTGTTGAAGACCACCTCAATAACCATGGTGACCTCATAAGAGTTTGTTCAAACTAGCCTCCCGTCTGCTCTACTATAGAAGGAAAATGAACCCTTCTTGCTCAGAAATGCAGCTGTATGGTTTCCCCATGAGTTGCAGCTGTGTTTCACAAACCTGGAGTCAGGCAGCCTGGCTCCAAACCATGCTATGAAAATAATACAATTAATTCTTCATTCTGGTGACCTGAAAACAACAGAGCAGTTAATTTCCCTCCTTGAAATAAAACCCCAACACTCATTTTCCAATTACCCCATTTTTGTTTGTTTTTTCTCTCTGTTGCATTAGCAAAGGTCATTTCTTCCATGAATCTCTTCTCTATTAATTCATTTAAATAGATTTCAAATCCCTTCCCCAAACCAAAAAGGTCAAAGTAAAACCAGCCACAAACACCTGCTTCTTCCTATATTAGCTGAAATTAACTCCCATCTGTCTGTACGGGGTACTTCCCAGCCTGTGAGCACTTGCCCCATTGTTAATGTAGCAAACACTTCATTGTTTTGAGCGCGGGGTTCCCTGTACATGTTTGGTGTCTGGTTATATAAGCAAGTCTTAGCTTTAATAAATGAATACCATTGTGAGCATTATTCACTCTTATATTCTTTAGTAGTTTGTTTGTTTGTTTTCATAACCCCTAAAGACCCATGAATAACTTGCAAGGACTGAAAAAATGTCTTTTGGAGGGCAGGAAGGTTGTACTTTCTAAAGGACATTAGCATGGTAATTGGTGCTGCACTGTCTCTGCAAATAAAGTGATCTAGTTTAAAACAAATAAAACTAGATGGACTTGAGAAAGTGTTGGCCCTCGTCAGAATGTGCCTATGTAGCAAACATTTCCGAATATGGATATGGTGCATCCGTTCCTAATTTTTGCTTTGGACAATGTGCGGTGCTTATTTCAGAGTGGTGGAACATGGCTTTTCATTCCTATGAAGAGCTCTCCATTCTTTGCTTTAATTTATAGTTAATTTACTAGTTGTTTTCTGGGCTCCCCTGTGGTTATGGGATACAATTTGTCCTGAGTAACTGAGTGAGAGACTTGTGTGTCCTCTAAGGGTGTGGCTTAAGAGCCATGTTGGAGAGCAGCTGTTTTTGGCTTTGGCTATTGCACTCATTGAATCTGGGTGTGATTCTGCCACCCTTGTTCAAGCTGAGTAGTGCATTGGGCTAAGCTCTGCAAAGAACTTAAGCGTGAGTTGTGCCATGCTACAAGTTATCTGTGTACATTAAAATGCTTTTTTGATCTGAGGCTTCTTGCCAGAGGTGCCATTGATTTCAGTGGAAATCTCATAGCAAGGCACTATTCAGTGTGTGGGTGGCAGAATCAGACCCTTTACGGCAAACAGTTGCTGTGTGATACTGAGAAACGCTTTGGTTTAAATACTAACCTAGAGATGTAAAGATTCCCTGAGAATTGCTTAAATGACATAAGGCTGCAAGATACGTTTTGAAGACTCTGGCCTGTGACTGGGCTGAACAGGCTCCTGACTGGTACAGCTGCCGTGATGCAAGAAATTTGACTCAGCTCAGTTTTCACAATGTGGTAGTGAAGCAGCAATGCAGTGGGTCAACCGCATGGAAGAGAAGACTACGAATAGAAGACTGGAGGGAGGGCTGCAGTTGCTTGCTGCCCTCAATAATGCAGCTGTTACATGGCTGGACAGTCTAGGGGGCAGGTTGTGATGCATATGGAAGAAGGCTCTTGTGAGAAGTCCATGGACTACCCTGTGACTTTCCAAAATTAGACACTTTCCTCATTCTTGATATAGTTACAGCTAGAGAATAAAATGAACAGGGGCAAGCGGAAAAATCCATTTGATTTTACTTGCTGGGAAATGGATAATTCACTGAGTTTCTGAGAATCTTCTGTACTTTAAATTGGCAATATTAAACACAGACAACTAAACTCAAGGGAGTGGCTATATGATTGAGAAGTTATTACTTGTTTACCAAAACACTGGTTATAGGATTATGTATTTTTCTATGAAATTTCTTGTAAGGGAGTCCATCTGTTGATTGGAGATTGTAATCTCTTCAAGCTGTTTTCTCCAGGAGGGATCAGGAGTCACTACCTTTATGAAATATTCTCCCAATTAGCATGATTGTGTCTATTGCTTTAAATCCTGTGGGAAAACAAAGATCAACACTGAATTAAAAAACTCTGTCTTGACAGCATGTCTGCTTCCCCCCCCCCACTTTCTTGCCGTTTCTTTCCAGAAATCTCATCTCCTATCTCCTGCATGCGCATGCTCATGCTGTATAGTACTCAATCCAACTTACAAGGATGATGCCGGCACAGTTAGGTTCAGCTACATTGTCTTCAAACGATGCTTTCCATCACATCTGTGGAATGTACTAAACACTGTGGAGTTGCACAAATATAAGTGAGGCCACTACGCAAACTTTTACTAATGGGCGGTGAGGCATATAAGGAGAAAAGCTGCTCCATTTTCAGATCAGTGTTACAGAGCAGGAAGTCACATCCCTCCACCCCAGCTCTGTGCTTTCAGCTGCCCCAACCCACTCTAGTCTAGCTGCAGTACCAGAGACAACAGTTGATCCCATAACTCCCTTAGAGAGGGTTCCATAGGAAAAATGAAACAGCCCATGATCTTTATAAGATCAGTGAGGTGGGGCAGAATAACGATGGTTCTGCCCATCTCAACCTGCTTTCCTAGCTTGGGCCCCAACCTATATAGAGTGTTCTCCCTTGCGTCCTGGCTCTCCATCCTTTCTCTTTGGGAGGGGTGAGATGTAAAGATGGAGGGTCCTCTCCACACATGGATATGGAGAATGATTTTACCCATTTATTATAGAACTGTATACTTTGTCATTCTGTAAAGTGTTTAGATATCGAAGTAAGAGATGCTCCCCTCTCTCTCAATACTGCCACTGTTATTTGTGCCAATAGTCTTCCTATCAATAATTCTGGGGGACTGCTCTCGTGAGTGCACATAGGGGATCAATTCCTTAGATTGTAACAATTAAGTTGAATGAAATTCTAGACACATAATCCAACTGGTTTCATCTCTTCTTGCTCACAAAGATTACGTATTCTAGCCACATTTATTCTGCCAGAGATCATGTCCATGAGAAACACTGCAGTGAAGTGGTCGAAAACCCAGTTTAAAAGGGGGGGAAAAGTGGGTGAGGGCTGAGTTCACAGCCTGCTTAGAATGCACTTGTCAACTTGAGTAGCCTCCTGGTGCGGTGATAGCGAGGCCTCCCATATTTGGCCAGTAAAAGTAATTGAAATGTACTATTCTCTCTTTAACATTCTGAGCGCCACGGGGAGAGCATACAGAAACAAAACAAGAAGGAGGGAGTGCATTTTCCCTAATGGCTTGTTGACTGAGCAAGTATCGGTGTAATTATAATGGTACCATTTTCATGGCTCCCATTCAGTGTCAGTCTCTTGTCTGTATAAATCCCCCCTTCTCAGGGAATTTGTAAATTGGATGTGGAAATAAACACTGAGATAAGACAGAGCTTGATCCTCTCTCCAGTCTTTCACGACTGAGCTAGATAGTGTCACTCATGGTTGGTGGTGGTATCTGATGCCAAGAGGAGAGTTGACAGCAGGAAGCATCTTGGGTTCTGTCATAATGACCTTGGCAACACCTGAATCCATTGTCCTCCCATTGCTTCAGAAAAGGGGACTAAATGAGCAGACTCGGTGATGGTTGTACCAGAGCAGAGAGAGGCTCACTGTTGCAACTTTGCAACATCACTGTCCACCCCTTTTTGATCATTTATGAATATCTTGAACATTACTGGCCCCAGTACAAATCTTTTAGGGGACCCTGCTATTTTTAACTCTCCACCGTGAGACTTGACCATTTATCCTGTCGTCTGTTTGCTGCTTTAAGCAGTTGCCAACACAAAAGCCCTTCCCTGATTGCTTTGCTTATAAGCCTTTGGTGAGGGGCCTCCTCAAAGATTTTCTGAAAATCAAAGTACACTATCTCTGCCACATCACCCTAGTCCATACGTTTGACACCCTCAAAGAATTGCAAGAGATTGCTGAGGCATAATTTCCTTTTACAAAAGCTATGTTGACTCTTCTCCAACATATTGAATCATAGGATTGGAAGGGATCTTGGGAGGTCATTTAGTCCAGTCCTCTGCACTTACGGAAGGACTGAGAATTTATCTAGACCATCCCTGACAGGAGTTTGTCTAATCTGCTCTCAGATTTCATGGAGATTCCACAGTTTCTCTAGGGAATTTATTCCAGTGCTTAAGTACTGTGATGGGAATTCTTTCCTAATATCCAATTTAAACCACTCTTTCTTCAGTTTAAGACCACTGCTGCTTGTGCTCTCCTCAGGGGTTAAGGAGAACAAATTCTCTCCCTCATCGTAACAATCCTTTATGTACTTGAAAACTGCAATCATGTTTCCCCTAAATCTTCTCTTCCGCATGCTAAACAAACCCAATTTTTGCAGTCTTCTTTGATAGGTCATGTTTTCTAGACCTTTGACAATTTTTGTTACTCTTCCCTGGGCTTTTTCCAGTTTGTCCACATTTTCTGAAATGTGGTGCCCAGAACTGGACATTATATTCTAGTGAGGCCTAATCAGATTAGAATGGGAAAAATTATTTCTCATGTTTTGCTTAATGCTCTTGCTACTACATCCCAGAATATTTGCTTTTTTTTTTTTTTTTGCCTTTTTTTTCCCCCCAGCTGTGTTGCACTGACTCCTGTTTATCTTGTTATCCGCTATGGCACCCAGGTGCCTTTCTACAGTACTTTTTTCTGAAGGGAGCCACTTTGCACTTTGTAGGTGTACAAGTGATTATTCCTCCTTACATGGAATACTTTACCTTTGTCCTTATTGATTTTCATCTAGTTTACTTCAGACCACTTCTCCAGTTTGTCCAAATCATTTTGAATTTTAATTCTATTCTTGAAAGCACTTGCGGCCTCTCCCATCTTGATCTCATCCGCAAATGTAATGTGTTCTGAGTTTATGCCATTATCTAAATCAGTGATGAGGACACTGAACAGATACGGATCCCTGCAAGACCTCACTCGATAAGCCCTTCCCACTTGACTGTGAACCACCTTAGTGCGACTAGAAATATGTTCTTTTCTATAGTGTCAACAATTTTCCTCAGTTGGACTTATGACCAGTAATTACCAGGATAACGCCCAAAGTCGTTTCTTAAAAACCTTAAAGGTTATACGGGACCCAAGCAAGATGGACTCAATCAGGCTACTAGCTGGACTAGAAGATGTTATCAGCTGTAGAAATAGCTTCTTCCTTTTTCATTAAGAAAAATGAGAAATTGCCACAATATTATTAGCTTTAATAAACATTTCAGGCAAAGTAGTGAAGGGAGAAATCTTGCATCCTTTTTCTTGGATAAGCTGCTTTGGAGATTCGGTTTAATTCATTTGTACTAAAGAAATCCTTTTGTTACTTGCATTAAACAATTTGCCGCAACCGATCTCTAAGAAAATGTACTCTTTCAATGGAGTTTCAAAGGCAAGTAAGATTCGGAGTTAATTGGCTATATTAAAAAAGGAACATTTGACACAAAGTGTACAATTGCAAACTTCACATCTGCTTTGTGCAAAGTATAATAAGGCAGGTCTTGAAAGAATTAAACATCAATTCCCTTCAGAAATGAAAAATGAATCTGCATACATAGCAATCTGCAAAACAAAAACGGGGACAGTTAATGGATAACTTACTTATCTTATTTCTGAAATTAACATTTTGACACATTTGTCTCTGGTATCTGTGCCTAAGTTATGACAGACTTGCAATAAAGTGCAGCATTTTAATATGATCACAGTCCTTTCTCAATGACAAAAAACTGTCATTAAGGAAGGCTAAAATTAGAAGCTGAAACTTAAAGTGGTAAATATTTTTAAAAACCCTACATTCTATAAAAGAGATTCACAAAACTTCTGTTAGCATTAGGGAGTTCTTTCTGGAAGGGTAACTACAGGAGAAGACCCAGAGGGGTAGCTGTGTTAGTATAGCTCAGCAAAACAAACAAGGAGTCCTATGGCTCTTTTAAAGATAAATAAATTGGTTAGTCTTTAAAAGTGACAAAGGACTCCTTATTTGTTTTACAGTATAAGAGCTACTGATGATATAGCTCTGTGCTGCAAGATATCCCTGATGACAGGAAAGTCATCACAGGAACCAACAAGAGCCAGTCAGAAGTTTGGCAAACACACAAATAACCTGTTCTGGCTGAAGTGCATCTTTAACGCTTGTTTTGCTGACATTGATCCTGTTTCAGTGTTCTTTATCTATAATTACTCAGGAGCATTCAGAAAGATTAGACTTGGACACTTGTGTATTGGAAACTATCTTTTTACAGAATCATGCTGCTGCTAAGATCTCTGAGCAATGGGCCAAACACAGGCAAGGTGTAATAATACACTGTATCTCTTGCATAACAATTTTCATCTGTAAACCTCAAAGTGCTTTAGAGAGGTATGTATCACTATCTTCCTGGTAGACAGAGAAAGACACAGGCAAATTGATTGGGGACCATTGCAGAAGTGGGGAATAGAACTTTCGTCGTCTCAATCCTAACTATGCTTCAGTTCCCCATAGGGATAAGGTTTCCCTATGTCACGGGGGGAGGAGGAATACGTTAAAATCATGAGGTGCTCAGATGCTGTGGTACTGCAGGCCATGTACGTGGTGCATTCTCTCTCAAGTTACCTTCACACCATACTTGGGAAGAGAAGCCTTATGTAGAATTATTGACCTTAGCTTAGAGGAGTCAGTATCGTATTTCATACGTAACTAGCTCTGCACCGTGACTTCAGTTGAGTTACCGGGCTATTTGTTAAAGAAAACAAAACACATCACGAAGACGGGCCTCAGCCCCGAGAGTTTACAGTCCTGTTCCTGACAGATGAGTCCCTATCACACAACCTGTCGTCATAGCGGGCTCAATCTTGTCCCAAGGGTGGCAGTCTCAACAGAGAGATCATAGACTCACTGGCCCAGAAACTTGCCTCACCTTTCTCTTCTTATGGCTCCTCTGAATTCCACTAGCTCAGAATTGCCCTTAGGTGTAAACACAAATTTCCTGACTGATTTGGGTAACTGTTTTAACAGCTGACCTTTTTAAATCAGGTGCTGATGATGGAGTGACATTTAAAAGACAGATGGTCATTAAAGATTCACAGCGAAGATTATTTTTTTCCATGTAGAAAAGAGAAATTATCATGCATGAGACACAGAGCTGCCTTTCTCTGCCTTACACATTCAGGGGAGCTCCCATTTAAGGCCTGGGGGTGAGGTAAGGGGTGCAACTCCTTTGCATAACGGCCCCACTGTGGCCACTTAATTGAGCTGGTATGAATTACCTAGAAAGTAATTACATGTCCTATCTGCTTTCCCTCAGCCAATCACTGCAGCGCAGCAGGGCTTTCCAAGCCAAGAACTTAGCCCCGCTACTTTTGTTCCACTGGAGCAGTCAGGGTGGGCTGGATGATGTGTAGACCCGCGACTAGCTGGACCTGACCCTCTCATTCTGCACCACTGTAAGGGTTCACAGGATCATCAGAGGTGCCAGTTAGGGCATCTCTGGAAGCTAGAGTTGCTACCTGTCCACATTTTGTGCTTTTTTTCAGATGGGCAAATCCGTAAGGGTGCTCAGTATGTGTCCCCAGCTGCCCAGTTCTGTGGACCCGGGACTATCCCTGATGTCCCAGTTTTTTACCTCAGAAATAGCAACATCACTGAGGTCTGCCTCAGTTTGAATGATGAGCCTTCAAATACTTCAAGCACTTGCAAGCTTTATTCTCCGTTGTTGCCCGGGGGTTTGCCCAAGTCCAAAATCAGGGCCTCCAACATCTGGCCCAATGTGAATTGGTGACTAGAAATGTCACCTGCTAGGAGGAGTCACTCCGCAATGGCGAGATCACTGTGGTTATGACACTGATGGTGACTCAGATCGCAGGAAATTAAGAGAAGCAGGAAAAAGTGGGTAAAATGAAGCAATGCCAAGACTTTGGTTTGATTTTGAAAAAAAAGAAAAAAATGTCCAAGGATTTTTTTGTTCATTTGTTTTGTTTTGTTTTGCTTTGCAACTGTTCTCAAAGAGAACTTCTCCTTCCCTTCCACTTCTCTAGTCCCCCACCCCCCAGATCAGGTCTAGTATTTTATTCAAGCCTTTTGTCGCTGGTCACTTAAATCAATCTACTCCTGCCAAGAACCAGATCAATCTGCTTTGAAAGCGGAGTGTGTTCACTCCCTTTTTCCCTCCATAGTGAACTTTGGCCCACGTGAAAGATGTTGGAGCGATTGCCCTCAGCATAACAAAACGACCTGGACAGCAGCAATGCAACTTTTCTGCCATTAAGTGTTTCCCACTCCCACAGTAGGAACTAATGCAATCTAGGTGTCCATGCAATACTAAGCCCCTTTTGATGACTGTTGCAGTACAGGCCAACCAGCACCAATTATAATGGTGCTTTATGTTATGTACATATCTTTCCATTGGCAGCTTAACGAAAACCCACCAAACTCATTTCACACAACTCTCTGAGCAGCCATCAGATAGCATGCTTAAAGACGTAGGTTGAGTTTGTCATGGAAGTCATGGCTGTGGATTGACCTTTTTTTCAATAGCAAATGATTTTTTTACCTCTCTTGCTACAGAGACTAGCCCATGAATTATCACATATGGACTACAAAATATTAAGTGTGTTAGAGTCTGAGGAAATTAATTCTTTAAAGGATTTCATTACTATTGCTAAATAAGGAATACATGCTTCTTTGCCTCTTTACTCTTGTTCCTCAATAACTGTTTTTCTCTTGCACACTCTGAATTACTCCACTGCATTATGAAAACTATAAATATGCAAATGCATTTTTATTAATACATTAAGCTCATCAGGAATAAGAACTTAATTAGCATTACTATATTGAATCACCAAGGTGTCGGTTGCTAATACTGCTAACTGACACTTAAAGGCCTGAGATCTAATTTACTATGCATCTAATTAAATGCTAATTACTTAATTATTCTTTTTTATATTAGTATTTAAAGCATTATTTTCTTTTAGTTTTAAACTAGTTACCTGGAAACACAAACAGCTTAAACCTCTCATGACTAATCCACTAATGGGTTTATTAATACATCATTACAGCTCATTAGAAAATGATACACTGATGCACAATAATTCCCTGATTTTCTTATTGGAAAGAAAGTAGGTTATACAGTTAATGACTTGGTGCACTAAGCTACACTCCCTCTCATCACTACTAAGCTCTTTAAAATATGAGTTAATTAAGATATTACACCCACTTCAGCCTTTCCGATGTTTATTATAGTTACTGTAATTAGAGCTAGATTCACTGTTCCTGACTCGCCGTGTTCGCTTACTCCATAAGTACTTCTATTGCTTTCAATGAGACAGCTCACAAAGTAAATGATAACTCATCAAGGGGCAGGGCAGTGGAATCTAGCCAATAGTAAATAAATTCATTCTTAGGGCTGATTTGTGAAATCTGGCTCAGGAAAGTTGGGATGTTAGGAGTCAGCGAATACATGTGAGGTGCTCAAATGCTATGGTGATGGGTGCTCTGGAAATGCTAGTAATTTAAAAAAATAAATCACAATCCACCAAGTGAATTTAGGGCAGGCGAGAGGTGCCGGGGTCTCCAGCATTGGCTTCGTTCACAGAAAATAGGCAACAAACAACTGCAGTGCAAGCGAGTAGATCACATTCCGGTCCATTAACATTGACCTAGGCTGCCCACCTAGGGATGGCTTGTCTATGTGCTGGTCAATGTACATGACAGGGAGTGTAATTTGTAATAGACCCTGCTGGTGTGCACTGAAAGTTCCCTAGTGTGCTTTGTCATAGTCATAATTGCAAGGATATATTGCTGCTGCCTGTAGACATGCCCTCAATTTCTTTGGTTATGTTGGTTCTCTGATCTCTGTGCTGGGAATTTGACACCCAGTTGTAAGGCAGGTAAGTGCCAGTGATTTGTTGAAATTCTTTTAGTGCCATAAACAAGGGACCAGGTCCTCAGCTGGCATGAATCAGTGTAGCTTTGGTATCCAGCTTAATTAGTCCCTTAATATCCAATTTTTCTACGGAATGCCAAAAGCTAAGAGCAGAACTGGCTATTCAGACACATGCAACTGCAAATCATAGTAAATGCACTTGTGAATGGTAAGCCCAAAAATGCTTCAAGTATTTTTATATGCAAAAGTGGGGTCTCTTCTGTATCCAAGGAGAACCCGAAGGTAATAGCAAATTTGGTCCATGAGTAGCTGACACATCAATGGAGTTAAGTTAATGAAGATGTTTAAAAAAAGATGAAGCTATTCAAACTGAAGTGCTTGTTTTAGAACATTGCACTTAATAAAAAAAACATGGTATTCTAATCTCTATACAGCCTGATAAATGCAACTGGATAGAAAAATAGATAAAGAACACAGAGACTTTCTACCTGGAGCCTTGCTCTAGTACTACTTTATCAACATGACTTCCAAGCAAGCTTTGTTTGTATAGGTGCAAGTTATCCACTTAAGTAATTTATCTTTGACAAAAATGAAACTGCTTATATGATGGAGAAATGCTTGCTTGGCAAGTAAATTTAATCAAGGTTGTAATGGGCTGGGGGAAAAATCATCCAAATGATCAAGGCAGGAATAAGCCACAAAAAACAATTGACTCTCCATCCATCTCTCTTCAGCTCAAAAGTGAGGGTTTCTGTTCCAAATTTTTGCACAAATTCAAAGGAAGCTTCCTTTTAAGGTGTATTTGTGGCAGTCTGATTTGTTGGAAGTAGAAAGTGTTTTGAATTCATCTCTGAAAATTCTGCCGCTTGCTAATTTCCACTCTGGGTAAACTCTTTGGAGCAGATTGTGTGTGCCTCTTCACTTCCTTGAGAAGGGAGTGGAAACAACCTGCAAATTCTCTTTGAAGATTCCTGTGGCATGGGAGAGTTCTTAGTGGGCACAGTGCTGGCTGACCTGGCTCCTTTGCTTGATGGTTCACCGCTCCTTCTTTCGAACCTGACCTCCTCTACATCAGGGGGGCTGAGTTGAGGTAACCATGTCCAACTCATGTAAGTTAGAGCAATCCCCAAGCCAAAGCTATGAGGACAGAGATATCGCTTCACTATACAGTATATATCAGGGTTAGGGTTTAGGTTAAACCAAGGTTAGCCTAACCTTGTGTGTTTCTCTGAGTGACAGGGATCTTTGTTTCATGTAGTCAGACACCATAATCTTCTGCCATTTTCATACACTGGGCAAGGGAATAGAACTTTCCACGGAAAACACTGCTCTTGAAAATTGTGCTATTGTAATAAGGAGAGTTACGCACTAGAGCTACGCAGGATTTAGACAGATTTTCTTTCTCTGGATTTATACTGGTCCATCTCTTTCTGCTTCAATCACTACGCGTGCTGTCCTTGTTCTGGTGTAGATTAATTTGCTTCCCAAATTAAGGTCTAAATTTCTTGACTGTGGCTAGGTGTGTCCAGCCAAAATGGCTCCCTCTGTTGTGACTGGCTGCATCGAAGAGGCATCCTCCTTTATCTACATCTAGGGTTCTGTAGTCTGGAGCTTTACTGTTGAAATTGCCGTGTTTACTGAATCAGAGTCATCATTGGAAAACATACAACTGTTCACACATGTACTCGTGTTAATTCCAAGGTTAGAGTGATTTCCAAAATTCTGTGTTTACTACTGAGATGCGCCAATTTTATTTATCAAACAAAAATTACTAGGCAGCAAATCTCATCTCCTCCTTTAACTTGTCTCCATTTCCTCATTTCACCTTTCTTAGTCACTAGCCACTCAGACAGTCTGTTTCACTCAAAAACTAAACAACAATTGCATGCTACTGACACCACCGGAGCATTCTGACCTATGATGTTCGGGACACAGTCACCATCTCCTTGGGACTGTTGGACGGCTACGAGATCCTCTTGTTGCTGTTCATGCGTACGTGGGTTAACATGGCAGTATCATTTCTACACTTGAATTTATTTATGGACCTGGGTACCGCAAAGAAAATGATGATCAATGCTGCCCATTGCAATGTCTCAAAGGAGCAGATTTTTCCTTTTTGGCTTCAGAGAATGCATCACCAATATTGAACATCACAAAAGCCAAAGAACCCTGTTGTGAGACCTTCTGTGCACTCAGCCTGACTTGAACAGGAGAAACAAATGTTCAGCATGTCTGAAAATCCAGCCATAAAGAGTCTGATCTATAGATGGTGAAAATCAGCAGTGAAGCAATCCAGATTTATGCCATACGAGGATCTGGCCCAGAAGATCTTGGAAGTGTATTTACTATTAATATGCAGTGAAAGTTCTCTGGAATTACATTCCCAGATCCAGTTCTCTCTGTCTCTTCATGGTTTCCATGCTGTTTCCACTTCTAGTTCTTCACTGTGGTATCTATCGGGTTGACTATGTGGAGGGAAAATGCTTGCTAAGCAAGTAAATTTCATGTGATCTACGGGCATTGGATGTCTCATCCCTGTTGCTACATGCCCATGTTAGTAGAACAACCTGCCAACCCCGCCCCGCTCTCCAGTCTGACTATGTTAATATTGAGCGACCGGCTTACACCAAAGCCAGGAAACCCTAGCTCAGATCCTCAAGTGGTATAAAATCTCCATAGCTCTATATCACTTAAAGGGAGGTATGCTTTTTGACACCGCACTGAGAATATGGCCCATAACCAGCCCTGCTGAAGGCATCTTGTAAACCTGTAAACCATCTTGTAAAGTCTTCAGATCATGTTGCATGTACCGTCAGCGTGGGATTGCATTTCTTGTAACTCAGTAGGCCTGTAGAAGTCAGCAGGGGGCTTTGGAGCCCAAGGAGTGCAAAGCTGGGCCTCACATCAGCTGTGGCAATTTACTAGGATGGAGTGAATTGACAGAACTGTGAATGCACCTTTTAAAATCATTGCATGTCTTCAAAATAGCCCCTTTTTGTTGTTTTACTGGGTTTTGTTTCATGGAGTTTTAGCATAAAGAACAGAAAAGAAGTTTTGCACACCACAGACCCAATTCTAATACCCAGGGCCTCTTAGCAAGAATGAGTACGTCACAAATACCTCTTCCAGTTCAGATTGTTTCTGCATGGGTGAGTGGATGAATGACTACATAGGATGAATAATGGAACAATAAGAGCAGATCACCATTGTGACAGTGTGTGCTTTACAATATAAAGGCATCAAAACATGTGTTGTTTTTAATTATCCCCATAGACCCACAAAATCGCTTTCCTGGTCAATTAATTTAATTACATTTTGGATAATTATTTTCCTTAATGGTGAAGTGGCTGCAGACTGCTATAGTTTGTATTGCAGAACTGCAGGATAGGAGAGACTTTGGTATGAATGACACCCTGAATATATCAGCAAAATACACATTTATAAAAGACACTCGAAATAATGATGTTCCTTCAGAAAGAATTGAACGTTTCATCCTCTGGATGGAAAAGGTGGGAGGGAACCTGGAGCTGATAGCAAGACTGCTCAAAGCATGTTAACTTTTTTCCCCTCGTTCAGAATCTAAGCATGCAGCCTGATTTAAGAACACACTTAAGTGTGTGCTTCAGTTGATGACAGTGGGATTTAAGCATATGCTTAAATGCTGCCCCAACAGATGCTTGCCTACACTGGGACCACGGCAAGTGGCCTCCTTCATTCAGAATAAAGGCAGCAGATTGTCTGCAAATACTGAGTTGGAGCCGGGTGTATGAATTTGAACTGATGTTGGGCTCAGCTTCTTTTCTGAATCTGAAATTTACTAACAATTATAAAACCAAAATATTTGTCAACTCGGGTCAGATGAAGATGAAGTGATGTGCAGAAAGAACAGCAAATGTGGGAGGCACCCAAAGTGGCTTAGCAGAGAATTCTGCATTGAGCTGAAACATAAAAAGGAAGCTCACAAGAAGTGGAAGCTTGGACAGATGACTAGGGAGGGATATAAATATATTCCTCGGGACTGCAGGGATAAAATCAGAAAAGCCAAAGGACAATTGTAGTTGCAGCTAGCAAGGGATATGAAGGATAACAGGAAAGGGTTCTACAAGTATGTCAGTAACAAGAGGAGGATCAGGGATGGTGTAGGCCCCTTACTGAATGGGGCAGGTATCCTCGTGGTGGACGATGCAGAAAAGGCTGAAGTCCTCAATGCTTTTTTTACTTCAGTCTTCACAGGGAGGCTCAGCTCCCAGGCTACTACACTGGGTAATGCAGAATGGAGAGAAGGAGAGCAGCTCTCGGTGATGGAAGGTCAGGTTAGGGACTATTTAAAGAAGTTGGATGTGCACAAGTCTATGGGGCCGGATGAACTGCATCCGAGGGTGCTGAGGGAGTTGGCCGATGTGATTGCAGAGCCGCTGGCCATTATCTTTGAAAACTTGTAGTGAACGGGGGAGGTCCTGGAGGATTGGGAAAAGGCAAATATAGTACCTATCTTCAAGAAAGGGAAAAAGGAGGATCGGTCAGCCTCACCTCAATCCCTGGAAAAATCCAAAAATGTAATTAAATTAATTAATCTTCAGCCGAAAGGTGTTGCAGACTTGCAGGTATTCCTGTAACAGCTGAGCCAGGGCCTTTTGCATGATGGTACTCAGGGGTACTGAATAATGGCACCTTTGGTGACGCTATCCCTTTCCCACGTCTGCATGCAGCTTGTTCATGGGGAAAGTGTAAATGGAATATCTCCCACCTTCTGCATACTGTCCCTAGGCAGTATTACCTTTTCCACTCATCCTTTCTCCCCTGTCCCTCCTCCCCAGGTCATGCAATCTTCACCTCCCTCCTCCTCCTCCCTGCCCTCCCCAAACTGGTCACAGACTATATGCAGAGGCCTCTGTAAAGTCCTGATGTGTCTAAGGGTGCCATAAAGATGTCTGAAACCCCCTTCCACTTCTCGAGGATCTTAGCCAGGTCTGGAGCTTTGTTAGGGAAAGAGCGGTCTAGCCTATAGTTGCTCTTGAATCAATGGTCTTGCGTTCTCTACATCTGTTCTCTGTCCCAGCTGTACAGAACTAAAGGTGATCCAGTAGATGGGGCGCTGTCAGACTCAGTAGACCTGTGTTTTGCTTTTCTTTTCCATTGCCCTTCTGGGTGATCCTGAGCAAGTCATTGCTGCTCTCTGGGTCTCAGTCTGCCTTCCCACATCTTCTCTTTAGAGTGGATCTCTTAAGGGCAGGGGTTCTCACTACATCTAGATGGCACAATGGAGAGTGGATACTTTTCATTCTCTATGTACTACAGTAACACACCTAAGCATAGTAAAAAGAGCCTTCTTAGACTGTTCATTCACTTCGGTTTTCCTCTTCCTTTGAGTCACTAATAATCATATAGGTTCCTTTGCTTACTCACTAATTTGATAATTTTACCAGGGCATTTGGAAATATTTGAATTAATTTTTACATCTTCATGGGTATTTCAGCCAAACTGAAAGCTCTGCAATAGTCAGCAAACATCATCGGTTTTTCATTTCCTTACTGTATCTGGATTTTTTTTTTCTTTTTGGTGTCTGCCCGTGACCACAAGTAGAAAATGTTCCAATATCAGAAGAAAGATCCTGAGAAACTACTCACACAACGAAAACAAGGAAAAACCACAAAGCCCATCAATTTTAGATGTTAAGCTGAGTTTTGTAGAACCCAGAAGTTTAGGTTAGCTTTGGAGAAGTATTGAAACTTTCAGGTGCTTACAGAAACTACCGACCCTTAACTCAGAACCTGTTAAAGCTCATCCATCACTAGCCCTTTATGATGGATTGGTTTGGTTTTTATTTATTTGTGTTGCGGTCCCAACTGAGTTTCCCATAACTTAAAACACTGCTATGGTCAGTACTAAAATCTGAAATGATGTACAAGCACAATCAAGTAAATGTCAGTTTAGTAGATGTTAGAATGCCTGGAAGAGAGGCCATAAACTGTTCAAAAGCTTCTTAAGGATTTTTAGTGTTAAAAGAACACAACATTTTGTGCAATAGAGAGAGATGTTATTGCTCCAGGATACACATACATTGCGGCTGGCGTTGAAGACCAAGACTATTTCATGGTGCTGAGTGCAGGGCCTTGAATATGTCTTTATAGATTTCAGCTTATAGCATTTGGCCAAATAGTTGTTGGATAATTGAAGTGATTTACTAGGGTTTTTCAGATCATTCTTCACATAAATAGGGTAATGAATTGAGTGCATAGGGACATATCTATTAAAAGACACTAAGAATGAATGAAACCACTGGTGCATTGTCAAGATTAATATGCTAGCTAGATTAAAAACTGCAATGGCATCATGTAACATACTTGAATTATGAGGCAAACTAATATGAATTTCCTATAAACAAAGGAAAAACTAATAGAAGGTGATGAGCAAAGGGGGAAAACATGAAATATACTAGTAGGCTGAATGACTAGAAACTCACACAAACACTATCACAACTATCAAACCTTTTTCCTTAGACAATGCCTGCTTAGTTTTTTGTTCCCTTCCTGTTGTACATGTGAACATGTTTTTATTTAACCACTAACATGTCTGAGTTGATGGATTGCCACTAGAATGACAGTAAGGAATCCCTTATCAATTTTGTTCAACAGATGTTAACTACAGACAAGGTAGAAAAATGAGTGTTTCAAGAGGGAAAGCTACTTAATGTGAACACCCACACTCTAGCGGAAGGCTTATTATGGAAATATCAATTAGAAGAATTAGTGAACTGGATTAGAAAATGATGCCAGGGCTCTGACATTGAGAGCTATCATTCATTTGGGAAGAGGGAAGACGCTTGCATATTTTTCCTGCTAAATATGCTGATATACAAAATCAAATAGTTTAACTAATTGGCCTGGTAACATTAGGGCATGTGCCTTCAGTAGTATTTCAAACTGTTTTTCAACCTTCCGAAGGTCAGAGGTTTGATCCCAGGACCACTGAAGTGTTCTAAAAGACTACATGGGACAGGAGAGAGACATGGGAGCAAGTCTCAAGGCCTGCGTCAACTGAGTGGCTAAAAATAGCAGTGTGCATCTTTCTGCTTGGACTGGAACGTGGGCTCTGAGACCCATTGTGGGAATGTCCAGGTCAGCTGATATGAGCTGTGGGATTTGTTGCGTGGAGTGCTATACGGTGTTGGCTGTGCACTCATTGACTCCAGGAGCCTTTGAATCGTAAATGTGGATAAAAATCCAAAGTGAGACTTAAGGGAAATGAACTGAACATAAGCCTGAAAATAAGCTGCAAATCCTTTTTCGTATGCATAATATTTTTCCTTACCTATTTTAGTGGGTCAGCCATTGTGATATAAATAACTCGTCGCAGAAGTGGAATAATGGCGGGTCTGTATGAGTGCCTATAATCTACATTAGAGGGGCTATGAGGCTTGTGTGGGTGTGTGACCGCCTATTCACTTGGTTTGTGCTAGGTACCACTGACAGCCCATATGCAAAATAACTCTCCAGCATAGCCAAAATTCAGCCATACCTACCAATCTAATGAATAATCAGCAAAGCAAAACTCTTCTGATCCATTTTCAAAAGCAGAAGAGGAAAAGGTGTGACCCAAAGAATTGGGTTGGTTACTTTGTCAAGTGCTTTGAAGATGAAAAATGGTATTGTTCCTAAGTCTAACAGGAAAGTGTAGTCCTTATAGATGTTGGGTGAAACTTTCAAAAGTGCCAAGTCCCATTTTCAAGTGTCTTGGGCCAAAGAGACTCTCCAGACAAACCTTTCCTCTCCATACATGACCAAGGCAGTTAGATCAGAAGTCAGTTTCCTGACCAGGTCTGAGGCTGGAGAACGTTTGAAGGTCTTGGTGAGTGTGACCAAGACAGACTGTAATAAGCAGTAATGATCGAGGTAGAGGGCATTTCTGGCGATTAATGACTGGCAGAGAGAGTTGATGGCTTGAAGAGCAGCCAAGGGCCATTAGCCCTCGAAGGTCATTAATCCCTATGAAATGCCCAGGAGCTCAGGCATTATCACTGAGCGCTAAAATAAAAAATAGGTGAACCAAGATTTTTCCCCTTTCAGCTGGTGGGCGCAGAACATGTCTAGAAAATTGATGCTCTGTCCCCAAAGCCAGTCAGGTGACTTGAATCATCTCAGCATGCCGGAGTCCATTTATGTTCCTTTTTATATTGTAGTCCTTTTCTATTACAGCCCCGTAGGGTGCGTGGCTTGGAAAAGTTACCTCTATAATCCATCATTACATAGGACAGGCTTTCACTTCAGAAATGAAGGTGCCTCTCTCCCGCACAAAGCTTCTGCTAGCTGGCTCCTGTTAGTGCAAGAATTTAGCTGCAGAAAGCGTGTGTTCTGAATAGATGATGACAAGCAGTGTTTGTGCTGAAGAAGAGAGCTCCACCTTCTTTCATAAGAGGCTTGAACTGCAGTTTACCCAGCTTCCTGGATTTGGACCACAGCGGGTTGGATAGTGTTGATTTCTCTGCTGCTATAAGCATTGGTTTTGTTTCTAGTCTAAGGCTGTTCAAAAATTGTCTAGGGCTCTTGCATGTGTAAATACAGTTCAAGGCCTCCCTGTGCATGTTTATTTAAAATCTCAGTTCCAAACCCTGCTAGGCTGGTTTCTGGCCCCAAAATACATGCTTTAAATAGAGCCTTGTTCAAAGGGAACCTGCCATCCCCCATCTCTTGCTGGGGGTTTTGAAAGCCCCCTGCACATCTTACTAACTCAAGTAACTGGAGCGTGGTGTCCCCAAGGCATACATCCCTGGCAGCTCTGTGCTCATTGGAACGGTCTGTACCTGTATTGAGACTTATTTCCCCATCACTGGGTCTAAAGCCTTGGTTTTCAAACTTTTTTCCTCGGGACCCAGTTAAAAAAATCATTTCTGCCCACGACCCAACAATGACATCTTTGAGCAATGCATTCTGGTCTTTTGGCGGCAGCAGCAGGGGACGCCATAACCCAGTGCCCGAGGGTCCTAAGTTTGAAAACCACTGGTCTAAAGGGTCCGTCCACTAAAATGATCACTGAGAACCTGTCTTCGGAGAGATCTTTCCCTCTGTCTGTGCAAGTTCACAACCTGGTATACAATTAGAGACACAGTACTGGGACAAGCACAAATTTAAAGTTGTACCTTCTTGTGGAATAGGACCAATGATCAGATGTATCGCTTTTAAACACTTGCCATTAGGTAGAAACAGTTTTATCTCGTTCTCTCTCTTTCATTCCATTTCACCACTTCTTTCATGTAATGGGACCTGTCAAAAGCAACCTTTTTTTAAAAAAAATTTTGCATCCCCTCTCCCCCCTTCTCGACTGCGTGTCTCGTTTGGTGACAAGCTGAGACAAGGTTTTCAGGTAGAACTAGAAGAAGTTTAACTACAGAGTTGTGTGAAAATATTCAAGTACCAGCAATCAGTGCAGATGGACACCTTCGGTGGTGGTAAAATGCCATTAGAGTTTGAATTAAGTGAAATAAGAAGGAATATCTCTTAGCAATAAGATTCTCCAGGCTTACAGTTAAGGGGGCTCCATCAGGCATGGGTTTGCGGTTAGATTGCTTCCCTTAAAGCTGTCCTGGCAGCCATGGCGGTTCTACCACAGCAGTGTCCATCTCTTCACCCTCGTTTACAGATGAGGAACTGAGGCACAGAGAGGCTAACCAACTTGACCAAGGTCACACAGGCAATCTATGGCACAACAAGGAATTGAGCCAAACTGCTGGATCATCCTTCAGCTCCTGAGTGACGAGTAACTTAGAGAGAACGAGACAACTCTTTCCTTTGTGTTATGACACTGAGTTGCACCAGAAAAGAACATGGCTGGTTGATGGCATTCCTATCTGGTGCAGAGGTAGTTACATGTGGGTGAGCAGCAGGGAGTCAGTTTGGTCTGTTCTTGCCACATGTATCTGTTTTGAGCTCAGTGGGCCATTTTCATTGACAGGACTGTGTGTTTTGGAGTGGGAGGTGTTACCCTGGTAGGCAGCACTTCCCATAATAGATATCTTAATTAATGATGAATGCCAAGCCTCATTCAATTCTCTTCCTATGCAAGGGGGACAGTCAATTACCGTCAGGCATGGGGCAAGCTTGCCTTTCTATGTGTGAAAGTCAAAGGTTAGAATTCCAGTCTGGGGATCCTTTTGGGTCCTCACTAGATCCTGGTTTCTCAGGTCACAGATAGATCCATAAATCCTGCTTTTGTATTGAGAGGTTGCAAGCATGTCTCACAGATGGTAAATTCACAACGTTTACTTGTAGTTTGGAGGACTGCAATATGCTCGGTTACCCTCCTTGGGCTTTCAATGACTATGTAGTGAGTCAGCTCTTCCATTTAATACTCTCATTCTGGAGCGCCCAGAGCAGTAAGGCTTACCACAGTCTCCACGGGTTTCTAGTTTGCTCCTGGGTACCAACTGGAGTCCCCGAGACAATGCCAACATCAATGAATGAGTACCTTCTCTGAAACACAGGTCATTGGGGTTGGTTCCCCGTGATGGGCATTCAGATAACCATTGCAGTGCTGTCATGGAAATGCTTGCAAATCTCTAAGGTGGAATGGATTTTAGAAATTGAACTGTTCTCCTAAGAGTTTGGTCCAGTTTGGGACCATTACAATATCATGCGACCTGCCACACACCAAGTACAGTTAGAATACAGTTGAAGCTAACAGTGAAAACTGAAGATGTGTTCCAAGTACTTTCAATTACAAAACTCCCATTAACTCCAACAGGGATAGGATTTCACCCCAGGCTTCAATTATTCTATCCCTTTGGGTGTCTCTAAGAACTTTGCACCTTGTGTATTCTGTGGGAGACAGTCCAGGGAAAAGCAAGAAAGGCTGGTTTATCACAGTGTTTACAAAGAATATGGACTTGTAGGTTTACATATTATGTTAGCCTTTTACCTCTTACCCTGCTGAGATTAAAGTGACTTGAAATCCATTTCAATTTTACTGTTGTATGTAAAAGGGTCCAACATACGAGCGTCTTTTTTTCTTTTGAGATCCAGAAGGCATAGCTTATAGTAGTAACAGGTAATCTGTTACTTTGAAAGGCCGTATGGCCTAAATTTGCTCTGCTAGATGCTATTTTGAGTGCACCATAATAAATAATGTAGAAAAGGAGCATGAAAATTCTCGATGCAGCTTTTAATGGAGGATCTTTCTGGTTTTTAAGTCAGTTAAATCTCTTCTTGTTTAAAACATAAGTTTGTGATGTATCACAATCGAAAATATATCTGAGTCAGGGGAAGAACGTGGGAGAAACAAAACAAATAACCCCTGACGTGTGTAAAAGATAATTGAACGGGTTATACTTTCCAGTAAGGTTCCATCTATGGATGGTTTATAGAGTTAATAAATGTAAACATGCAGTATGTTGAGCTGTAATCTGAAACAATTAAACGTTTATTAACCCTTTATAAACTTTGTCAATGGAACTTTAATGTAAAGTGAGATCCCTAACGCATTTAGAAAGACACTGCTTTGGCCCCCTCTCATATTCAACCATGTGCTCCATTGTTCTTAACCCTGGGGAGGGGGCTGTGAATATTGTTCCCAGACCTCTTGATCGAAAAATGTCAGGCTCTGCTACTTGAGCTAAAGAATTAAATCCCTCAACTGGAAGCATAGCAGAATCATAAACCTCCTGACTAGCCCAGCCATTTTAAGGGGATAATCCATATTAAAGCCATGTTGGATTTATGTCAGTATTTGCTAACCATGTAGTGCTAGTTGCAATTCCCCCCCACCCAGCCGCCCCCCTTTTTTGTAATATGGTTGAGGAAGGGTCTGAGGCAAGAATAGCCTCTGCCTCCCTCCTTCATCCCTCCCAATGTTTCACTAAGGTTTTCTCCCCCCAACCCCAAAAATTCATTTTTTTATTTTAAAGTAACAATGTTTTTCAAGGGATTTTTTTTAAAGTGCAAAAAAGAATTAACAATTTTTTTTAAACAAGCTTCATTCACCCTAGTTAAAAAAATGGAAGGATTGTTGGAAGGTCACCTTTTTGAATGAGGATCATTCTCTCACTGGCCCCTTTTGATCTCAGAATATGTGTTGACCATCACAGCATGCTAAAACTCTTACATATTGTCTCTGGATGTGGACGTTGAGGGGTGGGCTAGAGGACTTTGGGTGACTTGCTACTGGTGGTCACGGGGAATTCCTGACTGGTGAATGGGACATTGGTGCTGTGAAATGGATTATTCGGTAGTGTTGGGGGAAAGAGGAGGCACGATGCTAGTGAAGGACTTGGGAGACCAATACATAGGTTGGAGCTACCTGGGATCAACATGCTGCGGTTAGTCGGTGTCCTCCAGATGTTTCTTCCAGGTGTTGAGTTGGAGGGGGAAGAGAGGCAAAGTGATGGTGTCACTTCCCCTCTTACAGTTTATTCTAGCTTACTGAAAAATCATTGCTTGTAATATGGAGGCCCGCCCACATTGGTCAAGCGGTGTCCATTGTCTATGTGGTCTCTGCAAGGTTTTTGTTCCATACAGTACCTTAGATACTGGATTCTTTCCTTGACATGTGTTGGTGAACCATCAACGCTCTCTGGCTACTCCATTGTTGCATCTGAAAGGCTGACTGTGAGTGTTCGCAGCTTCCCATGTTTCAGAAACACACACAGCAAAACTTCGTAAGAACTCCACATGCAATGATCACTCCTACGCTCCAACAGGATATTCATCTTCAGCAGATCAAGGCTTTCAGAATGACCCCTCACAAGGCATAGTTTGCATCAACATAGTACAGTTCTAGGACAGTGGGAAATATGGGGTGTGGCTTTGAGATACAGAGTGCCATGCATCCCCAGGCTCCTAAGCCTCTCCCATTCAGCATTCATAAAGCTGCATACACCCTATGGTGCCACACAAGACAGTTGGGGACACAGGGAAGCAGGATGCTCATGAGAGAAGGGCTAGCTTGAGCAGGAGACAGACAATTTTGGCTAATAGGGGGTGGGCTAGCTCCGGTACGTCCCTGCAGAAGAGGGTTTGGACGAAGGATCCATCAGGCACGTGCACCAGGTCCATCATTTAGTCATCTGAGCCCCACTTTTCTGCCCAGCCCTCTCCTTATTTCATTCCTGACCAGCTTAGGTGGTTCCCTGCACAGCTTGCTGGCTTCGAGGAGCACTTTCTTCAGTAGCTTACTCTCCCCGTGCACTGGATGGGAAGCCTGCCTGCCTAGTCCAGGGTTGAGAATCCCACTGGGTTCTTTGCTGTCTGGGGTTAGGTGTGTGAACGCTGAGCAGCGCAACCTCGTATGCATTTTGAGAATCGGGTTCCTCTCATAATTCGGATTGCTCTAATTCCCTGTTGCCTGAGGGATCAGTAAGAAGAACTCCCTTACACACTGAGGCTCCCAGATGGCAGAGAGGGCTGTAGAAGTACACAGAGTATTTATCCTCTTTCTAGTTCTTTTCATATTTATGTAGGTACCTAGATAGGCACTCTCACTGTATGTAAATATGTGAACTCATGTGTGCATGCGCATGTGTGTGTACATTCTCGTAAATGCACTTGGGGCTTTAGTTCACCTCTACAAATATTGACGTAGCCCCAGAAGAAACCAAATATTAAGAAAATTGAGAAAATGTTCACTGCTTAAAAAGAAAGCCCTGTAAAACATTCAGCCTTGGTGAACTTTGTTTAAACCAGTGGATCTGTTGGAAAATATTAAAGGATGTCCTCTAACCTGATAAAGCAGCAAATATTGACAGTATAGATTGGGTAAAGCTACTGAAGTAATAGCGACTTGGTGGTTACAGTATTTTATAGCAGGTTTTTGCAGTGGAGGAAAAAATGGCCTAAGATGTTTAAGCTGATCATAAACTACATGTGACTGGACATTAACAGGAGAACCAGAGTTGGTTCATGACAGGTGCAGGACTGCCGCTATGCTGTGGTACTGCCTTTGTGTGGATGGTGCCTATATCACCAGAAGGAGTTAGTCCATCTATAGAAATACTCCTTCTCCCTACGCAGGGATGGCTAGGTGGACAGAAGAATTCTTCCATTGGCTGAGATGCGAATACCCTGGGGAACATGTTAACTTGTCTACAGTGATCAGGGGTATGAATCTTATGCATTCCTGGCCAACATACCTAGGTCTGAGAAAATGTTAAGTGTTGACCAGGGTTAAGGTCTAGATCTTGAAATTTCCTCCTCCTAGGTAGTCTTTGGGGGCTGCACAGAACCTCATTTAAGTCTGTAGGGAATTCACCTACATGGTTTATTCTGCCATGGGGCCTAACAATAAAGGATCTTGTCCCTGGAGAGCTGTGCACCATATGTGGCAGATTTTGCACATAGTGTGACTAGGTTAATAAAAGCTGTTTAGACATGCTGGAAATCCCATGACATTTCCACTGCTCCCTGCTTTGACAGTAATGCTGGAAGAGCAGCCTTTATTTCAGATTTTTTTTTTCTTCCATTCTGGGCCACCATTAGGATGCAGATCATCTGATTTCCTCTAACTGAGGGGTTTTTAATTTAAAGAATACCTAACCAAACTTTCCTTAATGATACGAAATGTTGGGTCACATCATTCTTTTCTATGCCAATGAATCCCCCATCACACATGAAGAGTCTTCTGCTACTAAAAGCTTGAACATTGTAAGCTTTCCAGAAAGCAACCATGAGTTATAAGCATGATGTAATTGAAACTAGCAATTGAATCGGATTGGCTGTCTGTTCAGAGACAATATTCTCACTGTTCTGAGCCCTAATTGTTGACATATTACGCATTTCATTCTGCTTTCTTATGTAGTTTGAAAGATGTAAGTACAGTAGGCTAACACCTTCCCCACATCAAAAACAATAATGGGAGAAATTAACCAGGTTAATGAGGCATTTTCAATATAAGGCAAAAAGGAGAGCAATGTAATTATGCATGCTCACATTAAAACTGACTAGACTTAGCTCAAGACCTAACATTAGGTTGTCTTCAGGCTTCTGCTTTGTGGCTCTGATCCAAATTCCACTGAAGTCAATAAGATACTCACCATTGTCTTCAGTATATAGGACCTGACCCAAAGCCCCATGAAGTGAACAGAACTGGCTATTTAAGTGTTACGGACGAGTTTTTCACTGCTAAAGCCATCTTCTGTGGGCAAAAGGAGATAAAGGCCATGGATATTTCAATATGCATTATATCTGCAGTCCTAGGAGATGCTCAAGTCAAGGTATTTTGCATACTTAACTTAATGTATTCACTATGGTCTGTTATTTTTAGCTCCAAAGAGCAGCCATGTGGATTGATGAATTTTTTGTGTTGTCTCTGTGGATCACAGATGTATGTTGGAGAAAAGGTAGCGGAGAAGGGACAAGTGAGACTGTCTTAAGTCCTTTTTAAGAACAATTACTGACATGCTGCTCCTTAGAAAACCAACCCACTGAATTCTCTCTGCCACTGAGGGAAAACATGATGCCTGGTGTGATGTCTACTCACAAAGCACACCACGTTTTCTTCTAGAAACCTGTATTGTTTTTGTAATGCTGGAATCAGTTAACATTTGCCCACACTTTGCATGTGTTAAGTATCATATATGCACCAAGAAAAACACAATGAAAAAAAATGATAAAGCCAGTGAAAAGAGCCATTACAGTTGTGTATGTCCCACCTTAGTCATTTCTTCTTGTGACCTCCAGATTTTCCACATTGCTTACCTCCCATTTGATTTCCCTCTCCGGCCCCAATATCTCAGGTGGGGGTTGAGTTTGTGCCCTGCATTCCCATCCAACTCATTGTTCTAACCATTCTCTATCTCCTTGCAACATATGCAGGAATGACTGCAGGGGAGGGGGTGTGATAGCTGGGGAAAGCATAGACAAGCCAGCTAGCAGCAAAGACCATTAAATGATAGCCAAGTACATGGGACAGTCTTGCTTGTTCTATACCTGATTTGTGTCACGTGCTATGGAAGAGATGGTATCATCCCTCTTTCTCTCTCTCCACTACCTTGGGTTCAGCTCGTTACTGAAGTCTTTCAATTCATGCCATTCCATAGCACTAACCAAGACATTGGTACGTGGAGGCAGTGGGCATTGTAACAGCACCCTCTCTAGTTTCTAGTCTCAAGGATGGGTATGGGAAAGTTAACATGCCAGTCAACCAGCCACAAAACAGATGAACTGAGTGAATTATTTGAGGTTAGAACTCAAGAGATCCTTTCTTCTAGACCCACGCTCCAGTCATTAGACCATGACAATATTGTTGTTTATGCTTGCTTTAACCTGCTGCCAAGAGTTTTGCTTTTATTTGCAGCCTTCCTAGGGATTGTTCTCATGGTAGCTTGCCTATCTGTCTTTGTTTTAAAAAACTAAAACAACGGAGCCTTGCTCTCTTTTATGAGGGTCATTTGAGGATCTTGGCTCATTTAAGGAGCTAAGCAGCCTTTTTCAGGGTAATTGATGGCAAAGTGGACATGTTTCTTAGTCTTGGCTGCAAACATATTGCTAGAACATACTTAGCCCCAAACCTTTTTAAAACAAAAACAAACCCTTGCTCACCCTTCATGATGATACTATAGTCATGAAAAAGGCTTCAGAGTGAAATCTGTACCCTAAGCCAGCTAGTAACACCTGGCACAAACAGCAGAGCCGTAGATTTGGATTGCTCGGGTTGAGCAAACTCATGTCATAATGTCTTGATGCCGGGTCACGAATTCAGTGAAATGAGCACTGACTAAAAGGCCGAAATTTGGATCGATTTAGTTACTTAGTTTGGTTATTTTCAGTTCATTTAAACAAACCGGTCCTGGGGCCGGTTCTATTCAACATCTTCATTAATGATCTTGATGATGGAATAGACTGCGTGCTTAGTAAGTTTGCGGATGACACCAAGTTGGGGGGAATGGTAGATACTCTGGAGGG
Organism: Pelusios castaneus; assembly: GCA_007922175.1. Taxonomy (NCBI): domain Eukaryota; kingdom Metazoa; phylum Chordata; order Testudines; family Pelomedusidae; genus Pelusios; species Pelusios castaneus. The sequence continues at coordinate 1,228,239 of ML685932.1, read as the reverse complement.
CAGGGACAGGATCCAGAGAGACTTGGACAAATTGGAACACTGGGCCGAAAGAAACCTCATGAGGTTCAACAAAGACAAGTGCAAAGTCCTGCACTTAGGACGGAAAAATCCCATGCACTGCTACAGGCTGGGGACCGATCGGCTAAGTAGCAGCGCTGTAGAAAAGGACCTGGGGGTTATGGTGGACGGGAAGATGAATATGAGCCAACAGTGTGCCCTTGTTGCCAAAAAGGCCAATGGCATATTAGGCTGCATCAGTAGGAGTATTGCCAGCAGATTGAGGGTTGTGATAATTCCCCTCTATTCGACACTGGTCAGGCCGCATCTGGAGTACTGTGTCCAGTTTTGGGCTCCCCACTACCGAAAGGATGTGGACAAATTAGAAAGAGTCCAGCGGAGGGCAACAAAAATGATTAGGGGGCTGGGGCACATGACTTATGAGGAGAGACTGAAGGAACTAGGCTTATTTAGTCTACAGAAGAGAAGACTGAGGGGAGATTTGATAGCAACCTTCAACTACTTGAAGGGTTGCTCCAAGGAGGAGGGAGCTAGGCTGTTCTCGAGGGTAACAGGGGACAGAACAAGGAGCAATGGTTTCAAATTACAGCTGGGGAGGTCAAGGTTGGATATTAGGAAAAACTTTCTCACTAGGAGGGTGGTGAAGCATTGGAATGGGCTATCTAGGGAGGTGGTAGAATCTTCATCTTTGGAGATTTTTAAGGCTCGGTTAGACAAAACCCTGGCTGGGATAATTTAGGGGGAGTGGTCCTGCTTTTTAGCAGGGGGTTGGACTAGATGACCTCGTGAGGTCCCTTCCAACCCTATGATTCTATGATTCTATGAAAATGAAGCAAACAAACCCAGTGAGCTGTGTGCCTGGTGTTTTTAGGACTAGATACTATCAACATTCCTCTGACAGCTTCAGAAGAGGCTTCTGGCATTCATGTGAATGGATGATCTTTTATGCTCCCTCTGGTGGCTAATTTACTGCATGAGAAAGTGCATTATTTCACCCTACTGCTTCAAGGAATCAATGTAACAGGCTGATCCAAGTGGTTCTTAGTGTTTTGATATACACCTGCACCGTGAAATTAATCTTTACAGAGGAAGGATGGTCTGGTGGCTGGAGAGCTAGCTGTGATTGTTTGCTCTGGCCCAGACTTCCCATGGCACTGGACCAAGACAGGTCTACATTACTCCTACACTGGCAAAAAATATATTTTTGTTTATTTTTAGAACTCACATCGATGCCGCTACACTAGCAAGAACGTGTTTTTGCCAGTATAGCCAATGTTGCTTCAGGAACCAGTATAAAATATATGGGCAAAACTAGTGTAGACCTGGCCTTAATTGCTCTGTTCCTCATCTGTAAAATGGGGATAACTCTGTCCTGTCCTTGCAGGGGGCTTGTGAGGATAAATAAATGAGCTTGAGAGGCACCTAGAGGAGGCAGGGGGAGGTCATAAATAGATTGACATCCATCTGGACTTCTAATGAGCTCCTCTTGTCATCATGAAATAAAGAAAATTTCCTGCCCTCATTTCAAATGGAGTCACTGTGGACAATGGCTCATAAATGAGCTTTCGACCGAAGACCTTTGTGACAGATGACAGCTCAGCATCTTTTACAAGAGCTCAGAAAGGAGCAGATAAGAAATCCAAACTGTTCCTGACCCTGCAGCTTGGTTATGCCTTGGAGCAAGGTGGGAGCCATGTGTGTTCCAATAGCAAAGTGAACCCAAAGGATAACATTAACAAGCAAGATCCAAGGGAAGCCAGTTTCAGCCCTCAGGTGACTCAGCCTAATGCCTGTCTCGGTATTCTTCCTGCCAGACTTTCATTCCATTTTTGGGGAACTGCAGCAGTGGGTGGGAAATAACATGGCCCTAAATACTCTGTCAGCTCCACTGAAATTAAGAAGGGCAAAGACCCTGGATCTAGCTTTCTTTGGACTAGATGAAGTTCCCATGTGCACAGCACTTCTGATATTCAGGCCTGTTGATGGGGGTAGGGGAAGTGACTTTTTTCTCGCTGGTTTTTGTTGAGTTAAATTAGCTGCATGCCCTGCAGCCCGGCACAGAACAGGGGAAGAGAAAATGATAAACTCTGTCTGCCTCAGCTAGCAGAAAACAGTAGCTTCCAGTAGGTTCGCTCGGCCTACATTAGCTATGCTAATGCCCTCTCCAGTGGTGAACACTCTGCAGGAGCTTGATAAATGGAGCTGTCTGTGACTAGGTTACTCCGTGATGTACTGTAGCACTTCAGTTATTTCCACATGTGCCCTGGGTACTGTTGGCAGCCCTTGGAATGAAGGGTGTATTGGGGATTGGGGTGTAGCAAATGGACTGACTCACAGCAGATGGGTTAATATGTCGGTTCTGCAGAACCTGTATCCCATGTGGCGTTTGCCAGCAGGCAGCCGAGATCTCAGCTGTCTTCATGGGCACTACTGATACAGCATGCCAGCATTGCAGTGCTCTCTGGTGGCACAGAGAACCCGGTTGACTGTCTCCTGCATCCGATTAGTTCTAAAGCAGCACTTGCCTGAAATTGTAACATACCCCTAACAAATAACATGGGGCTAGATTCTGCATTCACTTGTGCAGTGAAGCCAAATTGACTCCAATGAGTTCCTGAGGTTTGATAGTTACTCTAGATATGTAACTTGGCAAGGGAGACCAGAATTTGGCCCATTGACTTCTCCAATAATCCAAAATCCCTTTGCTGAGCTGAAATCAAAGTTGGTTTTGCTGGTACTTTTCTTTTAAAGATACTTGGTCTCCCAGTTTCCCCAGGCCCTGAATGGACTGTTATTTTTGGCTATTCACTTGGATCGAAGGATTTGGGGTTTGTTTGTTTGGGTTTGGGGCAGGGGGTTGCACTGAAGGAACTACGTGAATATTAGGAACCTAATTCCCTTCTGATACTAGTGTGAACTGGAAACATCACCGCACTCATAGACATTGAACTGAGGAGAAGGTGCACTATGTTATTTGTTTACCCTTCACTCTTGTACAAATTCCTCCCCAGAGGATATCCATCTGAAGCACTGAGCACGTACATTTTTAAAAAGCAAGAATTTGGAGGAGATGCAAGATAAAAATCAACTCCAAACAATACTACCACCTCCCATCCCGCTAGAGCTGGTTGGGAAATAGCTTCCCCCCATGGAAAATTTTGGTAATTATTTTGCCAAAATTTCAGAGGGGAGTTTAAACTTTTCCCTGAAAAACACATTTTCAGTTGAAAACCAACATACTTTCTGCTCTGGAATTATCCAAATTCATTATGGAATTAAAGAACACACAGTGCTGCAAATATTCAGCCATTATCTTGGTTAACTGACATATATATTTATTTTGCATTTTTTTATTCAGTCAGACAACTTTGTCGTGTGCACAAAATTTACCTTTTTTTTTTCTTTTGTCAGCCCAATATCCATCTGCTCATCAGTTCCTCACTAATCATGTGACCAGCAGAGGTTAACACATGCACCCAATTGATATTCCTGCTTGACATAATTCTTGCCACCTTCTCAGATAGTGCAATGTGGTATTTGTAGCAATGAAATGGCTAGATAGCTTGTCAAAAAAAAAATCCTTCTCCTTTTCATAAGGACTTTTTGAATCTCGTAATATGTTACAGCCCTTCCAAGGTTGCAACTTCCATGCCAGTATTTCTGGATTTGCTTTAGCTGGCGCTATGCATTTAAACTGCTCTAGCTCTGAATTTATAATAAGAAATAGTAAGCTCTTGATTCAGGGATGCTCACGTGGTAATTTGGTTGTTGCTCACATTGCCTCTGTAAATGCTGTTCCAGATCACTGGGGAAAAGCGTTAAGTGCTGATCAGCATGGGAAACAGGTCACTATATTATGTGAACTTCCACACAAGATACTAAGACAGAAAAGAAGCAAGAACTCGTTCCATATGTTGCTGCTCAAGACATGTAATCTGCTGTATTTCTGGAAACTTTTCAAATATGGGAGGTTTGGGGTTTGTGGATTTTTGTCCTTGGTACAATGGGGCAAAGGGGAACAGGGACCCTGGCAGGGCATAGGGGCAGGGTGGCCAGGGCTCTGCCCTGCCGTTTGGGGGGCACGCCAGGCTGTGGCTGTGCCAGCCACCCTGGCAGGGAGGGCAGTGGGGAAGCCCTGGAGCCCCCTAAGTCGACTCTAAGTCAACTTAGGGCTACTCCACGTCTACACTGGCTTAAGTCGACTTTCTAAAGTCGACTTAATTTTTCCGTAAGTCGACTTAAGGAAAGTGTAGTGTAGACGCAGAGTAAACTAAGTCGACTTAAGCGAGCTTAAGTCGACTTAATTTACAAGTGTAGACGCACCCATAGTGTAGTTGCGGAAGACAGTGACGGAAGCTATTTCTTTCTATTACGGTCATAACTCCTCCTACTCAAGCACTGATAGCTAGATCTGTGGAAGCATTCTTCCATCGAGCTCGCTGTGTTTACCCTGGTGATTAGTCCAGCATAACTATGTCACTTTCATTTTTTTTTAAGAGTAGACCAAGCCTTGGAGAGACTTTGTGCCCATAGAGCCTATACTTGCTCACTGTTTAATTATAATGGAGGCTTTTAACAAAACCAGAGTTGAAGGACCAAATCTGTAGGTGAGTCTAGAAAAAGTTGCTGTGATTTTACACACGCCATTCCACTGATTTACCTAGGCCTAAAGCCTGCAAAGGATGCACAGGATCCAATATTGGCCTTTGGTCTGCACCTAGTTACCAGTGTGGGATCTTATTTCTGAACTTTGCCATAAATCTGTCTTCCACATCCCCAGTGGTTATTTTGGAAATGAGTGTGTCACACTGGAGGATTCAAGATGTCAAAGTTTAGGCCGTGGTCAAGTCACTTCTTAACGTTCTCTTTGATTAAATAAACCTTAAGATGTTCCTTTGAAGGTGTGTTTTCCAGATATCAGATTTAAGGTGAGCAAACTAGTTTGGAGTTTGATAGAAGGGCACAGATTCTGATCTGAGCAACACTTCTATGAATGGAACTCTCGTGAGTTATTCTGAATGGAAGCAAATGAGTTCAAGATCTGGTCTTGTGCCTTTCATCCATCCATCCAGAAAAAAAAGAATTCCAGTAAAGACTTTTTGTTTGCTTTGGTGACATTTGAAGGATGATTAGAAGTTTTAGTGCGCACATAGCAGCATGGATTTATAACCAATTGGAGCCTAATAAATTTTTATGTTTGCCATCAAAATCAGTGGACTAGATTCTGCTCTCACTCATGCCGTCTTGTTTCAATGGTGTTGTTCTGGATTCTGCTGGTGTAATGAAAATCAGAATTTGCCCAGATATCCCCTTAGCTGTGCCTGAAAGGATTCAGCTTGCTAAAGAGGAAACCTATTATAATCTGATTTGGTTTTAATTCCTTTTATTTATGTTTTAGACTTTTATTACAAAAACATCCCTATGGCATACAATGAAAGTAATTTATTTAAAAAATGGAGAAGGGGGACATGGGGAAAGGCAGAATTTAAATTAATCCAAAGCCCCCTGTGCATGATGAATTGATCTGCTGTCTCTGGGTCATACAGGAAAATACATTACTACAGAATTAGTGCATGTTTCTCATTGACATTAATGCGCCTTTTACACTGCTCTGACAGTGCGAGGAAAATAGGTGTTATGTTCTAAGAGAAATTGCACCTACCTTTAGCAATAGAAAGATTCCTTGAGTTGTGTAAAGGAAAATTAGGCCTACAGTTTTAATCAAGGTTCATCAGACACAGGTTCATACTGTGGAATCCTTAAGGGATTCAAGTTTATCCATCTCGGCACGCTGAAATAACGCTCAAGCTGCTGTCCACACTGATGTGGTACCCACTTCGAGTTTAGGACTTCTTGGAGCACAGTCTGACTGCTTGCACCACAGTAAGCAGAGTTGCTTTATGATTCTCTCCCCATGAGTGGTATGAGAAGTTGTCTTCCCTTTTCAGGGCTGTAGAGGAATTGACAGAAGACACTGAAGGACCAGTGGTGCTGGAATGAAGCTACCCTGTGTCCATACAGCAGACTGGCTATGTTAACAGCAGAGAGCTGCCCTAACTCCACATTTAGCCTATGCTTCCTAAGAGACGGGTCAACTTCAACTAAAAACACCACCTCACTTGAGTGTGTGTGGATTGAATTAAAGTTAGATCAACGCTTCAGTTATAACTGACTTAACTTTGCAGGGAAGACCATCCAGAGCAAGGATAGTGTGATTTCATTTACAAGAATGAATGGTGCACCACTAATGATGGCCCAAGTCCTGTCCTGACTGACTTGTGACTTCACTGTAAATGTGGTCTAAGAAACATCATGTTCATCCACTGTGTCTTAGCTATTGGTCCAACCCCTTTCCCACTGAAGAAAGTGGGAAGACTTCCCATTCTCATGAAGTGGGGAAAGATCGGATTGTATCAAGTCGTCATATTCTCGCTGCAGACAGTGGTTGAAGTACAAACTGAGTGCCTTTAGGAAGCCATGAATTACTTGCTCTCATGAAGGAAGGTCTGTAATGAGAGAAGAGTGGGCAATTAATAAATGATTGCTTGGAGAAGAATGATTTTGCAGGTAAAGCCCTGCGCTACAGCTCTGGAGGAGTGGGTTCAATACCTGTCGCCTCCATAAGTTCCTTGGGTGGATGTGGGCAAGTTAGCTAATCTCTGTTAATCTCCATCCCTCAAAATGAGGAATATTTTGAAGATCTTTCTAAGATCTTCAGGAGCAGGACTGTCCAGTATTAGGTATACAGCACTACAGGGCCCTGATATTGGTGAGGGAATCTAGGGGTCCTGTAATATACCTATTTCTTTCAAGAGATGGGGAAAGTTTGTCAAAATTGAGGATTCACTAAAATATTCATCACTAAAATACCATATTTTTCATGTGTGTAATACAGCCATTTTGGGGCAATGTCTTTATAAAACTTTCCCCAAATACAAGTCAGATTGTTTCTTTACAGTCTCAATGTCTTCATTTACTTGACTCAGTGCGTTTCAGTATGCACACTTTCAAAATTGGCCAGTTAAAGTTCTCCACAGATCTCATTTCTGCATGTGATAAGCGATTTAAAAGAGCTCAATGAGGGGTGACGATTAGGTTATGACCCATAAGATTTTTACATTATTGACCTAAGATGTTAAACATTTAACTCAATTGATGTAAGGGTCAGACATTGAAAATTCTATTGGGTCGTAATGGGAGAAAGTCATGTGAGTCCAATCTGTAGGAATACAAGTGACAGGAAAATACCCTCCAACTTCATTAATCATCCATTTTTAGAAAGGGGAACTCTCTCCTGTGCAGGTATAATATACGATGAGTTTGCTAAATCTTGGTATTTTGTTCTGCCCACGCACTGCTGCTAGAATTATTTATTAATAAAAATTGTATAATTTCCACTTAGTGAAAACTCCACCTGGGAAGTCAGATTAATCTCAATAAATGGCTCCATCAGTTACAAAAATTCCTCCTTAAATGGAAGGAAGTTTCTTTTCTAATTTAATTTAAGAACTACTTCGATCCAAATGGTTAGTGCTGAAATGAATAGCAAGAATACACAATAAATGGGAATTCCATTAATGTACATATTTACTTGCAAACAAATCTGAAGGTTAAATGGCTTATCAAAGGTTTATAATGTGAGCCTGTAAAGAGCTGTGAATAGAAGCTAGGGGATAGATCCTCAAGTGGGGAAAATTGTCACAGCTTGATAGACCTATGACACTTTATGATGTCTGAGCATTTGCCCTAATGAGTCCTAGCTTACTTGTTCTGTCCATAAAACAAACTCAGTTCTAGGAGTACCTCAGAAATCCCAACTCCTAAACCCCTGCTATGACCATTAAAATTTGTTTGTTCCTAGCTTTATCCCCATTCTTTCGTCAAAGCGCTCTGTTCTCTCATCTCTGAGCTAAGTGCCCTCCACTCTGAGGATTCCCAACTTGAGACATGTATTTAAGATGTACAGAAGGGGCCACAATAAACCGTCAATTGTTGTTGGTAGAATAAGATGGAAGCCTACCTTTCCGACCTTACAGCTGTTCTAATGCAGTCCCATATGCTATCAGCAGTATGTTCTCTGATAACCCAAAGGCAGAGATTATTGGGACTTTTATCTGATAGCCAGTTCTGTCAAATGGTAATGTTCCTTTCCTTTCTTTATTCCTTGTTTCATATTAGCAGCCACAGTGTGTTGGACTGTAAAGTCAGAAGTCCCAAAATGAAGGTGGCCACAAACATGAAATATAATTCCTCCACTGCTACCGTCCCATTCTCTGCGAGTGCCACAAGTACATTTTGAATTAGCTGAAGAACATTAAGATGCTGCCATCGATCACTTCTCTCCAAGGAATGACTTGGGCTGTGTCTCACAAATAAATGTCTTCTCTCTCCAGCTCTAAGGCAGCTTCCCATTTCCACAGGAGCACCGTTTATTTCACATAGAAAGTTTGATAGGATGCTTGTGACACCAAGAGCTGCAGCTTCTAAATGATGCATCTCTAATCACAGAATACAGCAGAGTATCAATTTCATGCTCTACCATAGCCACCTCCCACCCTGTGATTTTGGGCACATCACTGCAAGTGCATCAGTGCTTCAGGTGGTGTATACTATAGAAGACAGGTGCTGCAGGCCAGTTAGCCAGAGGCTACAGTGATGGGGACCAAGAGAGCTTTGTATGTGCGCTCTTCAATTATTGTGCGGTTAATTTCAATTTTAAAAAATTCTGAGGTTGCCGTTGGCAAGATTTCAAGAACAAATCTGAGCTGCTGTAAATCGCTCATTTCAATAGAGGGGAAGAAACCTCAGCCATTGTACCGAGTGGGGCATCTCCAATCTCCATTGTCTGAGGACTTGGCTTCTGCATTTTTCACCAATGCTAAGTGGCATTTCCTGGCAGAAATGGCATGTGAACATTGATGGAGAGAAAACGGTTTCTTTCATTCCGGGGTAGGGAATAACAGAGAAGACATTGGCATGATCCATACAGTACATTTTTTTCTATTAATCTTCTTTTGTAATAAAGTATTTTTCAAATGGACAGGAGTGAAATAGTAAGCTATTTCCAACTGGAAGGTTTTTAACAGGCCTTAGGGAAGAGGGCTCCATGCCCTAGTCTCATTCCCTGATGACACATTGCAATCAATAGGTGTTAAAGATTGAAGCTTAAAAACTATATAATTTAGCAAGTGAAAAATTATTAATTTCTCTTTCTTGTTTATGCATAATGTCAGCCGAGTGTGTACACCTGAGTTAGCAAGAGGGAGCTATTTTAATAGCCTATAAATTGCACTTCCCACAATAATGTGCTCAGTCTGTAGCAATTGCTTCTTTAATCATCTTCTTTCTTGTATGATTGGTGGCTGTTGTGTGTCCTGGTGTCTCGGGAGATGCAGCATTGTTTGAGCTATCTGTAAATCTCTTTACTGCTTGTAAATGGCACCCCTGACACTGCACAGATGAATCGATTCTTTCCCTGTGTGTTTTATTCTTTCCCTTCCTTTTTCTCTCTCTCTCCATCTCTCGTAAGTAGACCATGAACTGTCTCTTGCAGTGAACAGCATTGAAATAGATGACCTGTATTATGCCGGAGGTCAGACTAGATTATCACAATGGACCCTTATGGCCTTAGAATTGAAGAACTGAGTAGAAAATTTACCTTTCCACAGGATTTTTGGTGGGGGTGGGGGGAAGACTTCCTGTAACTTAAGAGAAACTCCTCTCTCTTTTTTTTTTAATTAGAAGTCTGTCGACAGGTTTTGTTTGCTGTTCAACTCCATAGGGACTTTAGAGTGATTTCTATAGAACTCTATTGCCTTCATCATGATTACATTCTATGGCTGCAGTTCTCCATTCTTCTGCACCATGGGTGGTAATTTCCACCACTACAAACCTGACTTTTCACTCACTCTGACTTTTCAACAGCCTTGTACGCATTTTGCTTTGGTGTCAATGATGGCAAAGGGAAAGGCAGTGACGAACTGGCTTCAACAGGACGATAATGTTTGAGTTAGAGGCACACTTTCAAACAGTAATAAGAAGATTTCATTCAGACTTGCAGGGTCATGGAAGTATACGCTGCTTCCTCCACACCTCTATCACAATTCTCTCATGGAGGATGGTGGCAGTGGTACCCATTTCTCTCCCTACAAGTTTTGCTGGGGGCAGGTGACTTGGGATGGAGGAGGGCAGAACCTGGGTGCTATTCTGGTTTTGACAAACTCATTGCAATTTGGAATCCACACTGAAAATTCTTTCCAGAAACCATCTCCTCCTACTAACTTTGTCCCTTGCTCATGGGCTATGTCTCACTAGCCAAAGCATGGGACATTTCCAGAATCTGTTTACAGTAAATGAGAGATGGCTTTTGCCTTCCCACTCTTAATTATTCCAAGGGTTCTGCAGGCCCTAGCAATTAAATCATCTTAATTAAAACCTACGTTACCCTTTAGAACTTGTGCCTAAATATAAAAGGAAGAAACAAAAGAAATTCACTGACAAAAAGCTTTAATTAACCAGTGTCAGGAGCTTGTGATACAAATTGGACGTTTGAATAAAGACAATGGTGTGCATGAGTTGAGGAAGTGACTCATCTGGGTTATCGCAGAATTTAATAGCTGCTATCGGAGTGTGTCCAAAACGTAATGTTCTATCAAATATAGGCTTCTGTTAGCGGTTACATCCGTGGGAATATTCCTGTGCTGGTTAGGTACTCAAACAGAGAGACTTGTATGACGCTTGGGGCTTTGGTGTTGCAGGTATTTGTGTGAAGTCTCTTTTCTTTTGACCTCCATGTGGTTGATAACTGCTGAGTTGGACTTAGAATTCCAGGCTCAGAAGCACTTTCAGCAAGACTCTAGTGGAACACATTCAACTCGCCCATCCTTTTGCGTTGTAAGTTAGTAAATGAAGCGCTGAATTCAACCAGGATTACTCAACGCTTTGGAAAGCTCCTGATAAACCCTGGGCTGTGAGTTTCAATCTCACAACAGAACTGTTGGGCAGCATTTTGCAGGGCTTGGTAACAAAGCTTTCAGAGCTGTCTTCCATGTCTTTCTATGATGATCTCTGGGCTGATTTTGGTATGGTAGTTCCTATGCTTTTAAAGATGTTTCCTTTGCGGTCCCTGGAGAATGCATATTGATACAGAATGAGGGCAGATGTGCAAATCAACCCCTCTACATTCAGAAATCCTGTGTACCTGCAATTTCAGCTGAAATCTGTGGGAACGTAGAGTATTAAACACTGTTGATGACTGGTGCCTTAGGACAGGATCCTGAAAATGGCTTAGCCCATACCGACCCAAACTTACCCAAAGACCGACTGACTGACTGACCCTCCATAGGGCTTCATATGTGTAGAACTAGTTATAGGATCAGGGCCTTGGTGTGGAATAGAATACTACCCTTGTGAAAGAGTCGTGTTTAATGGGAATGGCATCCCCAAAGTTGTATGGAAACATAGTTCTGTGGTATTTGCTCTAAAACACACAGAATCTAATAGATAATGAGAAAACTTTATGAACTTCCCCAGGGAAATATCTTTTTCTAAAGAAATCTATAGGATTTAGATTTTTAGGAAAAAACAAAAATCCATGTCTGAAGAGGTTATTGTTTTCTGTTGAATGCCACAGGGCTTGCCTATGAGGGTACATGTTGCGCAAAGCTTTACCTCCTATGCAAGCTGAAGACTGACGTAGTTAAGGTTAATTTAGGTTGTCTTGGAAGGATTAGACTTAACAATGAATGTTGGTGAAGTCATTTATTGCATGTGGTCGCACACACACACAAACCAACACACTTCATCAACAATCATTGGGATTTACAGATAAACAAAATAAGGAAAATTCTGCTTGAGCCCTTCATTTGATTTAAGGATACTTAGCTAGTATATTTTGTTGTGTTGTTGACCATTTGTGTTTATGGGTTATAAGGCTTTCTCTTTTAATCTTAGCATCTGTTCAACAACCTCCTAATTTTTGACCATCCCATAATTTCCTGCAATTGTGAAAATATAAATCAATAAAATAAGTTTAAAAATAAACATTGATATCTATAGATTCATAAATTTTAAGGTCAGAAGGGATCGATATGATCATCTGGCCTGAATTTCTGTTGCACACAGGCCACAGAACCTCCCGCCCTCTCCTGAAATAGATTCCTAACTTATCATTGAATTATTGAAGTCTCCAAATCATGGTTTAAAGACTTTAGGGCACAGAGAAACCACCAGCAAGGGACCCATGCCCCAGGGGAAGATGAAAAATCTGCAGGGACCCTGCCAATCTACTCTGAGGGAACTTCCTTCCCCCCCCCCGCCCCCCCGGTATATCGTGATCAGCTAATCCCTGAGCATGTGGCTCAGACTCACCAACGAGACACCCAAAAACAAATTCTCTGCGCCAACTCAGAACCCACCCCATCTAAGAGCCCATCATAGGCCATTGGCATATTTACTACCAGTAGCCAAAGATCAATTAATTGCCAAATTAAGCGGCCCCATCATATCATCCACTCCATAAATTTATCCAGCTCAGTTTTGAAGCCAGCTAGGATTTTTGCCCCCACTTCTCCCCGTGGAAGGCTATTCTAGAATTTCACACCTCTGATGGTTAATTTCAAGTCTCAATTTCCTGATGACCGGTTTATAGCCATTTGTTTTCATGTCTATATTGATGCTGAACTTAAATAATGGAACACTTTGTGCAGTTTTCCATCAAATATTTTTAAAGAATCAAATTCCTCCAAGCCTAGTTAGTTGGGGGTGGTCCTGCTTTGAGAAGTGGGTGGGACTAGATGACCTCCTGAGGTCACTTCCAACCCTGATAGTCTAGGAATGATAACTGTAATGGACGAAGTCCATATTTTTGGCAGAATTCTCACTGTAGTATAACCAGCTGGTGAGAGAGCAAGACCTGCATCTGGCAAAGGGAGCAGATGGTCCTGATAAACGCTAGTAGGCAGTGGCTGAAATCAAAGTAATAAAGCAGCTGCATGTTTTCACACTGAAGCGGTTGACAGCAGAATCTCTCCTCAGTTCGGATGCTCACCGATTAGTGCGGGGTAGAGGTGAGGGGCGTCCCTCCTTCTAGTAGCTGGTTTAGAATTTTCCATGACATCTTTGACAGCTGAGGGTGTTAACGTTGCTTGGGCTTTTACAGTGGTCGGCGCCTGCAAGCAGTACATGTGTAGCTTACAGGGAGAGCTCTGTCTTGGGATTACATGCGACCTGTATGGCAGCTGAGAGAGGGCCAAGGGCCCCCCCCTAGGGAAAAAAAAAAAACAAGGTGTGACTTAGTCAAAAGAACTCTGGTAGACGTATAAATGAGAAACCTCATTTTAACTCCAGGGAGACCAGGGAGAGGTGGTAGAGTGTTGAATTTAGAGAGACTTTTGCTGTAACATGCAGATACAAATTTCACAACCCACCCAGTGAGACGTGCAGAGTAGCTGCTGTTTGCTACCTACTCAGTCCCTGGTCCCCCCTGTTTCCTGTCCCTTGATGCATATAGGACAACTCTGGCAGCTCTCCATCAGTGAGAGAATTCCTTTCCTTGGGTTCCTTCCAGAGCACTGTGAAAGGGCTATTGCACTTCCCAGAATCGGCCCCAGCCGTATCTGGAGTCAGAGATGCCTAGAGTAGACGGTTGGCTTTTTATACCCCTCAGGCCTCCCTTGAGCTGATGAATGGTAGTGTGAGCCAGGCAGCTGATTTGAAAATGCCAGGCTGTTTAGCTTAAATGCCTGGTGTTACTGGCTAGTGCCTGCTTCGCTTCCCTGGGAAGTTAGAACTTTCACGCGACAGACTCTAATGAGAGTTGGCTGGAATTTGTTCCTCTGTCACTACCTACCTATACTCACTCATTCTTGGGAAATCAAAAGCCCCTTTCCACAGTCTGCTTGAATGTAAGTGATTAAACTTAGAAGGCAGTTGTTATGAGTAGGGTTTGAATTTTAACCCCTTCCAGTCTCACATGGAGCTTTCATAATCTTTCACTGAACTGCAGAATAACAAGAGTACAATTTAAACAGCAGACAAATAACTGGAATTCACACATTCTCACAGCTGCTGAAGAGAGAACTATAAATACATCCCGACTGAAGACAATAGGCAAAGACGAGTGATGACAGCATACTAGGCAGTGAATTATCTCTGCCATCTGTTTTCTGCTAATAGCCATTTATACAAGAAACTAACACTTTGGAAATATTGGCTGTAAATAACTGTTCCTATAGAATAATTTTCCATTGGATTAATTAACTATTAATTCAATAGAAGTCTTATTAAAATATCACTCCGTTTGCAACTGACAGACCCGCTGAGATTTTCCAAGCGTACTGAGTGGTGCTTTTATAAGAGAAGTGTTCGGATGCTGCAGGAAATGACTTGTAACTTCACTTAAAATTCAAACGTGAACCAAAACAAAATCTTTGGAGATTTTAAAAAGTTGAGTTAACTTACTGGTTTAAAAGACACCAATTTTACGCTTCTCTGCTTCTCCCCAGTCATTTAGGATATTCAGCTATCGTCGTTGGCTTCTGGGGATAGAATTGTTTGCATCACCGTGGCACCTGATCCCCCTGAGGGTTTAGTTTCTTGGTCCACTTTGGACTGGAAATCTAATGCTGAAATAAAAAGGAGAAACGATTTATTCTCTAGATGTTTCTGGCAGAAGGGAGAAATAAAGACCTCATGTGACAATCCAGTCTTTCCAGATTTTCCCTCTGTTTTGCAGCCTGACCTGATCTGGACATTTTGAACCTTCTCGTCCAAATTTGCACTGACTTGTTCAGATGGCTAAACATATAGGATTTGTTTCATTTTTTCAAAGGAATGGTTTAGTTGGCTCAGAGCTCCAGTACCAGAGAAGAAAAATTTTCCACCAAAGAACTGAAAAAAGGCATCACTGGCCTGATGCTTCAGAAGAAGACAAGATCATCTCCAGAGGGCTTCTGCCAGGCTGTTAGTGAAAGGAATTCTCCTCAGTGGAAAGGAGTTAAAATGGAGATTAGAAGTTGTCTATGAAGTTTTTAAACCAAGGCATGGAAGTTGCTTCTCCTCCAGATTCCACTGTTGACATTTGTTCCCCATCTCCAGCTGCCCGTTGCCTGGCACACTGGCATAATTCACATGTTGTTACCTACCCAAAGGTCACACAGGGGTCTCTGAAATTCACACAGAACCTGGCTTGAACTTGTCATTTGTGGGGAAAACCCAAATCATGCCAGGTTGACAGTTAGGAGAGCTTCAGAAGGCTCTAATTACCTAGGACCTGTTTCCTGTTGCTGAGACCCCTGTGGCTTCTTTCATCTAGGGATTTACAAATAAAATATCTTCCCAGAGGTCTGAGACCCAATACTTTCTATGGCAGTTCAGCTTCTCTGGTGCCACAACAGTAGCCATCAAGCCAGACATTCACACTGCTGACTCCTGACTCAGACTGAACTGTTTCATCTCTGACACACTAGTCCGGTGTTTCTCAACCAGTGTTCGTGGAACACTGGTGCTCCTCAGACTTATTCCGTGACCCCCTGATCCCCCCCATCGGGGGTAGGGGGCTAAGGGAGGAAGGGGAAGGAGAATTTAATGCCCTAGCTGCAGCAAAGCTTCCAGTTATGCAGTGGCAGATGTTGATGCACACCTGGAAGTTTTGCTGCGACTGGGGCATTTATCTCCCGCCACTGTTACCAGCTTTTTCAAGAAAGTTTTCATCAGGTGTTCCACGTAAAGTAATCAATACCTTTAGGTATTCTCCAGTCCTCTAATGGCTGAGAAACACTGCACAAGACAGATGAGACTTGAATTATTAGTGCCCTTACCGAAGAAGTGGAAAACGAAGGGCCACGTTCTATAGAAGGCATTAAAACGAAGCACAATGCGACGCTCCTCAGCATTAAAGAAATGTTTAACAATAGGACAGTGGAGCCATTTCCATCCCTTTGCTAACTGTAGTCTGCATCTGCTTTGTTCACAGATGTATTTTAAAAAGATATCTGCCTACATCACATCGTCTTCAGAAATGCTTCCTTTATTGCTATTGCATCTGTATCAACTCTCGAAAGGGGAAACGAGGAGCACAGAGGAGTGTGCTGCAACAAGCCAATGGGGGCTAATTAGCTCAATGAGCATGTTTGAAATTGCAAAACATGAGTATATTTACTTTCTTGTTTGTCCCGAAGTGTTTGCTGTAAAGAAATCAAAGTGGTGCTATTATGTGATTCCCTGGTGGCATTGGCTTGGAAGCCATCCTCTCTTAGCTGAAAGTGATCTGAAATCGTGGATAATTTTGATGTTTAAGTGGGAAATGTAAATGCAGGCTATTTGGGGTATTTTTAAAAATATCTTTAGGGGTCAGTTACTATGATGAAGGACATAGTGCAAGAATCTAGAATCACATTTCTCCTACATCATGAAGGTTCACATAAACCATTGTACCGGTATATGTTTTTTTTAATCCTAACTCATGACTAGAAATGCTCATATCTTCTCACAAATGCCCAATCTCTTCATTATCCATTCTGCTAAGCTCATTGCCTTGCTAGCACCGTGTGGTAGTGAGTTTGACAGGTTACTAAGCCGCTGTGCAAAAGAAAAGCTGACCTTTCTGCCATATGAACTTATGGCTCAGCTGTTGTCATGTGTTTCATATCTAAATTTCCTTCTAGCTGGCTTCTTGGGTTTAATCCTAAAACATAAAGGTAGTGAGATACCAAGTTCAGTAAAAATTGAATGTAAAACTTTTGGAGCTAAGAGATGTGATTTATTTCCAGACTCCCACTTCAGTTAATGATCTGAAGTCTATTCTGATTGGGGAAAAAAAATACAAACAAGACATTTTTATTCCAGTTAGTTAAATAATTGATGAGTAATGTGTGATGGAAATGTGTCACATCATATCCTGAAATTTAATTGATTAGTATTAAGATTCTGACACCAACAACTGAAAACCTAAGGTTTTCTCCTGCAGGAAAATAGGTATTAGGGTTAGAATTTCAACAGAAGAATAGAACTCTAGATTAACAAAATGGATTGGGAAGCTTCATAATGTTTTAACGTTCTATTTTGTTCCTAATTTTTTTTACACATACAGATATGCACTATCCAAATCAGGGGCCAAGAACAGAATTGGTTTTAGGATTAGGTAACAAAATGATTCCGAGTAAGCATTTTAACAATCTTGTCAGCACCTTCGAGACACATAAAAGGTCCCCATGTTGTTTCACAGCCCTCAAACCAAATCCCAAATTTGTAGGCTAGGAAATCAGATGATTTCCCCTGGAACAAAGTTGTGAGTAGTCATCTACGTTGTATTTTGGGGAATGAACCCCATTCCTCTTTCCCCCAGAGAGCACATTATCACAGTCTTCACCCAGCAACTCAAAGTTAGAGGGAATTAGTCATCCTTGACCGCCCCCGCCCCCCAGCTCTGCCCTGCTCAGGTTGTGACTTTGCTTGCAGGAAACAAAAGAGGAGCTGCATGTGGACACCACCTCCTGGGAACACGTGGGTGTAGGAGGAGTGGGCATGGCCTTGCCTTTCACCTCAGACTGCCTGGTTGGAGTAGTTGGGTGGGGTGAAATAATGTACTCCTCCCCCAGAGCAAGGGTGGGAGGTGCAACTCTTGAGTCTGCTCCATGAGTGGTACAGCTGCGTGCTAGTCTTGACGTGGTGCAGTCTTACCTACAGTGAGCGTTGTGACTGTGTGCTGCCTAGAAGGTCCCATCTCCGATCCTGTCATGCTGGTACGAAACTTCACTTCAAGATAAATAGTGATGGATAAGCTAACTTTAAAGAATGGTTACATCACACTGCCAACAAATGGAACAGAAGGCTACTTGCCAGCCTGAGACCTTTCTCACTGACTATTCATCTGCTGGTGTCAAGGTGCAATAGGCTATTGATGAGAGCCTAGATTAACACACAGTGCCATATCATGCAAGGCACCGCTGTCGTTTCTCATTGAAAGAGAGGTGAAATATGAAACCACGCTATGTTCTAGTTTGTCCTTTAAAGCACTGAGGTGTGGCTCCTTTTTGGGATAGCTTAGTTGATATTGCTCCCTGTGGGAAGCAGGGATGTTCTCTCTCTCTCATGCGGTGGTTTGGCAATCCACCCCTTTCTCTGCGTAATAGTTAATTAAAGAATGGAAATGTTCCAGCGCAAGGAGACAAATATGCAATACCGGCGGCTGTTGGCAGAAGGCCCTTGGAGGTGATGGGCCCAAAACAAACTGATGAAAGGAAAGAGGTTGAATGTGCAGCAATACAATATTCTAGAATCCATGCCATTCTGTCGGACACAGTTCATTATCATCCAGTATGGAAGGAGGCGGCCTTTGGGGTGTACCTAACTCTTGCAGTTAGATTAAATTGTCTGGAGTGGTGCTGGGCACAACTCTACTAGACCGAAGCACTGTTGACTAAAAGGAAGGTAAGATTTCAGTGGCCTGGCGTTCAATTCTCTGCTCTGCCACGGACTTCCCGTGTGACCGTGGGCAAGTCACTGTGTGCTTCAGTTGCCCATCTCTACAAGAGGGATTAAAGTCCCTCCTGCCCCTTACTTCATGTGGTATTGAGGAAAAATGCATTAAAGATTGCAAGGTGCTCCAATACTGTGGTGACTGGGCTTTTTCAGTGCCCAAGCTTGATAGGAACTGCATTTTGTGCAGTCCGGGCTCCACGTACGTTTTAGAGAGTTAACTCTTGACTTTTTCATTTTATGCAAAATGTCAGTGCATCTACACAGGCAGAAAGGGCAGCATGCTGCCGTGCCAAAGCCATGTTGGCTAGTGGATTGGAGGATATCTTGCCCATAGACTAACTTGTAAATGAGACTCACATAAGTGTACATTTTTTGGAGCTGGTCAGGAAACGGTTTTTAAAAAGTCTCTGAAAATGTTCAGGAGTTCTGTCAAAAAGAAAATGAACACAAATACCAAAAATCTTTTCAAGTTTAATTTTTTGCTTAAAAAACCCCCCAACTTTTTCAATTTTGCCCAAACATTGTGATGAAAATAGAATTTACTTTGCAAATATGTCCATTCAGCCCAAGAGTAATTTTCTGTCCCAGGAAAAGGAAGGAGGGGGACAAGGATATCACATTTTCAGCCAGCTTCACTCACACGGGCCTCTGTGCCACTTAAATGATGGAATGTGTCAGTGAGAGTCCACGCTTTCTCATCAGTTCTGCCTGGCATAGCTCTGAAAAGCACTGTAGGTCCTCAGCAGTATTGAGTCATGCATTTCTCCATCAACTGTGAATCACTGGGTTCTACCTGATGAGCTGTTAATGCTCTGAGTCCCATACCAGCTCTCAATCCACATTGACTCACCATCTTGATTTTTTATAATGCTTGTTCTTCCACTTAGTCATTGCCTTTGTCTCTTACTGAGATTTCTATATGTACCTTATGCTTTTTCATGAAGGGATCCTTGCTCTTACTCAATTCTGCAGGAGTTTTTGTGTACATTTCCATAACAGCACTTGAATTTATAACTAAGAGCATCAGAAAACAGCAGCTACAATCGCTCTCCTAAGCGTACAAAGAGGGAAATGCAGGGTCTGAGCTTTGGAACTTAGTCTCTCTCTCAAAACATTTCTTGTGGAAGTTTTAGCATCAAGATGGTAAGTGGTAACAGTTGCACCTCAAGGAACACTAAGAGAGTGAGATTTCAGGATGAATGGGGAGGTGTCATGATTTATGAAGTTCTATTTTTCTCAGTCGAGTTACTTCTTTAAAAAATCTACATGTACAGATAGAAACTTCTATACAGCTCTAGTTCTAGATTTGTCTGCCTTCCTACCACAGCATGACAGGAAATTTATACGGAAAACAGAGGCATCTAGCAAGTGAGTCATATACTTCAAGTAAACATATCATTAAAGAAGGAAGACTCAGCTATGCAGATTTTAGCAGTCTGATGAAAGAGTTCATCTGCTACTTTTAATATCTTGGATAAATTGCTGCTGCCCACATCCCACTCCTTAATTAATGAGGCAGAGAAGATTACCCCCAAACCAACAAGACACCCAGGGAGGTTTCTATGCCAAAGTCTAAAAGTGAGGGAGGTTTTGTATAAAACACTTTAAATTTGTAGGAGGGGGTTGTTTTTTGGTGGTGGTGGTAGTAATGTCTTCTGGCAAGATGAATAATTTGGGAGCAAAGAATATATTTTGAGACAGAACACGAACCCTTGATCTGAAACTAATTTAACTAATTTGTTGTCAAAAATACTTAGATTTAGAAGTTGTATTTTATCTTGAGCAGTATAATGTAATATAAATACATTTGATTTACTGGGTCTGATTCTCCACTCTGTTCCAGCAGTTTTACACTGCTTTCCTTTTATTGAACTCAGAGGAATTACACTGACATAAATCCGAAGTGGAAAATCATGTCCATCATATTTTTCATACTAATGATCTGTTAACACATAGCTGTGGTCCCATATTCTACAGTTAAGAGTCACAGCAGTTACTCGAGCCAAGTTAGAAAAAGACCTCTGTAATGACTGGGCTTGATCTGAAGATTTAAAGTGGAGATACACAATATTTACATTGAAGATCAGAACAAGACTATAATGTGTTTGTCTGTTGGGGTATCTAGATTATGGCCCTATCTTTCTTGGGGAGCGCAAACCACACTGTAATTTAAGTCTGAGCTGCATGAATCTACATGATGTGTTTTTGGCAGCAGTCAAAAGGAGATATGCAGGTTACCCAAGTTGCTTGTGTATCTCAGCTCCTCTACTCCGTGCACACATACTGTGCTGATTTGAAGGGAGGGGCCAGGGTGGTGGTGCAGGATCAGCTTCCTGAGTGGGCCCAATGTAATGGTGGTTCTGATAGCGTTGGCAATTGCATTTCAAGCAGGAACCATGCTTTATTTGTACTTCTTATGGCTGATTTTTTCAAAATTCTCTTTTTTTAAAGCCCACAATATTAACTGCTCATAGTTCCATTTTGGAAACCAGTCATAAAGGCATCCTGTAGTTAACGATATAAGTGCAAACTTCCAGTGCCCTAACTACGAAATACTGTGACCTAGAGCGCAAATTGACTGCTTTATATGGCAATGTGAGGACATTCAGTTCCTTTGGGGCTGGACCATTTATGGGAAATTATCATCTCTTCATCTCTCTGTCATTCCAGTAGCTACAGCAACCATCAGCCAGATAGGGAAATAACAGCAACGCCTCTGGCAAACGTGGCGTGTCCATCTCTCAGCCATGGGGGCTCACTTTATAAATCAGAACTTTTTGCTTCCTCTCAGGAAGCATTTGGTGGCTTTCGGATGCCTCTCGTGGAAATGCAGGTACTTCCCCACTGCACATACAGACCCATTCTTGGTTTAATAACCCTTCTGCATTCCCTAGATCCACACTCATAAGGCTAGCATTGTCCATGGTGGCAATGGACAACAGGGAGCCCATGAATGGGTACGCTGCTCTGGTCCCTTGGCCCGGCTACCTTACTGACCTTCTTTGCAGAGGTAGGAATATGCCCACATTTTTCACCACTCATGAAGATATTGGTCCCCCAGCTTTGCTCTTGAGTGGGGTTTGAACCTGAGCTCAGGGAGGTGATCATGAACTTCTTAATCTGAGTAAGAGGTTCAGATCCCTTTTGAGTGCTACTTCTCTAAAGCACCCTCCCTTGGGCCATCAGCAGAGTTTGAAGGTGGGACCTTCAGTGATTGAAATCCTTCAGAACTGACCGGCTGAGCTAACTGTAGACTCATATCCCTTTGTGTGGTGATCCCTAGAGATGGCTGAAGGCTCCTATCTCACACAAGGAGAGTGGACAGGCACCAGTCCATGTCTCTGGCGACTGCTTTTGCAAACCGTTTCCCTAACGTCTCTAACGTAGGGAATGGCAGCTTTTCAGAGTAGAGTTGGACAGCAAAATGAGTTTCCCACCCTGTAGATATTTTCAAGTGTTCAGAAATGGTTTCTCTCTCAACTCGGACAAAAAGTTGAAATCTTGAAAATGCGTGTGAACCAAAAAAACCCATTTTTAATTTTATTTCAAGTAAATCAAAATATTTTATTCTGATGGCTTATAAAAGTTTTGTATTGCTTGACCTTGTTTCTTTTTAACCTTTGTCAGTCTAACTTTAACTTCAAAATGCACAGATTGGTTTGGACTGTGAATTTTTTGTTCTGAAATTGTTGAAATATCATTTCAACACTTTCTCTACATTTTTTTTTCAAGCCAGGAAATCAATTGCACCGAAATCAATGTCAGTTTCTCATCTGTTCAGTGAATCAGCACTTGTGATTTTAAAAAGAATTCATTGAACAATGGCCATCAGCTCTAATTCAGAGATGACCTTAACGTTAAGTAGCATGTATCTGGGAATGACTTCCCCAGCAGCTCACCATTCTCCTTTCTGTATCTGCTCCCAGAAAGTACCAGTACTGAATGGGAGTTGAATCTGTAGAGTTGGTGAAATACCGTGTTGGGAAAAAGACAGCAATCCAGCAGAACTGACATTTCATAATTTTAAATTGGAGGGGGGGGGACAGGTTAGAGATCTGTTTGTTTGTCTACAGCAACACAGGCTTCCTGGCAAGGGTGCCCTTTACTAACTACAGAGGTGAGCGGAAACCCATGGATTCAGTGGGAATCCTTCCACTGAGCTTTGGAGAAAGCTCAAGGAGAATGGGGGACAGAAGGCACCTTAAATTTGTTATTTTGGAGTAATATGGCATTTACCTCTTCCACATTCCTCTTTAGGAAGGCCAGTGCAGTCTGTGAGGGAGAGAGTGCGGTCTAGGAGTTAGAGGTAGAAGGCTGGGAATCAAGATTCCTGTGTTTAATTGTTGCCAATGTCTTGGGCTTGCTCTGTGACCCGGCACTTACCCGCTGTGGGCCACAGGCTCCTTGATTTGTTGACAAGGAGACTATTCTCTTTCCCTGCCACAGAGGGGAGCTTCCAGAGTGCACTGGCCTAGCCAGAGAAAACAATCAAACTATTGGCAAGAATTGATCAGATCATCTATTAGGAGCATAATACCCAAATAATCTTTGGTGCTTTTGGACAATAAATGACTTGTCATTATTGACCCAGCTCCAGCCATATCAATGTTGGAATAATATAATAGCCAATGAATAGGATTGGTTTTTTTACACTTAAATGATAGAATAAACCATTCATCATGAATAAAGGCTGTCATGGTGCTACCAATTCCAGGCCTGCTAGAGATGTGCCTGAGGAGCCAGCCACATGTGCATTCACTGCCAGTGAATCTCCTCTTTTCCTATGATCTCCATGAAAGGAAACAGCAAAAGGGAAATCGAATGTTTCTTCCAGTTAATCAGGAAAACTTGAGTCCTCTTCCCAGGAGAGCAATTATAACTAGTGGTATGCTTGTCTGTATTGGCAGACCCAACAGCATGCCTGCAGGACAATGTGAGGCTCCCTTTTGAAATTATAGACACAAGGTGGGTGAGGTAATATCTTTTATTGGATCAACTTCTGTCAATGAAAGAGCCCAGCTTTTGAGCTTCCTAGGTCCCAAAGAAGAGCTCTGTGGAGCTTGAAAGCGTCTTTCATTCACCAACAGATGCTGGTTCAGTAAAATGCATTTCTTCCCCCATCATCTCTCTCCAGTATCCTGGGGTAAACGTAGCTACACTAACACAGCAAAGATCTTTAGTAATTATAGCTGGTCCCCACTGATTGTGATATAGGAGTGTAATAGTTGGCGGAGTCACTTCATTGCTGCATGCTTGGGGATAACGTTCAAAAGGAAATGGCAAGCCTTAATTAATAAATGGATCTAAAACGCTTTGGGGGATCCTCAGATAAATGGGTGCCATCAAAATCAGACTTGGCTTCTCAGCTGCAATAAACTGCTGTAACTCTATCGAAGTCCCTGTAACCATAATGCTTTGCTAGCTGTATTCTCAGCTGATGTAAATTGAAGTCAGTGGAGGTACATGGTTTCACACTGGTTGAGGCTCTCGTTAAGAATTGTATAATAATACCTTTTACTTATTGAAATAGCCTTTGTCTCTTAGCCTAGGGTCTCCGCCTCTTGCTCTCCATGGGAGGAACTAAAGCATGGTTGGCAAAGTTGCACGGCAGACAAGTCATTTCTGGATTATCTGACAAAACGCAGGATGGCTGTCAAATGCCTGTGCGCTGAGTAAACAGGAGCACATAATAAAGACTTAATTATAAAACCTAATGGTGTAAGACTATTATGATTTGTGGAAAATTGGTCATTAACTGCAGGGGTATGAAAAACAAACATTTTTTTCCCCGGCATTTCCATTCAGCCACGCTGAACAAACACACTGGAAAATTTAGAAATGTAACAAATTATTCAAAGTGGGCAAACATGATGAGCTTATTTTGATGGGGCTCGTTTCTAGCTGTTGGAGTGGGTTTGGCTAACAAATTTATGGCCCAAATTACACTGAAATCTTGAACATTTTCCCACTATTGAAGAAATGAACGTGCTTTTCATCTGCTTTACTTTGGAGCTACTGGGCCAAGACAGAGATTAACTTCTCCATCTGATTGAAAAGGAGCAGGGATACGGTAGTAGAGTATTAACCCCTCTAACGCTCTCTTCCATACATCAGTGTGGGTAGCTGGATGGCTGTATATTTTCCCAGTGATCTGAGCTAATGCAAGGTCACCAGCAGTCAAGGCATAAAAGATATGGGGCGTGATTCTCCTCATGTTTACACTAATTTCACAATGAATTAGTCCTACCCCAGATTTTGCCTGGGAAAATGGGAGCAGGATCAGGCCCCACATCTGCTCCAGTGAGCTTTCTGCAGCAGGGTTCTGAACACCCACTGTGAACATCTGTCTTGATTCCCAGCTATCCTCTCTTCAGCTCTGCAAATTCTCTTCTTCCTCTTCCTCCTAGCCGTGACAGCCGGAGAACTGCAGTAACATGGCTGCATTTCGCCACTCCCCTGGCACAGCGACGCATCCCGTTGACAGTAGTCAGCCAGGAAGGAATCTGGGAAGAAAGCGCTGAGGTGGGTGGGGATCTTGGGCCACAGGCAGGGAGGGAGTTCTGATGTATCCCTTATGTTGGCTTTTGCACTGTACAATTTCCATCTCTGCCTGTTCAGCTCCCTGTTAATGAAGGTTATTGATTTGAGATTAATTTTCCATTTTTTTTAATGCTGAAATAAAGCAGAAACTTGCAAAGCTGGCTTTTCATCAGACTGATGCATACTTCTAATCTGAATCCAGGGGTGAGCTTTTTGTCCAATCAAATACAGTGATAGCAAAAAATAGGTCACTTTTAATTAACTGCAGTTAACTTGGTTGATTTTCCTCTCTCAAATGTGTTACTTCTTTTCATATCCACCATGAAATAGCCTTTCTCAGAGCAATTATTCTAACAAAATTGGTCACTATCATAGTTAACAATTTCCATAGTAATGCGTTTAATTGCCGTCAACTTACCTACCCTCTAATCAACAAGCTAGGTTTCAGTTTCTGGTGGTGATTGATTTCAAGGAACGTAGCACTTGATCACATTTTAAGAACATCTGTTACAAATCCTTGGAGGAGTAAGACACTTTCGGTTTGAATGTATCTGGTTGAAAGGATCTCAATAAATTCCATTCTTTCCTAAGCAGGCTTATCATGAGATGGCATTTTGTCATTGTTGATTTATCTTTTCCCGAAAGAGCTCACCCCAACTGTAAAATTTACATTAAGTAAATTTTGCTTTAAAAATGACTGTGTGTGAGAATGCATTTCAGGGGTGGATGGAGTGATCTCTCCTTGGGTAATTTGTATATCAATCAGCAAAGCTGTTGAAATGATTTAGAATATAGTGGGATGAAACATGCTATGTAAATGCAAGTTCACTGTAGCTTCTATTGTATTTCGAGATAATCACACATATGTTGACCATTCTACTTGACAAGAAGAGGGATGGCCAGATGGAATCAGAGAGGAGAGCTGTTATTCTAGCTTATTATCCTGTCATTGCATGAGGCCAGGATCAACTACTTCAAAGGAAGCTGCAAGATACGCCATGTAGTCAGCTATAGGAAAATCTGCCCTCGAGAAAGGTTTCTTCCTGATCCCCTATTAATTAGAGAGGGGTGTCAGCCTGGAAGGACCAGTATTTCAATCCTTCCCAAAGCTTTTCCTCCAGAGACCATAGTATAAAAACAGCCATCATGAGCCAGACCAGTGGCCCATCTTCTGAGAGTGCCAATACTAGTTGCTTCAGACAGAATGGACAGAGCAGATAATATTTGCAATAACTCTGGCTACTCTTCTTCTCCTATAAATATCTAATCCCTTGTTGATCCCTGCTAAACTCTTGGCCTCCTTACATTTTGTGTCAGGGAGTCCTAAAGGCTAACTGTCCATTGCGTGGAAGTGCTTTCCTTCATCACATCTGAATTTGCCACTTTTCAATTGTATTGAAAATGCCCTTGTTCTGCATGTTTGTTGTTCTCTGACAGGTGCAATAATAGCATTTCCCTTGACTGTTGTCGGTCACTTCCTCGTCTAAAATAGGATGTAAAATTGTCTTTTTGTTTATTGAGAGAATTAATTGATGTGTGTTTCTGAAGATTTCTCAGACTCTCTGATGTCTGTTACGTAAGTGCAAAGCAGTGAATACTGGGGTTGATTTTTCCTTCAATGGCACAAAAGGTAGGAACTCGGAACAGCCAATGAGAGTTGGGTGCCTGACTACCCTGGGGTTGCCAGAGAACTTGCCCCATAATGGGACAGAAAAGACCAGCCAGGGTATCAGTCTGCAATCCAAAATCAGGGCCCTGCTACCTCCGTTAAGAAAGCACAACAGCAGACCCAAATCTCAGAAAGGATTTTACCAAGTAGGGTTTAAAGGGCTGCCTTGTGCTGACCCTCTACATGGGAACAGATTTTGCCCCAAGTAAATGGATCTGGCGTAAATACCCCCTTTGATCCACTTTCCATTGTCAGAATTTTGCACACCAAGCACTGCTCACCTGAGAGGCTACAAAAGCTGATGGTGAAAAAAAAATAGTAAATTGAAAATGGCCCTTCCTATTGTACCTGGTGCTGAATGAACTATTAATGATGTGAGCAGCTTGTGGGGAGCGTCCAGAATCCAGTGTGCAGAGCCCATTGGCTCTCTTTACCGTCAGGTTTCTTTCATAGAATGGAAGAGAAACACAGACAGCTCTCTCTTCCCGTCACATTTTAGCCACAGGCTGCTTTATTCCTTCTTCGAAAAGGGCCTCATTAATCAAATGTTCTAGAAATGCATGTGATGAACTGTATCAAAATCACTAATCCCCATTAAAAAGTAATGAACATCCAGGCTTGGTGTACACCGTGCTGGGATTTATTTCAGTGGACTCCTCTCCCCACCTCTTCTAGCCAAATTCTTTTTAAAGGGGTTAGCTAGAAAATGGGGGAGGGAGATAAGTGGGAATTGAATATTGGCAAGAGAAGAGCAAGAAAGAAATCACTCAATTAATGCATACAGGTCTAACACATGCATTTTAAAGAAAGCGAGTGTGTTGGATATCAGAATCTGTTTCTCTCACGTGGGTGTTACTCTGTTGGCTGCAGGGGAGCTGTTCCTGATAGATGCTGGTGCAAGACAGAGCAGAGATAATCGCTACACGAGTGGAAAGAGGAGTTGCTTTAAGTTATTTGGTGGCCAGGTTCTCATGTTCTGCTTTCAGCTATGCGGGTATAAATCTGCAGTGGTGTTTGTCCTTGAGGCTAAAGCATAGCCCTGCGAGGTGTTGCATTTACTCAGTTCCCAATGTTAGCACCAAATCTATCTTGTGTCCCACTCCCTACCGCATGGCACCATGGCTGCCCCATCCAATCTCTTAAACTGTCAAGCATCTACAAAATCAGGTGTTGTGATCGGTTCCTGCTGCTTGGGAAAATGATGGACGTGGTACATGGTGACATGATTGAGCCCAGGACAGTGTGGTTGTAACATGTTGGCGTAACAAATGGCAGCTTTTGGTGCTCTTGACCCAAGTGTAAGTGACAATGTAAGGTACAAGGAGGGGGAGAACCTTATTCAATACCCATAAGGAGGTCTTGTACTGCCCCTCTGAGTTTTTCCCTGTGCCCCTTCCTTTAATCATGAGCAAATTCCTCCCATCTCTCGCACAAACTCATGTCAAACTTGAGCCCCTCTGACGACCTCTTGTCCGTAATTCTATCGCTGTGGGAAGAGACAAAAGGGAGCACCAGAAAGTGTGTGTTACAACGCAAATTATTTTTTACAATAGTCTTTTTAAAATGAGCCTTAGCATCAGCAGTAGGTGGCCAGTGTGATTACTGTTTGGTGGCGCGTGTCCGATTAAAGATCAGGAATGTATTAATGAGGACACGGATTGTCTGCGGGTTCGAAGGCGGTGAAGTCAAAGGAATCAAAAAGGCTAACACAAACAAGCCCTGCACGGGCTACCTTTTCACAAGTGGGATGCTATGAAAAGCTCCCAAAGTAGCAAAACACAGGCACTAACTCACCATAATGTCCTCGGGGAAAGCAGGGTTCCAGTGAAGACGTGCGTCAGACCAGTAAGGAGTAGCTTGAACACAAGATACAAAGCAAGATTTTGAGGAGTTCATAGCAAAGTAAAACATTCTTCTAATGCCCCAAAGCATATCCATAAAAGAATTTTCCTGTCAAAAGACAAGGGAAGAAACTACGTGGACCCATTCGCTGATCCTTAAAAACTTCTGTGTACTCCACCTTTGAAAGGCAACTTGGAGCCAAGACAGCTGTGTTCTGTTCCTAGGCCACCTGCTGACTTGCTGTCTGTGTGAGACACCTTGGGCAAGTCCCTGAACTTATTTAACTACCCGCTAATGCACACACAAGCTGCAGTTCACAGTAGCAATGAAAGGCTTAACTAATGATGGCAAAATGTTTTGAGCTTCTTAGATGAAAGGTGCTTTAGAAGTTGAAAGCATTATCATTGCTAGCCCTCGACGCTATAAATACCAACATGTTTTCGCTTTCATCTCACACTGCCAAGTCCTGACATAGTGAAGAGTTAATACACTGCATAAAGAGACTCATTATGAAGAAAGAAAAATTCCTGTAGTTGTCTTTGCTGTTTGACTTCATTTGAGAGACAAAAGGATGGGAACTGGGAGGGACCAGAGAAAATTTTCATACTTGGAAAAAGTGATAAAACTTTGATAACTCCGAAGCCAGCTCCGATGGAGGACAGGCAGCAAAGATAAATATATAAAACATAAAAGGCACAAAAAGGTAATAGCGTCTGAGAGCTCCCACTTTAGCTTGCAACAGTCTAGTTCCTTCTCACAGAAGGAGGAAAATCTTCCCTGTAAACAGTTTGCGTTACAAACCCACTTCTGTATGTGTGATTGGCCAGAACAAAAGGATTAGGGTCACTCTGATTTTTTGCAGTAATGACAAGGATGGAAAGGAAGTGTTTTGAAGTTCAGCCACTTTTAGCAGGGTTGGTTTTCATTTGCAGTGTAAATCTGGAATGACTTTTTTGGCTTGCAGTACAAGTGTTCCGGTGAGTAATGGTGTGCCACCAACAACGTATGCCCCAAAATGCACGGTGCCGGTGATCCCAGAGCAGTGACATTTCCTCCCTCAACAGCACAAACATTATTTTTATCTCCTACCTCGCTCCTCAGGGCAGCAAAGAACTTAAGCCCACATGCTTGTCCTACTGAAGTCAATGAACAAAAAGCCAGTGGGACTAAAGCAAGTGCTTCAAGCTCAGCATAAGCGCTTTGCTTAACAGGGATGGACTTAAGGACTTTGCTGAACTGGAAACTAAGCCCTCAAAATAAATCTTCGGGGATGTTAAGTAGCGCATGGGCCACTTGCTGGCTTTCTGCCAAGGGGAGAATTTACCTGAGAAATCACTAGTGTTATATGCGTTGATTACCTATGAATTGCGGTAGAAATTGAGAGAGCAAGAGAAGAATAAATGCACCTTCCAGTAGCAGCAGGAGGAAGGCGGAACTTGAAAAATGGAAAGAGACCCTATGGCAAGATAATTATACATTTGACTTGGCTGGAATTACCAGTTACTTCATTTTTTCTGATGCAGGCAAAAAATTTTAATAAGTTGGAAATATTACTAATTCATCTGGCTTTCATTTCAGTATCATTAAACATGTGAAGGCCCTGGATAGTCAAGTGGGTGTAACAAAAGGAATCCCATTATTATTTAACCCTAATTAATATCCCCTGAAATTGTTAACTGGATTTAATAACTTGTGATTGTGATCTTACTAAATAATAACCACAAAATATTACTGTGAATGTTCAGCTCGGAACCTAATTAACCACTTGTCGCATAGGTCTTTTTCTCTTACACATTGCAGTTAACAGTATCCCATGCACTCTGGTTAAACACAGGCTTCTTTGGCAACTAATATCTGCATGACTGTTGTTACATTTAAATTAAACATCAATTCGGACTTTTAAAACACTGCAAATGCTTTTCCCTGCAAACTCCTGCCAAAAAAAAATCACTATTGAAACAAGGACAATTTTATCTGCAACTTTTGTGGTGTAGAAAGATAAATGTCTGCTTTTCAAATCTACCGGGTAAGAGAATAGCAGATCAAAGAGATGGATTTTGATTCATTTCTTTCTGATAGCATTGGCTAATAGGATGCTAACTGCCATATTTCATCATAACAGTGAGATGGTTCCCCCAGAAAAATCATAACAAATTTTATTATCTTGGCTGCCTGCAGGAATGTTAGGGAGATCATCGAGAATTATCAGAATTATTCCCTGTGCCACGCAGGCGGCAGAATTATGGCAGAGCTGTCCAAAGATATAAGCAACTCAAGCAAGTCCAAGAGGAACTTACCTGTTACCATGAATAGGGAGCAACTAACCTCTCCAGTATCTCTGGTGATTTTTATAGCTCTTTCAAATGAACAGTTCTGGTTCTTTTTTTGGAGAGTAAATTCAGCCTCCTTCCGCACAGGCGTAAAGAGCACTGCTCACAGCTAGCAGGAAGGAGAGACTAAGAGTAGGTTGCCATGTTGACATTCCTTGTCTCTCCCCTCCCCACCCACCCACCTCCCACGGCAGGGAAGTGCAATGGTCAAGAGGCTGTTTCCCTGCTGCCCCACACATGGTGTAGACTTCCCCATCCCTGGATAAGAAGCAGCCATTGCAGCAGAATGGCTCTTCCAGTTCTCTGAACTGGAACTATGAGATTCCCCCTACTCCCAGCCAAAAAGGCCTACCCCATACTCAGCCTGGGCTCTGGGTAAGAGCTAGGAGTTTTGGCTTCGGTGAATTTCACCAGACGTGAACCTGGGGGAGACATGGAGGCCCCATTGGGAAATTGCATCCATTTGCCATAGTTGCAAGGCAATTTTTTTCCCCTTCATGGATCTCACTTGATGCTCACCCCTATGCAGAGGAGTAGCCCCAAACCTGTGTAGCATTTACATCCCACTGAAACGCCCAGAACAAGATTTAAGTGATACTCATGCTCTGCACAGTGGCGAATTTTGCTCACTGGTATGTGATGTAAAATTATGTAATGTTCTGAGCAAATTCATTCTTTGGAAAAGACTGAAGCTGCATTATCAGAGCACTCAAAGCCTTTCAGGCCTGATGGTTAGAGCATTAAGCCGCTCCATAACCTATCCACTCAGAACACTATAATGTATAAATGATCTTCACAGAATCCATTAACAGTGCATAATAGGGAATTAGGAAGTTTTCATCAACAATGTGAGGATGATTGTTTGCCCTAATCTCTAAGCAGGAAGATGTTACAGTGAGCATATCCCCCTTTCATAGGCATGTATGTTAAAAAACACCACTTATGTAGGGAGAGAAAAGTCCTCAGCATGAAATTATTTCAGTTGTATATGTTTATAGCTATATAACTACATCGAAAGACCAGCTTCGAAAAGCTTTATGTGCTTAATAAAACTGAATAATTGTCTGGGGAGAAAAAGTATCTTCCATGCCACTGGCAAATAAACTTGACATTTCCATGTGACTGCATATCTGTTCCAGGTATCGAAAACACAATGCTCAGTAACTTGGGGATGCAAAAGAAGTGTTGTTTACAGTGGATGGCAGCTGTTTGAGGAAGGGACCATGAATTTGTTGTGTGTGTGTTTGTGCAGCCCCTTACACAAGTGGGGCCCAGGCTTATGACTAGTATCCTAGGCACTATAGTATAAATAAATTATATGTTACCTAGGCTACTGGCATTCAGTTCAGCCAATAGACTTCAGCACAGGAACTGGCTGGAACCTGAAATTCCCATTTTAGGAATGGGAATTCCAAAATTCCATTTTCTTTCATTCCGAACCAAAATGAACATTTGAAATTACCCATGCAAAACATGAGGTGAAACCCTAGCCCCACGGAAGTGACAAAACTCCCATTGACTGTTATGGAGCCAGAGTTCTGTGGTTAGTCCCCCGGCCTAGGACTCAGGAGGTCTGGGCTCCAACCCCACTTCTGTCTTGGGCTGTTTGTGGCATATGGGCACCGTCACGAATGCTCTCTTCCCTTGGATCAGTGGGAGAAAGA
Source organism: Pelusios castaneus (assembly GCA_007922175.1). Lineage (NCBI taxonomy): Eukaryota > Metazoa > Chordata > Testudines > Pelomedusidae > Pelusios > Pelusios castaneus. Next base: position 1,195,696 of record ML685932.1, on the reverse strand, counting down.
ATACTCCCTTCTCTCAAAGATGGCATGAAGCGTAATTCACAAACATTTGTGAGCTGTTCAGAATCTGCCCTGATGAATGAAATAATAGAAATGCTGATATATCAATGTCAAGATTCTGGCCAATTCCTTCTCTGGCAGTTTCACAAATAAATTTCTGATGCCCTTCCCAGGAGGGTGGATCCTTCATTACCCACGTTTGTCAGCAGAGAACGAACAATGTTTTAGTTACCAGTTTCATTAAAGATCAAAGACGTGCTTGAAACTATTCCTCCTTCAGGTTGAGGAAAGCTGCTAAAGACAGTTGAAGGTTTTCTAGATCTCCCAGACTCCTCCCTGTAGTATAGAATCTTTTCAAAAGAGTATTGAGCAATTGATTAACCATACTCCTGGAAACTTGGAGCCCTGATGAGGCTTTCAGTCAGGCACTTTCACAAACAGACCACGTCCAAGTGATAAATTGACTACTAGAGAAGATAAACAAATATAGCCTCTAACTGGTGCTGTGACACTCCTCTGTTATGAGGCTGCTTTGAGCACGCTGCTGTATTTAAAACTTGATGCCTGTATAAAGGTTGTGTTCATCTGTAGGAAAATCTCAGTGAGGAGAGCTTCCCCATCTATTTGCGCCAGTCATCAAGGCTGATGTGAAACCAGAGCTCTCCAAAACTCTTCTGTTTGCTGCTCAAAGCACTCTTCAAAGGGAATGCAAGAGGCGGCATCATGAGACGACACAATCCAGACACCTTTCATGCCTAGACTCCATATTAAGAGCACATCAAAGATGGAGCTGCAGTAGCAATCTAAGGAGCAGTTCCTGTTACCAGCGGCTAGGTGTTTTTATTCCCATAATGTAACAGTTTGCAAGGACAGGTTCCTTAAGTGATGGCTTTCCCTGCCAATGCCATCTGATGGGTGGTTCCATGGGTTTTTTTTGACATGACCATTGCAATACAGGTGGGGCACACAGTTGCAGGGGCCTGGGGTATCAGACACAGCAGATAAACAGTCTTGGAAGAGTTGAAAGAGAGTGCTCCTAGGGCAGCAGAACTGGAAAAAGGCCTTGTCAGGGAGTGAGTAAATCATGTGTGCAGAGACCTCTGGACAGGCTTAAGAACTTGTGGCGTGGAACCCGTGGAGTCTTTTGAACGCTGACCGAAATATGCATACCAGTCAAGATAATCAGTTGTGGGACGGGGCCTGTGACGCACAGCTGTACTCTCTGCAACCCCACACATAGAACCTTGGACAGCGAATTCAGGCCAAGCTTTTTACATAAGCCCTGATCCAGTCCCCAATTTGTTGATTGGTGTCTTTATGAAGACTTTGAATCAGGCCTATCATCATAGAAGATTAGGGATAGAAGGGACCTCGGGAAGTCATCTAGTCCAAGCCCTGCTCAAGATAGGATGAACCACAACTAAATCATCCCCACCAGGGTTTTGTCCAGCCAGATCTTAAAAACTTCTAAGAATAGAGAGTCTGCCATCTGTCTAGATAACCCTGTCTAGCGCTTCACAATGCTTTCATGATGACTCCATACATGTGCACCTCTTTGCCTGGCCCATGAGCGAGATGGAGGGAGAAATGCATAGAGCAAGACAGGGGAAAATCCAAATGAAGAGAAAAGAGAGGCTAAAGATGGAAGATAATTAAATCAGTGGACAAAGAGAAAAAGAAAGGGGAACAAACCCTTTGTATTGGTCTCCTAGCCCTGAACTACTTTCCTCATTCAAAATGCAGGTTGACACCCTGTGTCACAGTTAGCAGGAGGGGGACAAATCCCTGTGCATGAGGGGTTACATTCAGCCCAAGGTTCGACTTCTGCCATTTGGTTCTTACCAGCCCTTATAGTACGAATTTAGCCCACAGATGATTCTTTTCTTTGTCACTCAAAATGGCTTGAGAGAGGATCAGGACAATGCAAAATATGTGAGTATTCTAAAGCATAAAGGAAGAGGAAGGAAGTACACAGCTCACGCTCTACTCCTTTCTGGTTACAAGATACACGGCAGCAGTAGAGAATAAAAAGGATGGTTTTATTTCCACAGTCGATAGCAAGGAATTTGGCTGGCAGCTTTTAGTCTCTATTAATCATTCACAAAACAGGGCAGCATTTCCAAATGAAATGTGATCCAGTGCAAACAAATACACAGCATGGGGCACTACAGCATTTCGTCCATCCTTGCATTAAAAGGCAATTGTAAGGTGGCATGTTGTCTCCATCTAAAAGTCTCATAGACTCAAAGGTCAGAAGGGATCGGTATGATCATCTACGCTGACCTCCTGCACAACACAGGCCGCAGAACCTGACTCACCCACTCCTGCAATAAGCCTCTAACCAATGACTGAGTTATTAAAGTCCTCAAATTATGATTGAAAGACTTTAAGATGCAGAGAATCCACCAGCAAGTGAGCCATTCCCAATGCTAGAGAGGAAGGCAAAAAAAAAACCCAGAGCGCAGGCCAATCTGCCCTGGGGGAAAATTCCTTCCTGACCCCAAATATGGCGATCAGTTAAACACTGAGCATGTGGGCAAGTCTCACCAACTAGTCACTCAAGAAACAATTCTCTGTAATAACTCAGAACCCCCCCACCCCCCATCTACCCTCCCTTCTTAGGTCTCTGGCATATCCACCACCAGTAGTCAGAGATCAGCCAATTACCACACTAGGCTGTCCCATTACACTATCCCCTCCATAAATTTACTGAGCTCAGTTTTGAAGGCAGTTATATGTTTTGCCCCCACAGCTCCCCTCGGAAGGCTATTCCAGAACTTTACTCCTCTGATGGTTTTTTGAAGCCTGCAATTCACTCTCTTTAACACAGATCAAAAGGTGCTCCAGGGTCATGTTTTAGAAAGCTATGTCTATATAGCTGTGTGTTTTTGCAGACATGTCATTATAAGGATATAGCTCTTTGCACAAGTTAGAAGAAGAAAATTTAACATGATGGGAACTAGAGGTGCGCTAGTACAGTGTGTTCCAATAACACTGGGACAATTTACCAAAGATTGTGGTGGACTCTTCGTCATCAACGATTTTAAAATCAAGATTGGATGTTTTTCAAAAAGTTTGCTCTAGGAACTAGTGTGGAGAAGTTCTGTGGTCCTGGGAAGTCAGATCTGATGATCCCAGTGGACCCTTCTGGCCTTAGGATCTATGAGAAATGTACCGGAGCCAGCATTTCCATTTAAATGGAAACAGAATAAAAATGTGCACAATCAAATATCCCTCTCTGCTCCTTCAAGATGTGCTGATGCACTGAAAATGAATCATTCAGGTTCCCTCCAGTGGCATACACGCCAAGCAGCACTTCCATTTAATTTTAATTCTCCTCCTGGGGCAAAATGGGGGGGAAAGTTCTCTAATCAGATTTATTTGTTATAACTAGAAGTTGCTCAGATGGTGCCTGATTTCCTTTGTGAACATGTCTCACTGTCAGTATAGGCCACGCAGCAGAGTGGAAAGCAGTCATCTGAAAATCCAAGCGCTCATTAAAATACTGAAAGATGCTTAAAAATCCTCTGTGTGTGATGGTACATTTTCTTCTGACTCTTCAAACTTCAGCTCTGAAGACAGTTTGGGCTTGGCCTCTCTCTCTTTGCTCTCTCATTCAGAATGTTTTTCCCCTTCAGTGAAATAACTTTTATCTAGTTCCTGTGTTGTGATTCCAAGAGACCTTTGTGAGGCTGAGGGCTGCAAGGGGGAAGCTAAGGGCTTTATAAGGATGTAGCTGCACAAGTAAATAGTCTGCTGATTTCCTTCGCCCCATACTACCCTGGAGCCTCATCCTATCCTGAAGGAAAGGAGAACCTTTTCAGAGGAATTCATCCTGCAGGACAGAAAGCATGCTTAAAACTCAGGGGCCGGGCTCCTTCACTAATAACCTTAGTCCTGGAATGTCCCGTTTTGGAGACTATCCCAGCACTTTGAGAACTGCAGAGTCGCCCTCAGACGCTGGTGCCTCGTAATACCCTATGAGCAGTGTTATATCCTACTTCTTGGGTACAAAAGGGTGTAAGTGCATGGGTCAGGGTAGCTCTACTTTTAGACACATGGTTATAGGTAGTGTCTTGAACCCTGGATGCAAAAGGGACGCTGAGAGGTTAGGCTGTCGCTGTTCTCTCAGAAACCCCACTGACCTTACAAAGAGAGTCCAATCAACATACTTAGGGCAGCAGGGGACCTGACCTACACCGAGGTGAATAGGCTGAAACAGCAACCCCTCCGCTGGCAATCATGGCCTAGCACTCAAACCAAAATTATCTGTGGGCTCTGGAGAGCTGCTAAATATTTTCCAGTCATCCCCACTGTTTATGCTTTTCATGCACCATCTGCAGCCAGCAGAGGCAGGAATCAATGACTTAGAGGGGAGTCTATTCTCACACAATATCCAGATCAGGTTTTTTGATCTGAAATTCAGGGGAGGATTCAGTTCAGCAGCAGAACGTTGAGGAACATGTCCAAACGCGTACGAGGCTGCTCCCATAGACTGTGCCACCTTTAGAATGGCGATCACTTACGTAGGGAGGCTTATTGAAATCAACAGCCAACCCACAATTAGGATGCAGAATCAATGGGGCTAACTGTGAGAAAAAGTGCTCGTCAAGGAGTGAAATGCGTCCCTGTGCAGAGAGATTGCCCAAGGGGTTAATCCCCCCCACGCACGCACACCTCAATGAGCCATAAATATTGCATCTCCAAGTTCTTACAGTTCTGTCCAGCTTTGGTTCCATTCTAGGCATGTTACAATGAGGTCCCATAGAGCATGATGCTGCCAGGGACTATCAACCTTGCTATGTCGGAAGGGGCTGAATTGTAGACCCTGATCATTATTTAAACATCGGCGTGTTTTTGGTTGAGTAATCGTTATAAATTTTAATCCTCTTAAATCAGCATCCTGTGCTGCAAGTACCGTGCATCATAAATGAAAGCTTTTAACGGGGCTGCAGTGCAGCTACCCCTGGAGACGGGGATAGGGAATCAATAATGAATTTAAGAGCAGGCTGTTTGAGCACTTGAGAACAGAAACCCACATCTTGCAATACACCAGGGTGGGAGTGCGAGCCAACTGCAATGAATATCTTGTCCCCATAACCATTTCATTTGAGGATAAAAGAAGCAAAGTTCAGATTAATGTCCTATTTCTCACATCTGTCCTTGTAGGTTTATAGAAGGAGCAGGGTGAAAAAATGTTTGCAAATTTTTATGGAAATTCTGGCTTGCTAGCAGAAGATAAACATACTTGGTACAAAGTCAGTTTAAAGCCACTGACTCAAATAGATTGTCAACATTTCACATTGAGGTGGTTCCTGAATGCTGACAGGGGAACAAGCAGAAATGAAACCAGGGGGCTGCTTTTTTCCAAACCTTTCCCAAAGGGCTGCACACCTCAAAGGCCATGTCTGCAAGTATTTGTGAAGCCAAGCTAGCAACAGATACAAATTTAACTCAACCCCCTTGAGCCACAATGCCATTTTAGAAAGGAGTGTGCGTGCAAATATATGTGAATAGCTGAAAAAGTATCTGAGAGCATGAGATTGTGTGTGAGCATGAAAGAGCCTGATGGCAGGTATGAGTGAGAGGACAGAAAGAAGATGTGTGAGAATTTTGTGTGTCTCTGTGAGCAAGAGAGAGCCGGTGTCTGCGGAGGAAGAGGTAAGTGTAGGGTACGCTCAACACTCAGTTTCAATAGATCTCATTTCATTCTCTCTCTTTGTATTGATAATCTTCCTTACTAACTCACAATAATTTAAAACTTCTTTGACTTGACTTTTACCAGGGATGCTGTAGCTATAAAATAACTTTTCTGGTAGGAAATGCTGAACTTAGTTGGTCATTTAATGCCCACTCCACCCCTTGTGGTGAACTTGGCTCTTCCAGCACCTCTGCCATCATTTCCCACCGTTTTGTGGACCCCATTGGGTAGAATCCAGCTTTGAGCCAGACAAGTGACAATTGGGGCTGAATTCAAGTTACTCTGGAGGAGTGGGGGGAGGAGTCCTGCCATCAATGTCCTCTCTGTGGAAAAGCGATATTTTTGAGACCACAATTTCTACTTGCATATATTATAAATTGGCCTATTAAGGATGCATCACATATTGTCTACACCTCTTCTCTAGTCTCTGGCTATTGAAAGGACTCTGTTATCACAGAGATGGCCTTTTATCATTACATTGCCTTCCATTCTAATGAAGTGTTTTCCTCGGCACACGCAGCATCTTACTCAGTGATTGAATATTAAGCTATTAATAAACACTGTCTGTGAACACAGCTCTGGCCCGGAGCTTTTTTATTGAATTCCACGGTAATAAGTAAGGGGTTTTTTCGTGGTAGAGGTAGGGCTAGATGGAGCTTTTAGGCTCCACTCTGAGTACTAGGACTCATGGAGCTGCTCTGCTCTGGAAAGAATTGTGGGTCATCATTTGTTGTGTCCTTTGGTCCTGATGCAACAACAACGCAATGAAGGAACCACAGGCATGGCTGCATTACAAATAACCATGTTTACCAACTAAACATGCATGCCTAGGTCCTGTGGCTTTGACCAATACATAGAATGCAGTGAGCCCCACAGAGAGCTCACAAGTTATCTAAAGGGATACAAATGTATTCTTTCAATTGCACTCTTTCTCAGGGTGTGGGAGGAGAGGAGAGGGAGTTACAGCTCTGCTGGAAAGGAGGCGGTTGAGTTCCCTTTAGAGTCTGATTCCTCTGGCCAGGGAGTGGGAGGAGATGAAACAAAGCTCCGTACCCTTCCTGCCTATTTGCCTGCATAGAGGAGAGAACCCAAGAGTCTGTTCTGCATCAAACACAGATCCAGGGGAGGGGGGATCACCTGTCCACGTTTCCCAGTTCAGCTCAATATGTAAAGGGTGCAGTCTAGTCCTGAGTGTCCATTCAGTTGCATTGACTAAGGGAGAAGGGGAGGACTCCCCACACATGGGACATCTCGCTTTAGGAAAGCAGTGTGTGTTTTTCTGGGGCTCCAGTCAAGGGCAAACTTGCCCTTTCAGATGGCACGAATTATCCGGTGAATAGTTTGATGAACAATATTTAAGATTGGCTTTTGCAGGCTAGACACAAACAGAGAGAGGTGAACTTTATTGTATAAACATTTGTTACGTATTATCCACCCAGCTCCAAAAGAGGGAGCCAGCTGGAGTCGCTCATTAACAAATCATTCGTGGCATTGATGAGTTTTGTCCCCAGACCAAATCTTGCAGTGGGGTCCATGAGGGCAGACCCTGGGCCTGTGCAGGAGTGGAGTCTTGCTGTGTACAGGTTTGGGACGGCACTGGACTGGAATTCAGGAGATATGGATTCAGTTCCTTGCTCTGCCACAGAGTCCCTGTGTGATCCTGGGCAAATCACTTAATCTTTCTGTGCTTCAGTTCCTCACCTGAGAAATGGAGATAATGAGATTCCCTTTCTTCTACCTTTTGCTGTTCAGATAGTAATGTAAACTCTTCAAGGGAGGGGATGTATGTCTGTGCAGTGTTAAACACAATGCTATCTCAGGGTCTGCTAGGCACTACAATAATAATTCATACTATTAATAGTTTTAAGTAACTTTTTTCCAGAATAATATGAAGCTATTATAGTTTTCAGAAAGCCAAGTTGCTATTAAGAATCTCTACATGGACGTCATAAAAAACCCTTAACCAATGTAAGACATTTTTAGAGGAGGGGGAAAAAACCCACTAGCTATAAAATACACCATAACTCATCCAAGCTGTCACCTTGGGGAATAAACCAAGGCTCTAGAAATATCCACCCACTCTACCCATGGCACTGGAAGCCACATTAGCATTCTTTACTTTCCTCTCGTGGTTTATAATATTGCTGAGGAATGAAATGGGTTAAAAGTAAATGAAATTTCCACTAGGTTGTGTGTATTTAGCTGCTGCTTTCACTTTGAAGTATCAGGTGGTGCATTAGCGTGAAAGTAACTCATGAGCACAGACACACCAAAGTAATCACTGAAATGCAGTATGTGGGCCCTGCCGGTTTCATAGGAAGCACCTCCAGCAGCAGCCATGTGTAGCTCTGTGCTGTGGACACGGGAAACAGCAGAAAGGATCTGAAGGCATTTGAAATGATGTTCCCAAAATAGATCATTGACTTTAATGGGCCAGATCCAAGCTTGGAAGAGAGCCCAGATAACAAAAAGCATAAAAGGTAGAGTGAGATAATGACAGGCACGAAAGCGGAGAGTCTTGGGCATAGCTGTGTGCAACACATCCATAGCAGAAGGCAAATGAACTAAAGAGGGGGAAATGCAAACAAGGATACAGCATGCCAGAAACAATGTTTGGCTCAGAGAAAAGCCCTCTCGAGGTTCCCAGTGAACCTGCTGTTCTAGCTTGCCTGGCATTTGCAAGGGTTTAGCAACTGGAAGGCATTTGGTAAAAGTCCCATTTAGTTACCCATTTATTTTTCTTGGTATTAACTCCAAGCACTGCTTGCCAGGGAGCAACAGGGATCCACCGCCAGCATGCTGGGTCCAGGATAGCTCAGAGAACTATGTGTTGGGGGTGACATTCAGGCCTATGAAGGAGGCTGCCGCAAGGAGCGTGCATGGCTGCAGGATCTGAGCGGTACCCGGGGCCTTGGGCTGGCCTGCCGGACAGGGGCAAGTTTTATCCAAGGAGTTTCAACAGAGCTCCATGCTTTTCCTGTCTCTTGTATGTATTATTGTGGTAGCAATAGAATGGGCTAGACAGGGCGATGCTCCTCAGCTGTGCCACATACCACCCTAGGAGCAGTAAGAAGGGGGCCATTGGGGAATCCCTCCCGGCCCCCGGTGTGCTGTGGGCTGGGGCAGGAGACCTGCTGCTGGCGAAGGAGGCAGCTAAACCACTCTTTCCAGCTTTATGTATGTGGATATTTCCTCAAAACAAGGGGAACACTCTGCAGTGGGAAGTGGATGTGGCCACCAGGGAATTTGGCCCTATTGTCCATGTTCCACAGAGTCTGGCATAAAGTAGGGATGGTGCAGGGGAGGGAAGATCAGTCTTTTCCTTTTGGTCTACGGACTTCACATCCTGAAGAGCTGAGGTGCCAAAGGAGTGTGGACTGAAACGAATCCAATGTCAGATCGAGTTGTATTTGTAATAAGCACATTCAGATCCCAGGATTTGTGGATGTAGCAAGACACCCCCTTCTGCTCCCCTCAAAACAAACAAACAAAAAATCAATGCATTATCCCGGAAGCAAGAAGAGATGATACCACTAAAGTCCTTCCAATTTTAGTTCTAAATATATTGCACACTGAATTGATCTGATATAAAACTTTCTTACTGCCACAAAGTTATTCAGAATCTATCACCTGGGTCTTTTATGTTCAGACTGATTAATAAATTAAAACCAGCTCTCGGTTTCACTGATCCTCATGCCTGGGTTATTTGTCATGTTCTCTTATATCCGTGAAACCTGGTATGACTGAAATTGCAGAGATGGCGCTGTTTAAAACAATTCAAGCTCTTTCCTGGTATAAAGTTTGCTAGGGTTAGGGCTTTGACCTTTTTCAGTGGCCATCGGTGTTCCTAGCTTTTAACCAGCCCTCCTGTTGTGTGACCCATCGTCTGATTAATGAGCAGTCCTCATCAGAGTAAGGTGCACGAATAGATTCCAGTTGTACTTTGGTAGAATTATCCCTGTGTAGAAGGACTAGCAGAGCAAAGGACAACTTCAAACTAAGCTTCACATGAGATTGGGCGGCGTTTGGGTGTGGTTTGGGCGATCTGCACTGCCCTGAATCTCCCCCTTTGAGAGATCTCAAATGTGAGCTCTGATACTTTCACTAGTGCTAGTGAATTTCACCCTTGCTTCCAGCAAATACATTTTGAGCTGTTCTTAGTTTTGTTTTAACAGAAAAACTAGGAAAATACTTACTCTGGGGAAAACCCCGTGTTTATGAATTTACCTCAGACTTGCTGTTAGTTTTATTTCACGTACAAACATTCACACAATCAGTCATGGAATCCTGGAAGATTAGAGTTAGAAGAGACATCAGGCAATCAGCACTGCACAAACCCAAATCCTGTTTTTCCCAGAGTGTCGGATTCTTGCCTTGTTTTCTGCACTCTTTATTTTTAAACATTTTACATAGCTCAGGACTGGTTTTCAGCATAGCTTGGTGGTTTCCCTCTCACAAAGGTTACACTATCTAACTTCAGACACTCTCCCAAGACAGATGTCCTAGATAGCTTGTCTTCTGGGTCAGATGCTGAGCGGCTGTAAATCTGTACAGCTCAGCTGAAGTTAGCAGAGTTACTCCTGGTTGAGCCAGCTGAGACTCAAAGCTGTACAACCTCACAGAGCTTTACAGTCTAACTACTTGAGCGTTACCACACCACAGCTGACATAGGTGAATATTATCCCCATTTCAGAGATGTGGAAACTGAGGTAAAGAGAAACTAAGGGACTCCCCCAAGGCCATGCAACAGCATTCCTGCCTCGTGCTGAATGTCCCTGACCATGAAGCCTCTCATTCTTTGTGCCAGCCTGTGTACCAAGTCTGTAGGCCTAGGAAGGTCTTCATTACTGAAAAGTGCCTGAATGGAAAGTGGAATTCACTGTTTCTAATACACAAAGCTGGGCACAAGTCTCATGAGTCAAAAGGCTGTAGTTTTGGGTCTCCGGGATTACCTCTTTCCATGGCCAGCAACCTCGGTTCAGTTCTGGTTTCTCCTGAGGACAGTATTAATTAGACACTGAAATGGTCTCCATTCTACCACCTCAAAAATCTTCCCGGTCTTTCTGGTACACTGAGATACAGTGGCATGCTTTTAGCTGTGTCCTGCTCACTTCACAGGAGCTCCTTGTTAGCTGGTCTCCTATTAGTGTTCAGATAAACACACACAATTCAGCTGCTATTAATGCTCAGAGGGGGGCAGCTGTCTTAGATGGGACCCTCGGTTCTCTGCTGAAGCGAGTTTGTAATACTGCCAGTGTGGGCACCATATTTATTCCCTTTCCGGCATCCAGTTCAAATGTGCTACTTTGTCTGAGCATCAGATGAAAGGTCTTTGGGTCAAAGACTCTTCTTGGTTATGCTGGTGTGCATCCAGAGTAACTGCTCTGATGTACAGGCTCTCAGATAGCAGCTAGAAGTAAGGCGTAAGTTCTGTGATTCACTAGACAGTGCTGGGTATCATGGACTGCTGACTGCCAGACCAGCCAACGTCACTGGGAGCTGCAGCTCACCCGATACTCAGGCCCGTTATTAGTGTAATGATTTTGTATTGTGTTAGCGTCAAGGCTCTCCCATCAGGACTGCACAGGGCAAAGCTCTTTACAAACCCAGTGAAAAGACGGTCATTGCCCCAAAGTCTTTACAGTCTAGGTCCATCTACTTCGATTGTATTAATGCCCCCTCAGTAGTTGTTACAACAAAGATTGTAATGGGAATTGTGTGTCTAGAGCTTCAGGTCGGTTTTGGAAATCGCAGCTTTTATTTACCTGATTTAATCACAAGCATGTTCATCAGACTAGTCTTTTAGGGAATACTATGCTCAGATCCCAAACTGGTCACTCATTAATAAATATAAATCAGAGAGAATTATGTACCCCCCCAAAATACCCCCTGCTCCTCTTCCAATCCATTCTCACTCTCATTGCATTTTGAGATGAAGAGAAATACTTAACAATATTCCCCCACCTTTGCTGCTGGAGGGGAAAGCTTAATTTATACACAGTATTTTATTAAATATATTGTACCAAGAAAGAGACAAAAGCCTTATCTTGTTTGAATTATGGTCTTGCTTGCTGCCAGAACCATTTGTTATGGGGGGTAGGGGAAGAGAGAGAAGAAGGAGGGGAAAAAATCGCATTACAGATTGATCACAAAGACAAAATTGAGAAAAGAGGAGTAGATGCAAACCTTGGTATTTAGATATTAGCTACTTAAGAGAGGGAATCCTATTCCACTCTTCTATCTGACTCTATGCATCACGCAGAACTTGGTTAAGGTTGCAGGAGACATTGCATGGGCAGCAGACGGAAATGAACAACTCACCTAAGGTGCGGTGAGAGTTAAGAAATTTAGATTCCACTTTGATGTCTGTCATCAAAACAGAACAAATTCACACAGCTGAAGGGTTTAGAGGATCCTCATCACTTATTCCAAAGGGGTAGCCGTGTTAGTCTATTGTAGAAAGACAAAAGAGTCTTGTGGCATCACTTATGTTAGACAAGAAAGGAAATGACTCAGGAAGTCCAGATTTAACTAGGAGAGGCTGCCATTTTCTACTGTGGGGATTTTCAGGAATTTCCTCCTTACCTCTGTGTATTTTAACCTTTTTCTCTTTATTGCGTTGTGTGTGTGACTGATTTTGGATACAGTTTGTAAGGACAAAGCTGTTGCAGTGCAGATGGTGGAGAGCTAAATTTAAGGCCTCTTTGATTCTATTTCAGGTTCTGCTATAAACTGTCTGAATCTGGGAAAAGTGAAATTCTTTTTATTTTTCCCCTTAGTTATTTGCAGGTCCAGGCATTTTGCACACACAGCGAAGCATGCTTTTACATTTGCTAACTCAGTAATAACTTCCGGCCACACTCTCAAACATATGTACCAAGCTGCAGGTGCATCTGATAATGGAAATGCCTGGAGTTTGTGAGCGAGCAAGCACACTGAGAAAGCGACCCGGTACGCCCCAGTCACACTGCCTCGCCCTTTTTGTAAGTTCATCTCCAGCTGAGGCAGACAGAGACGTATAAATGTAGGGCTGAAAGGAATCTTGGGCTTTCACCAGGTCCAGCCCCTTCTATAAAGCAGAACCAAGTAAATTGAGACCATCGTTTGTCCAACCTGTTCTTAAAAACCAAACGGGAGGGATTCCACAACTTCTCTCGAAAGCTTCGTTCAGAGCTTACCCTTGCACTTAGAAAGATTTTCCTACTACCCAACCTAAATCTCCCTTGCTGCACATTCGGGCCATTACTTCTTGTCCTATGTTCCAGATATGGGCAACGATTGATCTCCCTCCCCTTTATGACCGTTGTTATCAAGTCCCCCCTCGATCTTCTCTTCTAAAGACTGAACATGTCCAGTTTTTATACCTTTCCTCTGTAAGATAGTTTTAAAAACCTTTTATCATTTTTTGTTGCTCTTCTCTGGCCTTTCTCCATTTTATCTACATTAATTCTAAAATATGATGCCCAGAATTGGACACAAACATAAAGGCAAAGCCCTCTCTTTCCTCCAGGGTGATGTTGCTGCTATTTAAGATCTATTATCCTCCCTCTACTCACACATTACTGCCATTAGTGTTATAAATGGTCTGGGTATATGGAGAGAAGAGACCCCCAGGGTAGCAATTACTAGAACTGAATTGTCTAATGCAAGAGGCTGCATTACCCTGCTGTAATTTGATCATAAAATAAATTGCATTGCTCATAACTGGAGTTTCCCCCCGATTGTTTCTGTAAGCTCGGAGCCAGAGAGACTACAGAGAAATAACCCAGATCGAGCTTGCTGTGGCCACAACAGCTTCCATCCTCCGAGGAAAATGGTCACAGCATGCGAACAACTTCATAACAAGATTAAATTCATCTACTGACGTGGTGCCAACGCCAACCTCTCCCAGCCAGAAACCCCGGTGTGAAAAAACCATACCCACACGACTGGCTGGAGAGACAGTCACCTAGTGCTGGGTCCTGCTGTTAGCATTTGTCCCTGGAACTTGGTATGGTGTGAGCCTCTCTAATTGTGGCCTTCCCTAGGACACCCCTTTTCCCTCCACCCCCCAACTAAAGGAGCTTTCTCCAGCGCCCGTCAGTGGTGCTCTGTGCAGCTGCCAAAGGGAGAAGAGATGCTTGAGGGGAATTGAGGCGAGGCCTGCACTCTGCTCTTTCCATGGTCGTCCCAATCCCTTCCATCTCTGTCGACTTCGGCCTGAAACTTGGCTTTCCACCCAGCAGAGCAGCGTTGCCCTCTTCTTTTGCCCAGCTAAACTGGAGGCAACCATTGGTGTGTTCTAACCTCAGCAAAGCTGAACCTGGGCATGTTTGGATGGGAGACCTCCAGGGGAAATCCAGGGTGCGGTAGGAAGCGGTGCTGTCTCCTTTCGCATGGAGGAGGAACTGATGGTCCCATAAGACCAGAGTGACGCACTGTGCAGCTGCCATCTTTTAAATGGTGCTTTAATCTGAAACCCTCCTTACTTGTAGCCATTAAAGGTCCCAAAGCCCTTTTCTGAAAGAGTCCGAGATGCCCAAGAATCTCAGTAATCCAGCTAGGCTCCAGGGTGGCTAATTACCAGCACATTTTCATCGACATGAAGTGTTCTTCCATTGCTGGCCGAGGCTGCTCTGCAGTGTCACTAACAGTGCGTGACAGACGTTAGTCACATTGCTCCGTGCGCTGCTGGAAGGCACGAAGATACTGCAGTGCCGAGCATGGAATAAGAACCTTGTGGAACAGAACTGGTGATATTCAACAGCTGCCACTTTCCAGCCTGGAGGGGTCCCTTTCAGTGGTGTCGTGATCTCTGCTTGTAAAAACAGTTTCGGTCCCCCTCCAAGATAATTGGTACTATAAAAATCCAGGGTTTTCAGTAAACATTCTGCATGCCTATATGACATGCTGAATTTTGTGTCCACAAACTCCCCCAGGTATTTTCCTGCACTTTCCTTTAAGAATCCAAAGTAGCAGCCAGGATCTCACAGCAAGGGAAGAGCTTGCGCTGTTTGACATCCCTTTCCTGTCACTGTTGTTTGTTCTTCACCTGCCTCCCTTCCTTTTAAGGCACTGGGAAGCATTTTAAAGGCAGTCTTTGTACTCTACTCTCTTCAGAACCCTCTGCAGCCTCCCTGGGCTCCAGGCTTGCCTTTGAATCGCCTTTGGCCACTCAGTTGGGGGCTTCCATTGCAAACATCTTTCCTGCATCTATTTTGCAGGCAGTTTTTGTCTTTTCTTTCCCTTGCTTCAATGCTTTTGTCCTCTGATGCAATTATCCTAACTGCAGCATAGCAGACAAATAAATGTGCAATCCCACAACTAATTGAGAAACAATGATTCCTTACCACAGGCATTGACATGAGTGCTGAGAGAACCTGAATTGTCTTGTACCCCAGTTAACCCCTGCTATTCCCTCCCCAAAGAGTTAGGATGCTTATTTAGACCTTAATTGAATCCAGCCAGAAATTTCATTAGCTGGAACCTGAAAATGCATCTTTCCTTCCTTCCCCCCACCCCACACAAGTGTTAGGCTTTCTTTGTGTGAAGAACACACACAAGCCAGCGGATTACAGCACAGCAAGAGATCATGGTCGGTAGGTGGTCCCCAAAGCGCTCTTCATTCTCTGGGCTAAGAGGCAGCAGCCCCTATTTGTGTCTAATTAACCCCACCGGTGCATGCAAGCACATTAAACTCCACGCTGTGGGCTGCTTTCCCTTTAGAAGCCAAAAGCAGCTTGGGGACCCTTCTCTGAGATCCTCTCCTGTATCAATGGAGAGCAGTTGTTTATCTGTAACATGGCCATGGTGTAGAGGTTTTACTTCACTGTGTCACAAACTATAGAAAGAACACTGTGCCCAGGGTAGGTAGGGAAGAGTCCACAGACATGGAATCAGGGACGTCATAGCTGAATATTAGGCTGTTCATAAATTAAATAGCACATTTTTTGCTGATTTTCATGACCCACCATCTCCCTTGTAACACTGAAACACCCTATCGTGCAAAACTAAGAATCCACCCCCCCCCCCCATGTATTGTATTGTTTTCAGCAACCCCTGAACACCCACAGCCAACCTGTCCTGGCACACAGGGAAAAGCCAGAAGTGACACCAGCTAACAGCTGTCACATTTCCTCTCCCTTTTGATACTCAAATACCGAGCAGCCTAAATTATCCAAGGTCAAATGTACCCGGTTCGGGCCCAGTCCAGCAAGGGGTTAGGAGTTCTGTCCTCGGGGCAGCAAAGCACACCAGCTCATCTTTCCTTTTAAACCTGTGAATGAAGTCAGTGGGGTGTAGCTGAGTTGGTCTTGTGGTGTTCCTTGCCAGGGGAAGCTGGTTCACACAAACACTTCAAACTTCTCTCATAGTGGCAGCTGTTGGGATTTGAGTCAAACCATTCACTTTTTGTTGTTGTTTTTAAATATTAATTCTTTGGATCTGAGGGCCTAACAGCTGTAAGCTCAGACTATTTCCATTGCCGGCTCTTACATTACAGCAAACATGATGGTTCCAGCTGTTTGCAGCTTAATAAAAAAAAAAAAGGTGGGGTGGGAAGGGGTGGGGTAGTAGGGAATATGATGCTTGTGTTCACAGTGAAGCTGTAAGCCGGATCACATTGCCTCCATGAGGGGGGGAGTACAATGTGAAAGCCACATCACAAAGGCATCTGCATGGAGGACTCCACAGTAAGATACAAGTCAGACAAGAGCTACGTATGCCACTGGGTGATGAGCTTTTGAATGAAAAGCACTCATTCTCTCTGCTGCATGCCAGGAGCTGGGCTTGTCAGGAGCCCACCAGAGTTGGGTAGCCATGGGGGGAAATAAATGAAGGGAGGAAGGAAGGGAGGAAACTGATCCAGAGTATTGGAGAAGGGCTACAGGGGCTGGTTCAGTGCGCTCCACTGTTATGAATTGGATCAATGAAATCTTACGGGGAGGGAGCAGAATTGAGATGTGCAATGGGGATGTGACCAAATTAACTGTAGTTCATGTTTAAATATTATTTTTATTTATTCGTGTGTCTTCACGTCACACCTAGGAGCCCTCATCGTGCATCAGAACCCCTCCGCTAGGTTCTGTACAAAGACGGAACAGAAGCCAGGCTCCCCCACAGACAGCTGACAGCCCCATAGAATAAATCTTGTCACTGGCCGTGTCTGTCTGGCAGGTCAGATTGAATGTGGGGATGTTTTCTTTTCCCCAGGCTTGAAACTTTATGTTGGGAGAAGGGGATATATAGAGTTATATCCACACCTCATTCTTTCACAGTTGGAGTGCTAAAAAAACAAACAAGCCCAAAGGGTCCGAAGCCCCGCTGTCCTTGGCAGTATAAACTTCTATGTCCCCATTGAAGTAAACACTTAAGTTTCCTTAAGTCCCATTAAGGTCCATGGGACTTAGGTATATGCTTAGAGTTAAGTATATGCTTAGCTGCTTCCCTGAATTATGGCCTTACTAAGGGACCGTTCCTCCCCCGAAGAGTGCACAGTCCATTAGATACAAGCAGCAAGAAGTATGACAGTCAAAAAGAGGAGAAAAGGGAAGAGAGGGCAGTGCGAAGAAAAGAGATGCGATTACAGGCAATGTGTGACTATTCCAGAACTGAATCAGTGCTGAAAGGGTTCTATCTTCCTTCTTAAAGTAAATGAAATTATCTTTTCGTCACTGACTCACAATTGAGCCTTCCCTGCTCTCCTGATTTCTTTAGTCCACGCACATGTCCGCGTTCATTTTCAGGATGCTGTGGCCAGGGGCCATTGTTAAGAAGCTGAGCCGTTTTGGGGGCATATGACGCACGCAGTTATCAGGAGATGAAAGATTCCCTTGTCCCAGGCTCCAGCTGTTTGTTTATTGAAAGTGCTTGTGTATTTCCCACTGAGAACCATGGAAATCACTCATTTTAAAAAATACAGATGAAAACCACTTTAGCAATTCCCAGTGACCTACTTCACTGCAGTAATCCATCCTGCTGAGACCTCATTTTAATGACTGGTGTCATTATCTGAAATGTTCTTCTGGTGATGTGCTGACAACAAAGACTGGCTCTCGGCCCTTTCCTACAGCTGGTGGCCAGCCCACCTAAATATTCAAACCTCTGCCTAGGTACCCAAAGCCTGACCTCCTTAACCCTTCTACCGCCAAAGCAAATTCAAAATGAAGTGTCATCCTGGATGGGCAGGTGCCTATAAATCTAATACCATGTGAATGCCACTCATCCAAACATTATACATGAAGAATAATATTTAGCTCTTCTATGGCACTTTCCCTGCGTATGTCTCAGAGCACTTCACAAAGGTAGGCCGTGTCATTATCCCCATTTTACAGATGAGGGAACTGAGGCACAGGGGTGGGAAGTGATTTGCTTGGGCCACCCATCAAGACCATGGTAAAACCAAAAATTAAAACTCTGGTCACAGGGGGCCTAGTCCTGTGCTCTAGCTCCCACGATGCACTTCCCAAAATGGATGCTGGCTGATGTTCCATTTGCATTTTGTCATCCCCTTGGCATTGTTACTCATATGCATGGGTGCCATTCACCTCTGTGCAGAAAGACAGTTAAAAGGCTTCTGAAATACTTAAGTCCTCAAAATGCACTGCATGGATTTCACCCATAGAGAAGAATGGTGGGTATTTAAGGTGCTACAAATCATAGAAAAGAAATTGTCCCTTGAAGCCATGCTTAGTTCATCCTGGTTCCACACTGTTTTGCATCTTTTCAGTGTCTGAGACTCCTTTCGTTTTAGAAATAGCTCCATATCGGCCACAGAAAGGGAAGTCTCTCTAGCTTAAACCAGAACATGGTTTTTAATTATTTTTTAGGTTATTTACAGGAATCAATAGAAAGCACTTTTTAAATGATGTAGTCATTGTATTTGTTTTCCCTAAACGTTGCTAAAAGATCTGTCTACACTGCCAAAAAAGATATGTTCTTAACTTGGGTTCACTGATCCATGGGAGCTAAATTTGGGTTAAAAGAGCAGTGAAGACATGCTAACCCGAGTAAAACGCTAGCTGTCACCGTGCGTTAAATCCTGAACTATGTCATTGTCATGGTGTCTCACAGAAATACGGAACGAAAAGCTCCCCTCCGGCTTTCACTAGTGCTGCACGCCCAAGTGAAAATCTGAATTGGTGTGTCGTCTCTGCACTTCTAATGTGAGTTCAGCTCACTGAGATTTGCTAACCCAAATTAAGAGCACATCTTTTTTGCAGTGTAGATACACCCTTAGTTACTGCCGGAGCAGAGAGACAGCTGTGGGAGAAGTTTACTACTTTCCTTGTTCTTTCAGAGCAGTGCACAGAGGGTTCTGTGAAAGACTCGGCAGCATTTGTCATATTCCATTCATGCAGCTTGCCAAGTTTCCCAGAAAGGATGGAAGAAGGCTTGCTGGTTTTTAAATGGGCAATATTCTAAATCCTGAAAAGTACTCTAAAATGCTGCAGGCAAAATTCAATCCAGATCATGGCGATAGTCTGCATGTATGAATCAGAAATGAGGCAGGATATACAAGACACACTAGCACCAATAAGTATAGATTTGCTTTCTTCCATCAACTCCACTCCTATCTTTACAGGCATGCTTTCCCCATTTTTGACACAAGAAGGGACGGTACTTTGTTTATTTAAAGTTTTTTTTTCTAAATGCTATAAAAGTTCTATTCTGGCCCTAAAGTCCATGCATCATCACCTGTTTGTTGGTCCAATACAAGACCTATTATCTGCTTCCTCTACTTATTCATGACAAACTGTATAGCAACGGACCGTTTTTCCATAATGTTAGCTATTTGTCTTATAAGTCAATGGATCCCTTTTCACCAGCAAAGCTAGTGGTGTGTAAATGTCCACTGGATCAGGTTCTTAGTTTATGCCCTTATTTCCAGAGAAATATGTGTGTATGTCCAAAGAAGGTATGTATCTTTATATCCAGAGAAATATGTCCAGAGACTGTATGTATACCCAGAGAAGTATGTAGGTATGTCCAGGGAATGTATGTATCCTTATATCCAGAGAATGTCTAGAGAAGCATATATGTATATATGCCTAGAGAAGTATGAATGTATACATGTCCAGAGACTGTATGTATCCTTATATTCAGAGAAGTTAGATAAAAACATAAAATTCTTTTGCTGGAAGGCTGCGATGTGCCCCTACTTTCTCTCTCAGAATTCAGAATAGCACACAAGAACCCCAAAGAGGTCTTTTCCCTACAACAGAGAAGCACAACTCACCCCACCTTCCCTCTTGGCTGTCTATCTGCAAAACTCCTTGTTAGGCCCAGATTGCACCCTTCCCTAAAGAGTCCCCTACCTGCAAGCAGGAACAAGAAAATCCTTCCCATTTAGATTGACAGGGGCAATCCTCCAGGCAGGAAGCTCAAAAAGAGAAACAAGAAGCAGTTTTCCTTTCAGCAAACTGCTTCCTAACTTTTTGGTATCAATCTACGCAGCAAATCTCATTAATCTGATCCCAGTTTCCCCAACATACATACTCCTGAGTTTCATGGTTACTTGTGTGGTCATCTCTCTTGGTCTGTAATACGGACAATGCATAGAATTGTTTTGGAGAATGTTTGCCTAGTTAAAAACATGTTCGCCTTGAAATGTATTATCAGGGTGTCTCACGGGAACACTAAACCCCATTCAAACAACTGCTGGATAAAACTAGTTGCTGTACTGAAACATCTTTTTATGGGCAAATAATGACATATAGATGCTACGGTGCATGAATTCGTAACAGCAGAAGGGAGAGTGACAGAGATCTAAAAGCTCTACTGGAGATTTAAACGTTACTAAAACACTTGATGAAATCGCGGCCTGAGTGAAGGCAATGCAGAGTTTGCCATTGACTTGAATGGGGCCACGATTTCACCCTTTCATACGTATAGCCCCTTCATTCATTACTCACATTGAAAGGTTTCTAACCTGTTGGGGATATTTGACCAAAATTGTTTTCTAATATCCTCTTTCCAGTGGTTTGTTTGACACTGCAGCTCAGTGTCGCTCAGTCTTTTGTGCTGTGGACGACAGAAGCCAGGTGGTAGAAAGGTGGCCTGGGCCAGTGGGTGAGGTCCTGTGCCAAGGCTCAGGAGACCTGCCTTCCTGTCCTGGTCCTGTGTGTGACGTCGACCACTTCCCTGCAGTAAAATGGGATAGTAATTCTTACCATCCTTTTTAGAGTGTTTTGATATCTACCCGTCGATCTGGGGGGTGAGGTGTGATTCCCCACTCAAGGAGAGACTCTTGCACTAGCTGTCACAGAGCTAGAGCATAAACAATAAACTGTAACCATGGCTGTATCGGTGGCCGGGGGGCTAACTGCCCCGAGACCGGGCCTCAGGGCTCAGATGGGGGCATGCTCAGGGCACTTTGTTAAGCTGGGAACCACCCCCCAGCCTGAAGTGTAGGCATGTCCTTAGATGTTAGCTCTAAGTATTATTCTTACAGAGGAAAGGTTTGCTGTGTCAATGCCAAGGCATGGACACAACCCCACCTTTCGCTTAGTCTATGTCTTGTGCTTTGCTCAGCCACTTCATTTTCTGCTGTAGGATGCCAGCCACTTCTTGTACTGTTTGCAGAGTTGACTTGCTGGTGACAGAAAGCACTCAACTGGAATGCTGTAGAAGTATTAGCTGAAGTGATTGAAGACTGCGGACCAAGTGGCCCAGGCACCAAATATAGTCTAGTTGAGAAAGCAGCTTCCTGAATTGAACGAAAAAACTGCTATCAATCCAGGCAGCAGAGGAACTGGCTCCCCCAGCAGAGAAGAGAAATGGGGCTTGCCTGAGACAGCAAAGGGAAAGTAAGAGAGAAGCTAACTTTTAGTTCAAGCGGTTGCCGTAACTTTCTCATTGTTGCACTCTCTTTCCCTCGCTTACTCCTGCTTTCATTTCAGCTTCTTATAGCTCCCATAATGAGCTGTCAAAGATGAATGCACCTCAGAAAAGCTCGGACCAGCTGCACAATGGCTCATTTTAATGAGAATGGCAATACACTATTAACTTTTACATGAAGGTATCGCTTTAACTTTGCCATATATTGCACAAAGAAGGGATACGTTTAAAAGACGGATATTCTCATGGAGGCCCATGGAAAGTCCTTTTCTCTCGCTTTCTAAAGAAATCACAATTTCAAGCTGACTTTAAAAACCATAAAGGAAAAGCCAAACAAGGACTGTGGACTTCATACCTTTCCTGGGCATTGTAAGCAGAAGTGAGGCATCAACACGAGTGTCCAGAGTTCTGCAATCAAATTGTCCCCACCCTGCTGATAAACTGATGCATTTACTCTCTGGGTCTCTCAGTCCAGCCGCTTCTCCAGCAGTAAGGTCTCTTACAACACAGACGCTAACCATAAACTGTACGGAAGGTCCACACGGAGGCTGTGACTCGTTTCCTTTGGAAACTAGGGCATGGCCAACATCCAGTGTTCAGCATACACTCCTCTAGTGCACATGACATGGGAGGTGAAGATGGAGGAAACATTCCTCCTAAAGATGGATTGAACACACGGCTCCTTTTCCGGAAATAGAGAGAGGAAATATTGTTGGCAACCAGAATCATGCTAAACATTATAGGGTGACATTGATTTTCCTGTTGACTTCCAGAGATCCTCAATCTCCTAAGCGTCTAAGGACGAGCTATAAAAAAGGTTTTTTGACACCTAAAGGTGTCAATGGGTGCTTACTCAAACTCTCTTTTCAGGGCCACTTCTCAATATCTTACAATTTGTGCACCTAGCTGTTAAATGAGTTGCAAGCAAAACTGTGCATGTATTTTGCAGTCATAGTCCTTAGGAACCCCAATATATAGTTTGCAATTCCTGTGACCATCCAAATCAAGGAATGTGCAAATAGGGTAAGCAGGTTCACAGAAAGTGTTCATATATTTACATGTGCATATATTTACATGCTTCATAGCAGTTGAGCCGTTTGCCAGAGACTCAGACTAAAAATCTCCTATCCTCTATCGCTTGCCTATCTGCTGATAGGAAAAACTGCAGAAATCACCAGCTGTTGCTCCACAATTATAGTGCTTGCACGTACAAATCTGGCACACAACTCTGTGTGTATTTTCACACATAACTTGTTTAAAATATGCTCTACATTTCACTCATTTTGAGCTATCTTGTTTCTCTTAAAGAGGATGAAATGATTCTTCCTCCCTGTCTTATCCAGTATCTTCTGCAATTCTTACCCTTTTAATTAAACCATCTAAGGACATTTGCTCTGAAACAGACTCTTTGTTCTTTGAAAGTCTCATCTGCACCTGCTGCTTATTCCCCACCTGAAGTCACAATCATTCCTTTGTGACCTCATGGTGATCTCCACAGCAACCACAGCCTTTTCCGGACAGGCACCCCGCTCTGTAACATCCCATCCGGGGGCCTTGGTGCAGATGAAAGCTGTGAGCTGCTGTGATCCCACCAGTCCTGGATCCATCCCCTGACAACACACGGATTCAAGCTGTCTTTAAATTGAACACACATCATTAAACAGCAGATACTGCTGAACAAAATTAATCCTCCTTGAGTAAATATGCACCAGTTATTTTTTTCCCCCTCCAAGTCGTTAACAGAAATCCAAGTTTAGTTCCTGGGCAGCACTGAACAAAGGAAGTTGCTAGGGTATAGTTTGAAATGCCAGGTCACAAACCAAAGAAATTAAAGACAGGCACAAACTTTATTAAATAGGATTAAATTAAGAGAGAAGTTTTAGCTAGAAATACAAATGAAAGCCCCGATCACGCTAGATACTAAGTACCCTTCACTGCCCATTGAAGTTCATAGAAGTCGATTGCTTAGCTCATTCCAGCACCAGAAACGATATGACCCTGCTCATGGCATGTGGCTATACTCTGGTAATAGAAAATGTATCATCCCGGCAGCTGTTTACATACAAATGCATGCACATTTATTTCAGATTCAAATTAGGATGTTCCAGGGCAATATCAGCAATTGATCTGGGTATTGATATCTCCTTACTTGCAGCAGCATGATCTTCACGTGAGGAGGGGGGAAAGTAACTACTCAGAACTACCAGGAATGCAGCAGAATCATGGAGGACTGGAGGCTTCTGGGCAGAGGAACTAGGAATAGAATAGGAAGGAAGCAGGAAATGAGAGATCAGGAGTGGAGGTCACTTTCCTATTGGGTGGTGGAGACAATCTTAGCTGTGGAAGCAAGAAGAGATGGGAATGGTCATTGGGAGTCACCTGAGCATGAACAACTTCAATAGATCGGTGGGGAGAGATTAGAAGATGGCTGGTTTTCTGAAGGATGAGGTTGCCTTAACTGAAACTGGAACACTGAGCCTCCCAAATTCCATGTGAGCAAGGGGATAACCCCCAAGTGATTTTCCACATGGTGTGTCTTGTCCTCCTTTGTAGTGGAGCTGTGATCTGTCTGGCTCTTCTCCCGTCTATATAAATTCTTAATCTAATAACTCATATAAATTAAAATGTTCACCAAAGGGTTTGCTCATGCGATAAAGAAATGTGTTAGTCTTTAAGGCTATGTCTACACTTACTAAAATTAGTTCGAATTAGTTAGTTTGAACTAACTAATTCGAACTAATTTTAGTTAGTTCAAATTAACTTAATTCGAACTAGAAAAAATTAGTTTGAACTAAGCAAGTGCCATTCATGGCACTTGCTTAGTTCGAATTAGCAATCTCCATTGATTTCAATGGGCTGGTTAGTTCGAACTAAGAAATTAGTTCGAGCTAACATGGCCACATTGGTTAATTCGAACTAACTAGTTCGAATTAACCCTTACTTCTAATACCCTATTCGAAGTTATTAGTTGGAATTAAGGAAGCCCTTAATTCGAACTAATGAAAGCCTAGTGTAGCCCTGGCTTTAGTTAGTTGGAATTAAGCCTCCTTAATTCGAACTAACTTGCCAGTGTGGCCAAGTGCCCCAGGACTTCTTGTTTGTTGTACTGGAAATCCAATTAGAGACAGAGAGAGAGTCCTGTCTCCATAAAGGAGGACACATAGAGAATGTAGGTGAGCACACACTGCAGAAAGCTGCTAGTTTACACAGTGCTCAAGTCGGATCAGCTGCTGAGGTGGAGCACGTGGTGGTCGTGAGATCACACTTTCAGACTCACAGAAGGTAAACGAGTGCTGATTAAAGTATGTTCAGTCACTTCATATCTTATTCTCCTTTGTAGGACACTGTGAAAGGCACAAACTTGGAGGCACAGAAATTCTTCTATTGTATTTGTAGGGTTGTGCACCCTAAAGACATGCATCAAATAGTAGACATCTGAAAATTTACTCAAGAGGAGTGAGTTTAGGCTTTGTACAGCTCCCTTAATAACTCATATTTGCCGCAACATTTTCCTAAGTAATGTGTGCTGTGCGGGAAGGCCATGACCATAGAGACAAGAAGCCACCATTCTGCATGCAGATACAACTTGTATACAAACTCAGGGCGTCAAACCTGTTTCTCTCTGAGAAGAGGGCATGTTGGCCTCCGTCCTCTTCTTCACATCTGACACGAGCTTTTACTGAGAGTTATCGTTCCCCCAGAGATGAGACCTCCATTTAATATCTTCTAGGATGCGTGAATTCCCTATAAGTCTCATGTCCTGTGACCTCTTTGACTTGCGCTGCTCTCCCACTCTTGCAACTGAAGGGCTGAATTCTGCTCTGATTTACATCCCCGGGGACTGCATGTTATTGTTTAAAATTTGCACATAATTCCACAGTGATGCCTGAGTTCAAAACTGAAGCTGGCCCAGGAACATGTGCGATGGATAAGTGACATGCCAAGAGAAAGATGAAAAGTAAATTTGATTTTTACAACTGTAACTGTAACACAAAAAGACAGGTTTCAAGTGTGTATGCTGTTTTCCTTGTAGCATCCCTTTAAAGAGCAGAAGCAGTTCGGGGATTACTTGGCGATTCTGTAAACTCAGGTTAAGTTTTTGGTTTTTTCAGTTACCAGTACTACCATTATCTGCTTAAAAACCCAGTCCGGTAACATTTCACACACATTCTGACTGCTGTGGGAAGGGTTAATTTGTTTTCTCAGGGGAATAAAAGTACCAAAGAGTGCTGACTAAACTCCCAGGAGTTCAGGCCCCTGGAAGTAGTTCATGGAAGGTCTCCTAGTCCCTAGAAGACTTAGTCTAGGTTTAGTTTGGATATGGTGTTAATAAACTCACTAATACTGTGCACACATCATTTATCTATTTGACTCAATGCTGCATTTTGGAGAGCTGGGGAGGAAGCTGCCAAGGAGCTTATACTTATACATATGTTAAAGTTCAAAGGCTCTGGTTACAATTCACTGGACTGCAGATAAATCGGGCAATTTCCATCCAGCCAATCATGTCGCTATATTCAGAACACAGACGCTGACCACCCAACTGCCTGATTTAAGAACCACATTGGACAAAACTTGTTAATTATTTGGTGTGACTATCTCAAGCTCTCAGGCAACTTCTAGATCTGGATGCTATAATTTATCCAGACCTACAAATTTCCCTGTAGCAACCATCTAAATCAATGCAGAAATGGCTTTGAACATGATGGAGCATTGGGGTTTACCTTGTGCTTTGAGCTGGATTATTTCTTCATTTTTCAAGACAAAATGGCTATGTTGAGAAGTCTCAGGCTTTAGGCTGGCATTAAATTACTTCATTCCTTCTCAGTTTTGCATTGGCCCATGGCAATTGTCAGATATATGTAATTTGTCCCCCAGCTCTCTTTGATTTGGCCAGCAACCTCTTAACTATTGTATTGGCTAAATAAATAAATAAATCCCAAGTCTTATGAGTGATCAGTACTCTACGGAGTGTTTTGTGCCAAACATACTCCCACTCAATACACATGCTACTAGTAATTTTCCTAGCTTGCTTCCCTCATTCCATGTGACTGACTTCTGCTCTGGCATCAGCAGTGTACCGTAGACGCTGTGTTAATGGGTGGTGGCTGTTGAAACTGAAGGCACAAACAGGAAAGAGAGAACTTGGTAGAGAAGGACTATCGCAACCAGCCAACCTCCTGCCAAGTTCAAACAAAGAGGTGATGAGCCAGGAGTGGACCGTGACAGCAAAACTAATGGAGAATGATACTCTCTGGTCCTGCTTACATATCCAGCAAAGGCGTAGAGTGTCGCACCATCCTGCTGTCTTTATTTAGTACCTAAACAACCTGTCTTGTGCCTTCAATAACAAATCATTAATACCAATGCCAGCGCATCTGCAGAGGTGTCTGCTGGTGGGGGCTAACGTTTGCCAGCTACCCTAGTTACTGTCAGCAGTCTGTTAAATGATGTCCGTATTACAGGTTCATGTCTCCAAAGGCGCCATAGACTCCAAAGGCGGCTGTTTCAAACGAAATGTGTTGCGCTAATGAGTGGTAACTTCAGACCGTATGCTAGATAACGGGCTACTTGGTCTTTAACATTTCATCTGTCAGATCAGCAGGGCATATGGTAAATTTCAGTTTCTGGAGCCTTGCTCTTTAGGCACAAACAGAGCTGGTGAAGTTGGCCAACGCCTACTGCTAAAAGCATAGCTGAGAATGTTTAGGTTAGGCATTTCCCAAAGGGGTAATGTGGCTGTTTCTTCTGGAGTCTCTTCATGAGGTCCTCTTTGCAAAGTAACAGACATGGCATACTCTGCAGCTGCACAAGTGCGGATGGGCGTACGCCTCCCCACATCTTGCTGGAACTGATAAAAAGACAGATGTCGAGGACTTGCCTGGGGTCTTGCATCAACGCGCACGCACACAGCACGTGTGCACGGCTGAAAGAGGGCACAGTCCACTCGCAGCAGGAGTCCCTCCCACTGGAAGCTCAGTGCTATAGTTAGAGAAGCTCCTGGCATCCCCCAGTGTCCTACCTTCCCTCAGAGTCATTGCCAGATTCTCTGCAGCTGGTGGCACTGGACTGTTTTCTTTAGAATTAAACTGAGCAGCACGCTCAGTCCTGATGCAGACTCTTGATGTTCAGCTCCTACAGGAGGGTAATTTGCATCAGATTAATATACTTTAAAAATGGATTGGCGTGGCTGTACCCAAAGGTACCCAGACCCTGCCCCTAAAGAGGCAACCAACTTCCTTCCCTACTGCTGAGATGCCGTTCAAATCCCAGAGGTAAAACTTGCCTTGTGCACCCTTTTAGTGGTTGATGGATATGAAGGATAACAACCTATTGCTTCTACCAGCAGGAGGAGTAGTTCTTTTAGCTCAGCGTTAGAAGTCAGGGTTTGGGTACTGGGCAGCCTAAGTTCAAACCCAACAGATACCCCTCATAGCACAATGTTTGATACTGACTTGAGGTGAACCATGAGCCCCTCAATAGCAATGCTCCAGTTTCCTTGGAAATGGACTATAATACGAACAACCACCACCAGAAGAAACACAGGGACACACAAGCAGAAGTATCGCTCAACTTCCCATTAGACTAACTTTCCCACATAGCCTCTATGTCTCACTTCCCAACTCCTCCACTAAAGGAAAAACCAGGAAAGCACTTTTCTTCCCCTTCGCAGCTTCTTCTGAAGTTGGGCAATTTTACTGTCATATTTTACTGCAGGTTACAGAGTGACATGAAAATAACCATGAGCAGCTGGTTTCTGCAGGGCCAGCAGGCAGTGGTTTGCCTTGTCTGTAAAACAGCTGGAAGGTAAATGCTGTCCCAAGGAGTAATTCAGACTACCCAGGACAAGGTGTTGCTCCTTCACAGAAACCTAGCGGGCTACATGCAGCGTTCCTACCTTCTGGTCTCTATTGCCAATGCTCTGATTAATAACATCCCAAAGCTCTTGATGAATTATTGATTCAAAATTCAATAAAGGGGCTAGGAAAACCATGCAACTTCTCTTTGAAAAATAAAAAGTAACATCACGTTTTCAGGCAGGTGAACAAGGTGTATAAATGCCCCCACCCCCACCCCACCCCCCGAGCTTGCCTTTCTCTCTGTAGGATAAGCTGGGAGATTTTGTCGTCTTGTAGGTCTTTTGCATAAGGCAAACTCAGCACGTAACCCCATTTTCCATGCAGGTTATAAACATATGATGTAACTTTTGTGCAGATTACAGGGCAGGATCAGTTCCTAAATCTGGGCACATAACATCATGATACTGTGTTTCCTGTTATTAAAGGGGAAGAAAAAATAAGGTGTATTGTGCCCTCTTATGTTTTCTTATAATGAATTAAAAACAAGTGTTTACGTTTCTCTCTCTCCCCCCAGCTAGTTTTTCACTTTAGAAAGTCAGGTCTTTGTGAAAGGAACTATTACAACTGGAGAAGTTATGACAGTGCAAACCACAAGAGATTCAAACCCAAGGCACTGAGGGAGAGGAAAGGGAATTTTCAGCTATTCTGCTTAATATTCCATTTGGTTTTCTTTGTTCTCGTCACTCCAAAGCCTATGAACACTTGGGGGAAAAGGCAACTTTGTCAGGCATTCAGCAAGGGTGGGGGGGTTCACAGTACACATCCCCTGAGCGGTCGTCCAGTGGTAATAAAATCTGATATGACCTTCCTGATATGTTTAAGGAGAAAAACAAGCAGGAAAAAACCTTACATTTACTTAGAGTGTAAACTATACAGGGTAGGAACTTTTTGTTCCTGCACAGCACCTAGAACAACAAAGTTCTGGTCTCTGCCTGGGTCTTCTAGTGGAAACTGCAATACACATAAGTAAATATGTGTCTCTGTGTGTGAGAGACGTACTCTGCTTTATACAAAGCGAACAACACCCACTTTAGTAAAAAAAAAATGGTTTGCAGATCACATTTGAGGGGTGGAGGGGTAGTGGTTTTTTTCCCCCTTTTAATGACGATGGGTGACATTCACGTCTCCATGTGTAGTGCCAGCGTAACAGAGTTTTGTGCAAGACACAGGTAATCAGGGGAGGTGTTCCAGGAGAGACAGGGAAGCCTTGTTGCTGTTGTAGAAGGCATTAGTGAGTCCTGATCTAGAATACTGGGTAGTGTTGCAGTCACCATGATCATAAAATTTTACTTCTGTTTTGAACAGATGCCTATGTAGGCTAAGAAGGTGATCAGGGGAATGGAGAACCCTTCTTTCACACAGATTCCCAGGCCAGGAAAGACCACTGTGATCATGTAGCCTGACCTCCTATGGAATGTGTGTCAGACAAATTCCCCAAAATAATTCTTAGAGCCTTTCTTTAAAAAACAATCCAGTCTTGATTTTAAATTTGTCTGTGATGGAGAATCCACCAATCCTCTTGATAAATTGCTCCAATGGTTAATTGTCCTCAATGTTTACTTGCACTCTTCTTTAAGAATGTATTATTTTACAAATATTCTCTTAGAAGAATCAAATAAACATTTCTATGGATTCCGTTAATAAGAACTGTCTTTTCCTGACGATAATACAGCAGTAGAAAGAGAATTACACAGATATTTTTCTCTAAAGAAGTTGATTTTTAAGAAATGCCAGAATGTTCCCCCAAGAACAACTTGCTAGAATTTTAAAGGGGTCCAAAGGAACAAGAAATATGTTAGAAACAAGGCTTTAGTCAGCTCAGTTACAGCTAAACAATGTATTGAAGAGGAAGGAAAAGAAGTGTGACAAAGAGGCCAGAGTTCTTAAGTGGATTGTTGAGAAGAAGCCGAATCCGTAAGCAAAACTATTCAGAACTCTCAACAACCTGTAGAAGTCGGGAGGAAACATTGGGGGAAATTGTTTGTTTTTTAAAGGAGCAGAAGGCAGCTTAAAAAGAGCAGAGGAGCCAAAAAAAAAAAAAATATTGAGCATTGATCCACAGAGAATATTTCAACAAACACTGAAAGATTTGTAAACATTCAGCGCTCACAGTAGCCAGAGCAGATGGTTTGAGAGAGAGAGAGACACTCACACAGATGGATGGGTTGTGGAGAGGGGGTTAAAAGGAATCCAGGGAAAAAAAACCTTACATTCTAGGGCTGATTGGAAAATTATCCATCAAAACTGTTTTGGCAGAAAATTGGCTTTTTCCCTAAGCAAGTTTTTCCTTAAAAAGTTTCTGCTTGCCCAGAAATCTTTTTTATTTTTCATCAAAAAAACCCAAATCAAAACTTTTTACTTGCTGGCCAAAATCTTCTTTGTTCAGTGTTTTTTGTTGTTGTTGTTTTTTTTTTTAACCAAAACGCTAAATTTTCCATAGGGGGAAAAACATCCAATCAGCTCTTGTATTCTATTGCAAAAGAAATCAAAGGACTCTATTACATCCATGTGAGGCTGTCTGAAAACAAAATCACCTATCTCACAGAGCATAGTTTGATACGTTTGATTGGAGATCAGAATAGTTCCTGCAGAGCTAACTGGATGGCGCCTTCTGGCTGCTACAATGCTATCTTTATTTGTTGTCTATAATTCAGCCAACAGATTCCGTCTGTGCTGTACAGGAGTTCAGGTATGATATGGTGCCTGCTAAACAACAAAGACTCAGCTGTAACTGAAGCTACATGGAAGTCTGTTTCCGGCTGTGTTTTCTTCACTAAATACTTTCCAGTTTAGGGAGACAGTGATTCCATATTTCATGGCAGCTAGGAGGGGGGTGAAAAAATGCCTTTTTGATTAAACAGAAACTTTTCACAAAAAAATTTCAGCTTTGGGTAAAAAAAAAAGTTTTGATAAAAATGTTTCCACCAGCTCTGCATGGGTACTGACTAAAGCCGTCTTTTGCTGCACTTTCTGAGGATTCAGAACCTTCATTCTATTGAGAGGGAACTGGGAAGCCTCAGCCTCTCTCTAAGTCTCTGCAATTTCCTTTTTCTCACTCCACAGTTTCTGTAATTTCAATTCCCCTCTTTTCTCCCCCATGGCTTTTAAACTCATAGTTACCAGTGTAGGATTTCCGAAGGCCTGTCTAGTATTGATAGATCCCGCCATCCCACTCTCAAAACCCCTAGAATCAGTGCCCTCTTCAAAGAGACTGTTACCCAAAGAGCTGAGCCCTCAGCTCTGACCTCATCAGATCTTGTCCATTGTTCCATCAGAATGAACATCCCATGCCCCAGGTAACAGAGAATTACGTATGGACTCTGAGACACGTTCCAGGAAAATTAGCAGTGGAAACATTAATAAAGCAGATGCAGGTGGTAGGAAGTGGGGGGTCGGTGGAGAAGAGAAGAAATCTAAATACATTAATTAGTTCCACCAATTCAGGAGAAAGAAATGTGATTAAATAATTCATCTCTAAGGAGGTTTGGGTCTTGTCCTCTGGATCTTACTCATCAGGAGGAACAAAAGGCAATTTCTTACACCAGTGATTTGCATGGCTTGACTAGCTTGGCTGGGGAAAATAAAAGAGTGAGACAAAGAAAGAAGAAAAATATCTTGAAGTTGAGGCTGCCAGGCACTGGAACTGGCAGACAGTGAGCGAGTGAAGGCAGTCTGAGTAGACAATCTCTCTCTCCCAGGGGGGAGAAGGAGAGGCTTATACAGCTGCTGGGGCTGTAGGGCATCATGTCATTCTCAGGCAGGTATTTCTCATCAGCACTAAATGCACCCAAATAAACAAGGAAAATAGCACTGGTATAATAAAGAAAAAAGGGAAAGTCAAGAAAGTAGGGCTCCCCCACCCCACGCCTCTTTTGGGAGCTGAATTCTCAGTGGGCTGAACTGTCAATAGTGTCTGGAAGCGGTTGGCACTTGGAGATGCACTTACACAACTTGCCCAGAAAAGGCCTGGATAGTAGTCAAAAGGACACAGTTCTCTTCAGCCAATTCAAATAAATATTGCCAGCTGGAATAAAACAGACTCAGATCCAAAATCCCCCTACCAACCAGGGTTGCACACCCCGAAGTCTCCCATTTTGCCCAGATATAGCTCTGCAAAATGTCATTAACTCAGCTGGAAACTGAGCAAGACACTGTAGCTAACGTCAGCTACTGTTTCCTGAACGCCAGATCTGAGTCTGACAAGCAGTGGATCATGGATTATTTCTCTTCAGATTGCGACCATTTTGATCTCACCCAATCAATATCAAGAAGACAGAAGTGATGTGCCAGGGAAGCCATATTAGAACCTATGATTACACTGAATGGCCAGATCCTCCAGGCAGTGGACAAGATCCTCCACCTCAGCTGTACACCGCCACATGCAGTTCACGTTGATGATGAAACCAAAGCACGTGAGGTGTCTGGCAGACTACGTGTAAACGTGTGGGAGCACAGAGGCATCGGTCAACAAACTGAATGTCTTCAAATCCATACTGACTTTGCCAATTTTGATGTATGAATGTGAAACCTGGGTAGTGGTACACACACCATGTTATGAAACTGAATAACTTTCACCTGGGCAGTCTGAGGAAAGTATGAGGACACTATGGGAAGGCAACGTTCCAGCTAGCGAGGTTCTCATATGGCAGGCTTTCCAGGCATCCATGCTCCGCTGATGAAATCACAGATGAGATGGGCAAGCCATGTCACCAAAATGTCAACTGAGTGACTGCCAAAGAAAATCTTTTATGGTGAGCTAAAGGAGGAACAGGGCTCTCAAGAAGGCCAGAAGACACATATCAAAGACTTCCACAAGTTATCTTGGAGGTGTTTCAACATAGACCCAGAGCTTTGGGAAGATCTCGCTCAGGATTGTTTTACCTGGTGAAATCTCATCCACCCTGGAGCAAAGGAGATCTCCTGAGGCAGAGCAGAAGGGCCAGCAGCGTAAATCTCGTAACAGCAGCATGTCGCTGTTAATCAAGTAACCCATAGTGGCATCTCTTGTTCGGGATGCCGCAGGCAATTCAAAGCTCAGGTTGGCCTGACCAGACACTCGTGTGTTCACAGAAACCGAATCAGTGATGCCATGGTCCTCTTTGAACTTGATGGAAGAACAACAGCTCCTCTTCCAAAATGCACCCTGGGATCTTTAATCCAGCTCAGACTCCATCAAGTGACTACTCCCACCCCGGGTCCCCAGTTGGCTTTACAAGTACTAAAACTAGATGAACTGAGAATTACTACAATCATCAAAACACTCTAAGAAAATGATTTTAAAGGTGGCCCGCCTACCATGCATGTGATGGGAATAATAAGAGTTCTGACTGAAAGCTGGCCTGGGCTGTCAGCTTCACAAAAATCCCTTAATAAGAGAGGGGGGAAGAAGAAGTCATCTACCTGCTCTCTGGAGACCTTCACATTTTCATCTTAATGGGACACGGTGCTGGACAGATTGCGCTCTAGTGAGAAACTTATTGTAAATTCAAGTGCAGGCACTGAGATTTCTACAAGCCAGTGAGTCGATTTTCTTCCCTTGTTTGCCGGTTGAGTGGGTTGCCACTCAGAGTAATGACTCAACATTTTGTCATCCTCAGCTGGGCTCTAACCTTTCTGCAGCATTGCCCCCAAACAGTCATTTGCATGGACTTCACCCATCTTGGATTGCGCATCAAGAAGCAGGACTGGGGTGAAAAGCAGAAATACGGAACAGAGACCAGACAAACAGAGAAGGGAAACCTGTGGGCTGCGTAAAATGCTCAAGAGAGAAATAAGAGGGACAATCACAGCACAGTAGATGAATGGAACAGACGGGCCAAAGACCTCACAGGCAGCTACAGTCAAAGCTTTCAGCAGCGCCAGAGAGCGGGGATAGGTCAGGTTTCCAGGCACACTGGCAATTTAGACCTGTATCGTTCAGCTCGGTTGACCTAAATGTCTTGGATGAGACTGCATTAGCTCAAACTTGGGCTTTAATTGGCATCTGGAACATGCCAGCTGGGTGCAGCTTGCTTTTCACTGCCTGAGAAACTTGAGCAGTGTACTGGATCCTAGACCACCTTCGTGTCCCCATCGAGGCGCTAAAAGAAAAGAAGCGTGAAGGATATTGTTGTGCAAGGCAAGGACCAATTTTTACCCATAGCACCACGGGGTACAATTCAACATGTGCGGAGGGATAGCACACTGCATGTGCACTATGTAATCCCATCGGGGAGCCTGTGCTGAAAACTCACTTCCATCTCCCCCCGTGAATGGGGAAAAAAGAAGATGGCAATAAAAGGAAGTTGCTCTGTCTAAAATCTTCTGCCTTGCTGCCTAAAGTTAGGCATCAAAATCCATAATTCGGCATCTTAATAAACATGGCCTGATTTTGAGAAATGCTGAGCAATTGCAGCGCCCATTGGATTTAATGGGGCTTTATCATTGTTATTTTTGGTAGGTTTTATGCAGTTTACTAGGATTTGTTTTTAACTGTTCTTAACTGAAATGGCTGCGTGCTTTTAAGCAATGTAATAGATCTCTCAGCAAGGCCCTAGGCCATGAAAGCACGTATGCATCTGCTTCGTTTTAAGCACATGAGTAATCCCACTGCAGTTGACAATACTCCTTTAGTGCTGACATGGATGTGCATGCTTAAGTGCTTTGCTGCATCGCTGCCAGAATGGGATTCTCAGAGGAGCCCTCCAGTCCAGCTCTCAGTAAGACAAGGATGAGAATTGCGGCATTCTGTACATTCTAGGCCAAGGAGTGACATTTTCAAAAATGCCTGTGACGTAGGTGCCTATGTCCCATTTTTTTACCTCCTCCACTCGCTCCCCCTTGCCTTCGCTGAGGGATTTGTGCTTCCCCGCTTGTTATCTTCCTGATACCTGTAGCAGATCGGCAATGCACCGAGCTGTGACACATCTGTTGGTCCAGGTGTTGGTGAATTGCAGAGAGTTCAGTTCGCCTTTTTAAAAGTATTTTAAAACCCTAAACATGCATTTTGAGACATTTTTAGAAAAGCAGAGAGGGTTGTGGATAAAAAAACTGGCTAGGCACTCTGGAGATGTGAGTTTGATTCCCGGCTCTGTCACAAACTCCCTCTGTGACCTGGGGCAGGTCACTTAAGCCTCTTTAGAATAGGGGAATCAATGCTTCCTTCGTCTGTCTTGTTTATTTAGACTGCAAGCGCTTTGGACAGAAACTGGCTTTCGCTTTGGGTATGTGCAGCACCTAGCATAAATTAGGCACTGAGCTGGTTCTGAACCCATAGGCACACCTAAATATGAATCACAGTAATAATGATTACATGTGAAATACCAGGCGTTACCTCTCTATTTGATTTCTGAAGCTTTCTGTTCAGTATTGATGTTACACACTTCAGGGTTGAGAGCATCCCTCTCTTCACCCATCCAGCTCTGTCTGTGTAACATCGTACCCTTTGGTTCAGCCCTGCTCAGTCTCGTAGAGTGCGATCTCCTGTCTTGCGTGTGTGTGTGCTTTGGGATTGCTTGTGCTAAAATTGCTGTAGTGGGTGTTAGACATTTCCTTCTCTGATTGACTGTGTCCATATGGCACCAGTCGGCATGTGCACTGAGAAACAGCACATCATTTGCGATAGCTGCTTGCTGAAAATCTAAAGGAAATGTTTTAAGTACAATTTTGTGGATAGAGAGTAGCTTTCAATTTTCATTTGTTTGGAATGAAGCTGGAATCACACGAACTCATAAAATGCGAGATTCTGCCTCCATTCCACTCACAGAGACAAGCTAACTGAATAGTGAATATTCTTCAAAACCAGCCATTTACAAACTGCAGCAATATCACGCTTAGCTTTCATTTCCACCGATGAACCTCCCAGAGAAAGATAGATATACCCTGAGGTATTATTAGTAGCTTAGATTTATTTAGTGCTCTTCAACCTGAAATATGTCAGTAGTTTACAGAGAGTGCTGTAGCAGTCACTCGCCCGCTCCTGAAATGTATCCACGTCTGCAAACACCGAATCCAGTCTGTGCCAGAGCAACACTCTGTACCACTTCTGTGATAACTTCTCTACTTGGAAATGCTGAAGAAAGGTAAAGACAATGGACTAAGTGTTGGTCTCCATTACAGCAGGGTCTGTGCTCTCTGCTGGCTCTGCAGTTATGTCCAATTTAGACCAGTGGAAACCAGAGCAGAATTGGGTTCCAGAAAGGTACTTCTCCAAATTGGAATCTGATCGGAACGGTGAACCTGACACTGACCATTCACTCTTGCAAAACATGCTAAGGAAAAACGAATGATGAGCTGACCAAGGAATTGGGTTCTATGTCTCAGCTAGTGGAACAGCATTACCTAGCACCACACTGAGGAGTTAGTTCGGTTCGGAGTGTATGTCATGTTGAAAAAATAGAGCTGACAAGCAGTGTGTATTTCTGTGGGACGCATACTCTCTAGCCATTAGGTTTCAAAGTTTTGTCCCATATGCTTTTCTCCTCACCAGGCCCTGGTTTGAGATTCTTTGTTTTCTTCACAACAGTTGGAGATAGTGCCATCTAAAACAAGGCAGGGAGACACACTACGCGCCTCCTGTGGAAACACATTTCTACAGATAAGTAAATGCCTGATCCAATGCTCATTGAATCAAAGCAAGCCTTTCCAGTGCCGTTGGAAACCCTAGGGTATGTCTACACGTAAAAAGTTAAGTCAACTCTGTTAAGTCGACTTAACTTTTCAAGTGTAGACAGGGCCTTGGCTCCCCGCTGAGAAGGGAGCCATGGGCCCTGCTGAGAAGGGACCCGTGGCTCCTTTCTCTCTGGGACCCGCGGCTCCTTTCTTGCCAGGACCTGGAGAAGGGAGTGGGGCTCCCTTCTTGCCGGGACCCGCCCGGGTCTCGGCAAAGACAGCCGCCGGCACCCTGGGGATCCTGTCGGTAGAGCACCGGCAGCTGTCTTCCCCGGCACTCCACAGACAGGGGAACCTCGACCTAGGGCACCCACACCAGTGTTAGGTCAACTTAATAAGGTTGACTTAGACCTTAAGTTGACCTAACAAGCAGTAGTTATTAAATCGACTTAAGGACTCCATTAAGTCGATTTAATGAAAGCTTGGTGTGGACACGGAGTAATTTAGGTCGACTTAAGCATTCTTAAGTCGACCTAAATTCCTAGTATAGACATAGCGTAGGAGCTTATTTATTCCTGTATGGCCAGAATATGCAAAATATTTTTATCATTCCAGCGTGTGTGGTGTGTACTGCGTCCCCTTAGTACTTACGTTAAGCTGGCCAAAGACAGGCCACCTCCTGAAGCCAAAGAGCAGTAGAATTCCGATCCCAGGGCTGGAAAAGTTGTGAAATACATTACCAAAACTCATTCTTCTTGACTCCTACATGAGCCTGGGGCTTTCACTTGATGCAGAGTTAAACTCTTTTGAAGTTTTCACCTTTGGGGCTTAATTTTTCTGAGCTGTAACTTCTCTTTGTTCTCACTTCTTGAGGAGCCATGCAGAGGCACAGACTTTAAGCAAGACATTCCTGCTCCTTCAGTAGGGAAGTCCTAGCTATTTTTCTTGTGCTTCTTGTATTTTCTTCAAAGCATTTTGCCTTCCTTCTTTGCAGTGGAAACTACCTACGTTCATCAATGGTCTATTCCCCTGTTTTGGACCATTCCCCATCAGGAGTGAGCCCACTAAAGTGAGTGGCACTGTATACCGGCGGGGAGATCAGGGTCGGACTCATATACATTAAGGACCTGATTTTAAACAGGTGCTGAATACCTACAAGTCCATTTGATTTCAAGGGGGAGTTGCAAATGCTCAGCTCCCCTGTAATCCAAATCTTAGAGCTTTCTCGCACTTCTGGACAGCAAACCCTGATGTCAAGGGAGTAACTGGAACCATTTGGCACAGGTTGGAGAGTCTGAGGGAATGGATGGCTCAGGTAGTTCCCCCAAGGGAATGAGGAGGCTGAAGGAACCCTTTACCCATAAAACACTAGTTTGGAGCTTAGACTTTGAGATGCCACATCACCTCTCCCACATTATTTACTAACAGATTGGATTTTCTAGTTGTTCCCTTTCTGATGTACTGGTGCTTGAAATCTGTGCAGAGATTAATGGTAAAAACAATGCCTAGCTTTTATATAAAAGCTCTTCAGACACTGCACAACCAGGAAATGTTATCTGGTTTAATAGAAAGCATTTAGGCATTAGGGTCGTGTCTTCTATAGAAGAGTGTATGAGAGATGGAGGAAAGTTTTGGCTAAAGCAAATAGCAAAGTTGTTAAGATCAGGACAGATGACTGCTTTAGCATAGCAACAGGAAGGGAGTTGATGACAAATCTAGAAGGCACCTCCATGCCCTTTAGTTGCTGGAATGCATGTGTTCAGATCAAAGAGAGAGCAAATACGCTATGGCATTCAAAAGCACAGTAGAAAGCGGATTGGTGAAAAGTAGTCTCAGATGACGTATACAATACCCTGATACTTGTAAACAGATTGAGTATAAAAAGGTTGCTTTAGTGGGTATAACTTTGGGAGCACATGTTCTACATAATGCGTTGGCTTCCCGGAGAGTGGTATCATACAGAACATTTTTCTTGTACTATATTATTATCGACTTATAGCAATGAACCTGACTGACGCTGGTTATTTGGTCTCTTGAGCATATTTTATAAGAAATCAAAGTGTGGTCAAGCAATTCGCTATACAGTTTATCAGCTCCACCCACATGTGATCAGCTGACCCACTGGCCACTAAGTCAATGGAAGCCTTTGTCCAGACATCAGGGGGCGCTGGATCGGGCCCCAGGTAATGTCAGAGGGGAAGGTTCTGATCTCCCTTACACCGGTGGAATGCATTAGGAACTAACTGCATTGACTTCAGGGAGGTGACTCTGGATTTAGAAGAGTTGTGTGAGAGAGAAAAATGCATCCGAGAAAGTCACCGGCACCTATGGGTTGGTGGGCCCATGTCTTGGTAGGTTGGTGTCCACATGCAACGTCATAGGCTGCATCATCATCAGTCATGGCCTTAGCAGTGGGCAAGGTATTCTGATAAACAGAGGCCTTCAGTCTCCAGAGTTGGCAATCAAGTGGGGGAGGGGACAGCTACGTGGGAGTGTATCCCTCCTGTCCAATGGCAATCAGCTAAGTGTAAAGCAGTGGGCTTTGCGATGCCTGGTCTGAATGCAGCAAAGAATCTCCTGCAGCATTATGATACAGTAGCAGAAAGCACTTTAAGGATGAAAAAACCCATGAGAATGATTGCTAACAAGATTTTATGGTTTTATGAAGAAAATACATGCTTATCTTGTTTAATATAGTTTTCCATTAGGAAGCTGATTTTAAAGTAGATATCCTGATGTTGTGCTGTTCATAAATGACGCAAATGGTAAAACCTCTCCTTTTCTTTCCCTGGTATATACAAATTGTAAGTCTAATTCTGGAATGTAATACATAATAAGGCAGTACCAAAAATATGAACATCATCTGTCATCTATCTTGATTCTTAGAGGGTACTGTGACAGGTTGAAAGAGCCACCATTCAGCCTTCACGTTGAAGGTCTAGAATGGGGATTTATTTGATTGGGTAAGAATTCATTTCCTCTACTTTTCGGTGTAAATTTATTTCTCTAGTGTCTATTTGGCCCTTTTTGTTATGTGAAATTGATGTGCTATTGTACTGGAAATAGAAACATATGTGCTCAATATGCACTTTCACCTCTGAAGCACTCAAGTCATTTGCTTGGCTTGAGTGCTTCCCATTCTACTATACCTAGCTTAAGAAAGGTTGACTGAGCTCCCTGGGAACGGTGGGGTAAAGAAGGAGGAATTGATGGTTACACAGAGTAACATAGATTATGTTAAGCTCTTAATGATGGGATGGAAGTGGAATTTTGGACCTGATTTCATGTCGTATACTACCAGAAGCTATTTCCATTGGTGACACACCAGGCAAGGAAACATATTCCTATGAGCTATGGTTTTAAGTCTCCAATCTCTTGGGTGGAGCCCTGTGCTCAGAGACAGTCCCTCTAAATTCTCTGGGGCTTCGTGCAAGCACATGAGTCCATCCATATGGTTCTTTTTGCAGGCTTGAAGCCCAACCTAACAAGCCCATGTTACCTCCACTCTTTTTTATAAATTCAGAGTAAGCCATTAATGCCAGAGGAGTTACTCTGGACTTATGCTGTTGGCAGTGAAAGCAAAATTGAGACCATGGGATCAGATCAGATCATGCTAAAATAAATTTGCAAAGTACCTAATATATAACTCATGCCTGGCAGAGATTGCTGAAAGTCAGGGACAGTAAATAAGGCATCATAATTCTTATTTTTGAACAGGTGTTTTGGGGAGTGCGGGGAGCAAAACTTTAAAAGCAAAACTTCATCTCGTGGCTTTGTGGAGTTTGGAAAAAACTTCACCACAAGTAAAATTGAACTTTTAACCAGGCAAAGGAGAGACATTCTTTTTTCCTTTTAAATTTGTGGAACTATTGTAATAATGCTTCCTGCTTAGAAACCTGGGCTAGTTTTAATGAGATAGGGAAGAAAAAATGAGAGAGAATGCCTGAGCTCTGAATAAACAGATTTAAAGAAGATAGCGATAAAATAGCCAGTTAGGTCACATTCAGTCCATCTTCCTGCTGGATAGTTCTCTATGGCCAGTTACAGAAGACACCTAAACCAGCAAACGTGAAAAACAAAGCGAAGAGAGGGGGAGAGAAACCTTGTGCATTGAACCACTCAATGTGGTCAAGAGGAACTCTGCCATATTCGTTGCCCTACTGACTTCTCCCTTTTGAGAACATGAGTTGTCGTATTGGGGGGACATGATGGAAGCGGGAGTTTTCTTTCTCCAAGCCATGGCAAGCAGGCTCCACTCAGCTCCTGAATAATTTAGGATGTGCATTTGATTCATTTCATGTGGAAATGGAAACAAAGTTGGCTATAACTATAGGCCTTTGGAAGTATGGATTGCCAGAGAAAATGTGCAAAGCACTGTCATGAGAGGATTAATTACTTAGATTAAATATTTTATAAGTTAAATAATGTGTATTTTTTGAGACAAAATGGAATGTCATTTTTCCCCCAAGACAGAGGAAAGTAACTGTATTCACTTCCCATTAAACCCACAGAGCCCAGTAATAAAGGAGGATGAATTGGGGCTGTAATTTCCATCTGACACTCAAATCTATATTCCAAGCAGCTTTTCATCTTCTCTCTGTAAGTATTGCTCCAAGCTTTTAAGTTCTTACATCAGTTATGTGGCCTTTTTGGAGGTGGGGGGAGGAAAGCAGGGGGAGAAAAAAGCCCTGATAATTATGATTCAGTCTTGCAAGATCTAAAAGGAGATTGGACAATGGAGGGTGGGGGGGGGGGTATTTTTGTTATCTGTGCTGTGCAGGATAATGAGAGAGAGCCTCAGTGTATCATCTTCCTTTTTCATTTTATAGAAAAAAAATCTGAAGTCAATTGGAGGCCGTGGATAGCACAGGGAACTGCATGCGTCTTTCAAAGCAGTGTGTTTAACGAGGGCAGTTCATACTTGCAGACCATGCTGAAAGAGCCACCTCTAGGATTCAGTTCACGGATGAGATTTTCAAAGCCAACAAATGAATATGGCCACATAGCAAAAGCTAATTGACTTTGAAAATCTCAAGATCGGGGTTTGTACAGCCTCTCTGGTGGGGTCCAGATTTGATTTGTTTGTAGTTACATGAAAATCTATCCACTGATAGCCAGGCTGAGAAGTCTGGTCTCATTCAAAATGCAATAGACTCAACCCATCGCAGATAGGTCAATCCCCTGTTCCCATGCAAAATCGTAATGACTTTGGTTGGGTTCTGCACAAGCATGCAGAGAAGCTTCCAGGATCAGAGCCTAAGAAGTGAGAAATTCTCTTGATCTAGAGCTCTCTGTATTTCCTCACCACCAGCCATCTAGTCCCTCAGCAAAATTGATTTAATTTTGCTGCTGAACTTTTAATGAACACTTGATATACTTGGGATATTCTTTCCAAATTAAAATTCCATTCATGGCATTATGCCTACAGAACTCTAGATTGAGGCGAGGGCCAGAGCATTGGATGGGGGAGGAGAATGGCATCTTGCTTGGCTTTCTTTACTAAGAAACTGAGAATTGTAATGAGCAGAAATGTCTGATATCCTTTCCTTCCTGGGGATGATCGAGTGAAAGAAGTAACGTGGTTGGAATAACGTAGCAGAAGGTTTTTCAAGAATGTTTGGACAGTAGATTTTTTGCCATCAGTTTCTCAATCAAAACTGATGACTTCAAAGCTACAAAACTGCAGGTGTTTGGAAACAAAGGTCAGGCAAACTGATCTGGAAGCTTTGTAAATTGGTTTCTTGTTTCACATTCAAACCCTGTAGCTTGGCAAACTTCTCCAATAACGAGGGGTTTTCTGTACCCTGTGACCGAAGGGCATAAGAACTGGTTACGGTTCCATGTCAGCACTGATCAGACAGACCAGGCATGTAGACGTGGCAATACAAAGTTGACGTACCCAGAGAATATCCCCTCCCGGGGGAGTTTTGTATGGAAATTAACAGCAGCTTATTTAGCTATGGAAGGTGACGGTGGTTCTCTGCTAATAAAGTGGGGAATTCTTGACTGGGGTGGATGAAACCCTACGTAATGTGCAGCAAATGTAAGGTTAAAAAATGGACACCTTCCTCAAGCAGCCAGAATCTTTCTTGCTGCTCCCTGTTATCTGCCAGTTGGGCTTAATGAGGCAGCAAGTGGTCTGTGGGGAAATGTGCAAAAACCTAACAGCAACACCTATTTTCCCAGGATGAGTAATGTATAAGCCAGTGGGAGGCTGTATGCTTGATGAGAAGTTGCTGGGGCGGGCTTGAGTCAATAGGTATAGGATTCATGTTGCTCTGTGTTTCAATGAGTCCCTCTCCTTTCCTTTTAATTTTCTAGAGAGGGGGCGCTCCAAAAGTCTGAGGGTTTCTCAACTTTGCTGATTGTATTTGGGTTTTACAGAGCTTCCTTCAGTTCATGCAACATTTTAGCCAGTGTCTAAAACCTATAATTTATGCATCTGTGCCTACATCCCTAATGAGGAATTTAAATAAATGCCAGGGCACTCTTTGCTAGCAATCGGAAGAAGATCTCCCCATCCACAAGTGCTCTACATATAAATGTTAGTGATATTAATCATTGCTTGTATTACAATAGTAACGAGAAGTTCAGGTTCCCTTTGTGCTGGCTCTGCGCATACACACAATTAGGTACGGTCTCTACCCCAAAGATTTTACACCCTAAATGGACAGGACAGGTGACAAACAGATCATTGTCCTCATTTTACAGATGGGGAGCTGAGATTCACAGGGTGTCTGTGGCAGAGCTTGGGAAT
Organism: Pelusios castaneus; assembly: GCA_007922175.1. Taxonomy (NCBI): domain Eukaryota; kingdom Metazoa; phylum Chordata; order Testudines; family Pelomedusidae; genus Pelusios; species Pelusios castaneus. The sequence goes on along the minus strand of ML685932.1, from coordinate 1,151,976 downwards.
GAGTTTGGGTTAACCCATCCTTCTCTAGAAATCTAATGTATTTGTCACTAGCATATGCTCTTCTCCCTTCGCCTTTCCTCTGAGTCATTGTTCAGCCTGTCCTTCTGTTGGATTTTTCTCTCTGGCCATTTTCTAGCTGTTCCTTCTACAGCTAATGCCAAACCAGCAACGTCCTCTGTCTACTTTTGAACTGATGATGTTCTCGTGAGTTTGAGATTAACCCAGATAAGTTTGCCCATCTCAGAACAAGCTGTGGGGCTCTGTTGCTTGATGATGAAAATCTGAGACAATTCTTTGGGGTAGGAAGAGGCTGGTTTCCTGCTATCACAGGCTGCAGCAATGACCTGACCAGATCGATTCATGAATACCGCTGGTTTTACTCACAAGGCAGAATGTTTCCACATTGCCTATGGAGACCCTATTCCCACGGCAACATTCTGTCTTAGGTTGATTTCACTAATATGTGGAAGATAGGCACAACCCCCCCCCCCCAACCCCTGTGCTTGCTATTTACTCCAAACTCTCTGACTTCAGTGTCCTTATGGCCCAATTTCAGCCTTAATGATGGTGCTCATATTTAATGTGTGAGTCATCTCCAAAATTTCTCAAGGCTACTATGTTTTCATCTTATTGAGAGAGTTTTTCCCTAAAGGCTATAAAAAAGCCAGGGCCCGCCATAGACTCTGGTATAACCTTCTCCATTTGAAGTTGACATGCATGCTAATAAAGACATAAAGAAAACAGCTCTCATAAAGCAAAAGGAAAATGGAACTCAACAGCAAGACTGGGCTGGAGATGTGCTTAGCTGTCTGACACTATATTCGCCTTAATCTGTAGCAATTAAAATATGGTATTTCCACTTTCAAAGTGAGTAATGATAAGAGGTGCCATAAAATAGGGAGAGAGTCACATATACTCTAGCTATTCAGAATAGAATAATTGAGGTGGTTTTCATCTTCATGGGTATTTTTGTGCATTTTTAAAAATAATTTATATCTATTCTTTTGTCTTAGGTTGTAATTTTTCAGTGAATGTAAGACTCTTATAAAATGATTATTTTAATTAGCTGCAGAATGACACCTTCATATTTTATGTGGAACAATGGGAACTTACTCTCCCCATTTATTAAAATCCTTCTGGAACTATAGAGCCCTTCTGGGATCGGGTGGAGTCAAAGAGTTCCAGGAAGTAGATCTATGGCGTAAATAAAAGGCATGTAGGTGTCTAATTTCCCATGAATACTGGGATGTTAACAGAGCCCTAAAGAAGGTAGGTGCTTGAATCTCATTGACTTTGAGTCTTTTGAAAATCTGAGAAATTTGAAAGATTTGTTCACTAAATATTGCAAATCTGGAAAACTTCTGTAGCCGTTCCTAACAAATCTGAGTTTTGTTTATTGCTAATTGTGACTCCAGATTCCTAATGAATCTGAGTTTGTTGTGGTTAAGTTAATGCATTTTCGTATCATATTTGAAATGTCTCCAAAAGATCCACTTTTTCTGTACAAGAATTCAGTTAATTGCATTTAAAAAATAGCTCCTCACCCTGCAAACTCTTCCACATTGGTTTTTACGCTTGTAAGTGCCTTGACTTCAGCTGGCTCTGCTACAAACCATGTCATGAAGGTTCCTCTGTGCTAAGTCCACAGGCAAAAGGTGACCTCAGGGGGATTGGTCATATGCTTAAATAAAAGGACATGAATATAAAATTCTCCCTACATCGTGTTTCCAGTATACCCTGAATTGTAGACTGCAAAGATCCTGTATCAAACACTGCCAGATTTTGTGTCGTAGGCATTAAGGAAGGTATGCATAGTCAGTTCTTATAAATATTACATACATATATACATGCCTTCAAGAATATTTACCAGGGAAAGGGGAGAAAAATATGCTGGGAGATGTACCCTGCTGCCTCATATAAGCAAGGCTTTCTGCCAGTCATGTACTGTAAAATGCTTTGTGAAAGGGGGAAAACACTGTTAATTCCTTACCTGAGATCTGACTTTATTTGGGGTGAGAGAATAAGAGTTACAGATCAATCATCCAGTCAAAGTTACACTGTGAGAAGTGTGGTGTGGATTGGATTAGCCTGTTGCTGAAGAGCAGGTATTTGAGTGGATCAATGGTAATGGATGTGAAATTTAATAGCAATTTAGGAATAGTTACAGAATTCCTTCCTTTTTATTAACAGCTTTTTAGTTTACTGGACAGGCCACATGTGTGTGTTCACACCAGTGTTCACTCATAAACACAGTTAAACAGCTGTGTTAAATAACTACCATCAGAGAGGGATTGTCTTGTTTGCAAATGAGAGAGAATGAACCAATTGACTCTTAATATTTAGCTTTGAAATAATGAAGTTTACTGTGACTACAGAACTCTTTTCAAAAGTCACTGCCACTATTGTATCTTTATCCAGGCAGATTAGTCTCTCGTGCCCGAATAAATAGCTCTTCTGAAAATCCAGCTGCAGTTATGGGACTGAGCTATTAAAAATCTGGTGCAGTTTTTTGTCACTTGTACACACTCCAGGAAAACAGTGTGATTTACTGGCTGGTAGAGGACTGTGAAGTCAGGATTGCTGTGTCATGCTCCACCAACATCTCACTGTGGGGAAGACACGCAATAGCTTTGTGCCTCAGTTTACCATTCTGTTAAATGGGTATAATAATACCAGCCTATCTCTGAAAGAGTTGAGGGTTACATAACTTGGGTAAAAGACTTTGTGATCCTTGCATAAAAGAGTGTTGTGCAAATGCAAATGATTTCATACCAATATTTGCACATACAAATGATGCATGATTTCCTACCAGGATACTCACTCACCAGTGAGTTCATACAGTAGAGTTATGCTGTTGTCACGAAGCCTCTCATACAGAGCCACTAGAAATGAGGCACCTCCTGTTTCCTTCTTAGTGCTAAAGGATTTCAGCACAAGACAGGGGGAAGTGCTGAGTAACATTGTATTTTCTCTGCCCATGCCACAGAAAATACAGAGAGGGCTCCCTTTAGCATCTTCATGCATGGGCACACATACGCATCCTGATCTTTCAGACCAGGTCACTGTGACGTGCCGATGATTTCAGCGTTGCTGAGCACTTGGGCTGGATGCAACTCAAATCCCTACTGCTAGTGACTGTGCCCGGCAGACGATGCCTCTAGTGACCCGGAATGCTAATGGCATGCCGTGACTGTCCTTGCAGCACACTGCCAGCTTTTACATTTGGAAGGGAAGCGTGCAGAGGGCAAATAGGAAGCCTTAATAAACCACTGAGTTGTTTTCTGCCCAGTAGCTTTCACCTCCATCCCTATAGTGCGGGGAAAGCTGTGCCATCCCCGACAGCATTCAGTTTAAACTCTGCAGCTGATGGTGGCTTACCATGATTCACTCGTGAGTGTTTAGGGTATTGTGCGGATGTGTACGGTGCTCACCATTTCAGTAATTTCAAAAGCTATTTCACATTTGCATCATTCTCTTCTTCAGGGATTTAGTTGTGTTCTCTTACCAGATTCTTCCTTATACATTACGAATTGAGTTAAAGGAGCGGTTTTATTAAACTCCAGAATCCTGAATGTATTTCTCTTCTTCCCCAATATCCTATTACATGCTCTGAGGCCACCCACGTGCTTTACTGCCTTTACATTTGCCCTGCAATCTTTCATGCCAATTGACTTTTCATCTTCAAATCCCTTTTCACATTAAATACAGATCCACATTCTTGGCCCCATTTTTCGTTGAAATAAATCATAAGTCCACGCCAGAAATGACTTGAGGTGTTCTTCAGAATTTGTAAACAGCATTAGCGTCTTGTGGGAAATGTCACTGAGCGTTGGTCTGAATTGATTAAGTAGTTTCTCAGCTTAGATATATATTTTCCAGCACGCACTTTGACAGCATTTTTACCTCTAATGGAATTTTATCCACTCTTGATCACCGAACATACTTCATGCCCAGAGCATGGCTCCTTGAAGCTCCTGTAAAGTTTGAAAATCAGCGGGGAAGAAAGGTCTCTGACTCTGTTGTCTCACAGGCTGATTTGTGTAAGCAGGCATTTTGCTGCGTATTCAATAGGCACTCCCATATGACTGGAGGGAGGAGAAAAGACAGCCTTTGCCAGGTTTGGCCAGAGCCCAAACCTGAGCCAGAATCTACAAGTGTACTTGGCCTACCTGTCTGTCTACCTAGAAATGTAAATAGCCACCGTTACTGTAGTACATGAGGATAACCCTGTATCTGTGGCTATCATCACTACAACTCCTGTGAGGCAGAGAAGTATTACCCTCATTTTAAAGGTGCGGAACTGAGGCCCAGAATGATTAAGGGACTTGGCCAAACTGATCTTGGAAAGTTCAGGGCTATCTTTTTATTAAGCCCCCGTCACTTTTCATTCTCTCTGCTGCTGGCTGCTAGGTTGGTGTCCCGTGAGGCAATCGATTCCCACAGAGATGCTGAGATAAAGCAGCAGAAGTCTCATGGGAGACTATCCTTCAGATAGTCTTCAGATTCAAGAAATGTGGCTTGTTTGAATAAATATCTAATCTTCTGGGTGCTCACCCCAAATGTCTGAGAAACACCATTGCTGATGACAGAGACTGTCCCACCAGTGGCAGAGGAATATTGCGTCATCTAAACAATCACACTCAAATGTGCAGATTAAAAACTTCTCTGCAGTTTTCTTCTTCACCACTCTCACGAACACTTCTTATGGCCACGGGGCATTCTTCCACAAGCCATGGGAACCAACATGGGAACAGGCAGAAGAGGGAACCTCACTATTCAGGATGGACAGACTCTGCTCCGTCTAGAGAGAGAAGAAAGATCTTAAACTACAGTGGTGTAAGCTGAAAGTAACTCCACTCAACTCAACAGATACCTGTGTAAGTCAAGTGAACAAGAGATCTGAATGAGTTCTCTGCCTGTCCTGTGGCAGTTGCTGGAAGAGATGCAAATTTAGTAGGACACCATGCTCCTAATTACATTACTTCTGCCTGACTGGAGTGGTACCATTAGTACATTCTTGCTAGACAAAAGAGATATTTGGTGGTGATCTGAAATTCAATTTGCAGGGCTTAGCAGGGCTGAATGAATTCCCTCCAGTGAACTAAAATCTACTGGATCCATTTCAACTGGGAACAGTGCTGTGTGGAGCTACTGGGGATTAATTTTCTCAAGATTTTGCAAATTAAACCATGGCTAAAATATTCATGGATGAAAATTTGTGGAAAGTCTACACTCAGAAAAGGCTTCAGTTTTTTAGTCTGTTTTACACAGGCAAATATTTCAGATACTAGCCCTTTTTGCAACTAAGACCATCTTCTCCTTATTAGAACCATCTTTCACATCTTTTTAGAAAACAGCATAATAAAAACAAAATAAAAAATCAGAGGCAAACGATAAAGTATTTTGCATCTTGTAAAACTGGTGAACACATGATTTTCCATGAGTTTCACTGTGGGCATGAAATCTTAATACATGGCTTTGCTAGGGGACAGATAGTGTGCTTTTCCATTACTTGAGACATTTCGAAAATCATTTTTGTAGGTATTTACAATGTGAGAGAGAGGCCCCCTCCAAGGATGTCTGATTTTTTTTTTTTTTAAAGCCAGCATTTTGTTATAAGATTGGAAAGAGAGAGAATCGTTGAAATTAAAGTCAAAAGCAGTGTTAGAGTACTTCTATTTACATGCAGTAGCAACAGAAGGCAATCAGCAATGGGTGGACAGGGTACAACAAGCATGTGACATTTTGCACAGGATTTGGTAAAACACAGTCGCAGGGAAAGTTTTCTTCTCTGTTGCGGTCGAACCATTAATTAAAAGTTCCCATCAGATAGGTGCTGTATGATCATGTTGGGGAGAAGAAAAGAAAGGAAATAAGTCAATGATGTATCTTTGTGCTCATTTGATGTTTATTCACTGTAAATCAGAGCAGATCCCAAAATAGATAGCTCACTTCTCAAGTGATTGTTTAACATTTTTGTGCCGTGACAGTTCCTTGGTGCAGCTTGAAACGAGGTGAAGCTGGGACGGCGATCTCAGCCATCAAACTCTACCTGAGGCCATGACATCTTTCCAGCTTTACAGTGGTGTCAGCCCAGGCTTCATTAGTCACACAGACATTTCCAACAACACAGGCTGTAGCTTTTGTTTGGTGTAACTGTGGGTGAAGAATGAGAGGTGACAGAAGCAGATATATATAGATACAGTAAATGACTGCCTCTTTCTCACCTTCTCAACACCTTTGCTTGTCAAGCTGTATTAAAAACAGCAGAAAGCGAAACAGCTGCTTTTTGTCCTTTAATCTGCTATTTCACAGCAACGTTGTTACACACACACGTGCACACACAGAGTTTCCAGCATGTGTCCTAAAGCCAACAGTTGTTGGTTAAAACAAGGGGGGGGGGGAACAGTAAACAGGTCAGCTAAGGTTGAGAAATGGGAAACGAAAGAAAATTCCCCTGTACAGCGGTTCTAATTCTGAAAGGACACCTTCCGAATGCCAGTGCCACAGGACTCCTTGTTTGTTCTTCCGAAGGACAGTGGCTTTTTCCACTCTAAGCTGTCATTCCTGAAACTCACCTTCATGAGACTGACCTTTTGAGGGTGAGGAGAGAGGTATCATAGGCATAAACACTGGTTCCTTACTTTACTTGGAAAGGGTCAGTAGCCCATGTGTGGAGGCTATTACACACCTCCCAAAGCAGAAAGTTTTTGACTTAATAGGAATAAAAACGTCTTCCCTGTTTAATGAATCTGCCCTTTGTTTCTGAAAAATAAAGTTGCCCTGACTTTGCACATAGCCACCAGACTGCTGCGTAACATCCCAGTTCTGTCTAGACACAAGGCACCTGCTGTGGTGCTGCTGCGTGGTAGAGGAATAGGTAGGTCGGACATACCTGCTGTGCTTCAGAAGTTCAAGTTGCATCCCTTAATATGAAGAGGAGGGCCAGGCTGCTGAGCAGTGGGAGCGTGTGCAGCTGGAATGCACCTGTAGTGGTGCTCAGCACCCACAATAGGAGCCAGATGCTCGGGGAGCTGAAGGATGCTGAGTGCTCACAAAAATCTGATGGTTCCTTTAAGTGCCTGAATGGGAATCAAGCCCATCTTCAGGTAATCTGGCCTCCAGTGCAAGTGCTGAATCCTGCTGCAAACTCTGCTTCTCCTGCCCTGCAGAATGGCCTAGGAACATCCAGGGAGAAACCTGCTCCTTCTCGACAATGCGCTCCCCAGCCAAGCTTTCCCCTGTTCCTCAACTCGCCCTCTGACGTGTTCAGCAGCTTATGTGGGGTTGGTACCCTTCACCCTACTTTCTAGCAGACAGCTCTTCACAACACAAAGTGCATCCCTTTGGCTGGTCATCCCAGTGAAGAAACCACGGACTGACGAGGCTGAGGCACCTTTTCAGGTCAGGAGAGAGGCACATCACATTGCTGGGGCAGCAGGAGTGAACCTTGCTCTGCTGCTAGCCAGGGGCTGTAGCTGGTCAGTAAATAAACAAAGGATGTGTTTCTCTGCTTAGAAACTTACATGAGTCCCAAATTCACTGTAAAGGGGGTGCGAATCAAAGCCAAAAAAGAGCATAGCTGCGGCCTCTTGGAATGAATGGCAGTGAATGAAATGAGTTTTATCGCTGCCGAAATAGACTTTTAGGGTGCACGCTGCTTTTCTGAAACTACACTGGTGATGCTTGGAGCGTGAGTTAGGCCTCCATTAAAATGAGTTTGCTTTAGACCTAAGGACATGATTCCCTGCTGATCAGTTACCTGCAGCGCTAGACAACATACATAATTCGCGAGCTCCTACCGAAGCCTGAACCCGAGCTCATTCTATAGAAAGGGTTCAAAGTCAAAACAGGAAGTTTCTCCACAGCGGAGGGGCAGGGATGGTCTTGGAGACGCCTCTTGTCCCTGCTTTGCAGGCGAAGCAAATCGGTTCCATCTCTCAGGGATGCTGGTGGCAGGGTAGTATGGGAGGGAAGGTAGCGCTATTTCCGCCATGCTCTGCCTATTCTAGGGATAACGGGACAGGAGAACGTTTGGGCCAGTGGTCGGACTCTGGCCTGTGGGATCGCCGTGTGTCCTTGGACAAGTCACTTAATTTCCCCACCTGTCCAGTGCTGATAACAGCAATGGTCCGGCCCGTAAAGCTGTTCTGCGAATAAAGATCATGAGGCAGCTGGTGCCTAAGGGGGACAGAAGACTTCTCTCTCCTGGATTTTCTCATCTGGGATTCTCTGCCCCATGTTCCCCGATAGCTCTCTCATGTTACCTTTAGCTTCACCCCACTCAGTTTCTGTGCCACTGTCGTCTCTCCCTTCCCCACCTGAGGGACAGCACCGTGTTTGCGTTGTGTGGCAGAGGCCACTCAGGAAAGCTAGCCCCGCAAGCGTTTTAAATGCAAGAAAGACCCGGGCTCAGAGTGAGACACTGAACTGTCGCGGATACTTCGATGGGGCCTGATCTGCTTTGGGACCAATGTGTCACCAGAGCGTCCATGTGCATGACTGAACTTACTGTGGTGGAAAGATTCACAGCACTGGGCGAGGGTTAGGGGTAGAGAGTGCTGAGATGCACAGCAGCTATTGCCTTGCGGCTCTCATTATTTAACAGCCCCGTGCAGAACGCAGTGTTTTCATGTCCATCCCTCTGTGGTCATTCACAGCACAGAGGGTAACAGGTGTAAGAGCAGAGCCATGGAGTCCATGTAAGCGCAGCATCTTCCTCAAGGCTGGAACAAGGGACGAGAGCACCAGAAAATGCAAACTCAAACCTGGCCTGCCAAAAAGGGTCACTAAAGTTCATGTATTCACTGGGCTTTGTTTAAAGTGGCCTGGGTTTTGAACTGAAATCCAGCCAAATTTGCTACTTTGCACCGACTTTTCTCCTAGTTTGATATCGTTTCTTTCTTTCTTTGGCTTTTAGTGTGAGACTTCAGGTGCTTTTGAATCTTAAATTCCAAGCAGAGACTGAAAGGGGACTGGGAAGAAGGAGGCTGTGAGCCCATGTGGCTCAAAGCCATAGATACAGCATATTTCTCCTTCCCATGAACACCCCCAACATCTTACTAGTTGGCATACATATCCACCTAATACGGAGACAACTCATGTAGTACAACGGCCACACCAACAGTTGGCATATGGTGGCATCTCTGCTCAAACCAAGTTAATAGTCGGCAGAGGGCTGGGTCCATTCTAGTGATGATACGAACTCAGATGAGGGGCTCCCATCTAGAGTCCTTGTTAAAAGTTTTGAAAGCTCTGAGCTGAGTCACTAGAGCACTCTGAACAGGATCTACAAAGACCTGCTAGAATAGGGCAGCCAGGGACTGGACCACATCTAATCCAGCCACACACAGCCTCACTGCCTTGCCAGGAGACTAAGTGGGGCTGCGGCCACCTCTGGAAACCCCTCTATTAATGAATCCTCAGTCAGCGCTTCCTCTCACACTGACGTAAGCCTGTCTCTCTCCAACCTCAATTTCTCTACACAAAACAGACTCCTTATGCAAATAGAAATGAAAAGGCCCTCTGTTCCAAAACCTGCACAGAAAATCCATTTCCCTTTGACAGGAAGCCATCTGCATTTCTCTCCGTCTCGCTGGGGCTTTGTCGATGAATTCTCACACTCCCAGTGACTGACATTCTGTCCCTTGTTTTCTCTTTGTTTCAGAGATAAGCTTAAAAATATTGGAGCACCTCAGAAGCTGCCCTGTCTCAAATCCTCCTTGTAAATTTTCATTTATCAGCTCTTGGAAGAAACAGATACCATATTTCTGGAATCTCAAAAAGAAAAAAAAGTCCCCCTCAGTCCTTTTTCTTGTATATTAGACTGGTTTTGTGGTGGTTTTAATCTCTCATTCTAGAGATTCTTCTTAAAGAAGAAGAATATAAAGAGCTAATTGTCTGCTCTCCTCAGTTGTCTCTGTGGTGTGAAAATTGGCTGCAGAAATTGCTCCTGCACACCCCTTCTCATTGCTTTTTTCTCTCAAACGTCTTGCATCTCTGAGAGCTTGAGACTGCATTTGACATTTCATCTCAAGCAGTCCCAAGAGCAACACAAATTCCCAAATAAAAAAGAAATATGCATGCTTAGGAGGAAAGTAAAAGGGACTAAAAATGTGCAGCCTGGCTAATGGGGACACATGTGCCAGCAGTTACCTGAAAGATGTAAACAGTAATGAGAGAAAGAAGGAAGAATACAGCAGAGTGGTCCAGGAAAGTATACCCTGGAATAATGGGTCCTCTTCTCCAACTGAACTTTTAGCATGAATGGGCTAAACATACCTCTCCTGAATCTCCATTGACTTGGACCTGACTGTGCTCATTTATATCGAGAGTGCATTTGGGAAGAAAAAAAAATCTCACCAGTAATGCCTGTTGGGCTATGGAACAGTTTCCCCAGGAGGAGTGGTGGAAGCCCCATCTTTGGGACATTTCAAAATAGATTTCACTGTTCAGCGCACTACATTCCTGCACTGGCTGTCTGGTCAGGATGGATTAGATGACCTAGCAAACATTTTCCCTGTCTTGGTATCCCCGATTCAATGAAATGCTGGACATGTTACGTAAGCAAAAGGCAGAATCTTTTCTCATAATCAGTCATGAAATGTTACATCAGGGATATGAATCTGAAAGGACACCTGGGACTTTTATTTTCACCTGTTGCATTTTTCCTCTCATTTAGTCAGTAGAAAGTCAGTACTTTTTTACTGAGGAGGAAGCAGTAGCATCTTCTATTGATTCGACTGTCTTCTCTTCTGTTCTGTCCAGATCTTCCTGATACTAGCCATGCTCTTTCCTGAGACTATAGATACATTACTGTGAAGCTTGGGCTCAGATTTCATGGCCTTTACAAGCAAGTTTGAAATCATTTGTAGTTTTCAGGATGCAACGGAGATTTATTTTCATTTACTTTAATTATGTTTGGAGATTTTTTTTAAAAAAATCTGAACAAACATCGATTTTCTCATCATCTCACATGGATGATGCGCTTGAGGCTGTTCGCACCAGGGAGCAGAATTCTTTTCTTTCCAGCATGAAGCAGTTAAATTCTCCACCAAGACCCCCAAAGGCCATGGAAGGGGACACTGCCTGGACGGACAGCTGACTGGTGTGTGTTGCAGCAGAGTCAGATGCAGGTTTCTGACAGAGAAATAGAATTGAATTTCACACCCTATTTTGTTCTTGGGCAACCATTCCTCGCTTGCCTGAGAAGTGGCTTCTACTGCTCCATATATCCTGCCTTTGTCTGTGAGCATCTGTTCTGGGGACTCACTCTCATCTCTTCCATTAAGCTCTTCACTAAGAGCCACCGATGCCATTTCAGAAACCCTCAATGGGTGACACCTATATGTCCTACTATTATATCCAAAAATGCCGAGTTAATTCCTGAAGGCATCTTTGAAAGCACTGTGATCTACACATAAAAGCTATCCACTTTACACTGTTCCTACTGAGGGCAGTTTGGAGCAAGTTCAAGCACCAAGAATTTAATACCGGTATAAAACAGTAATATATCTGTATTGCCAGGTGGGAACAGGTTTCATTTCGTACGTAATCAAGCGGCTGCAGCCATGTAGGTAACTCAGCCATGAGTAAGGGTCTGCATCACTCCTGAAGCTGAAGCATAAGGCACCTGACAGTTGAAGATGCTAAATGCTTTCCGTCAGATGTCTCCTTTTGATTCTGCTCTTCATGCGAAGCTGCTAAGTTTGATAGGAGCTGTAAACAGAAAGACGGACGCATGGATTCCAGATCCCCCTGGTTATCTGCAAAGGAACAGGGGTCAAGTAACTGATCATGCCTGCTGCTATTTGAATGATGAATGGAGGAGGCAGGAGCACGGACTGACCTAGAAGCAAACTGACATGGCAGGAAATGATTGTCCTGCTGGTTCAACCCCTTTGGTTAAGTACCTTTGTTCCAATCACTATAAAAAGTGTGCGTTGCAAACAGAAGACCCAGATAGCCTGAATCTGATTTCACCTGCATCTCCTTTACACTTCAGAGAAGACACTCCTGGTTTACACGGCTGTGGGTGAGACAAGAAAGAAGCGGAGTACTCGTTATCCGTAGGGAGGATCCAAGCCAGGGAACCACCCCTTCACTCTTTGCTATCAATGTGCTTTCACCTTTCTGAGAGCAACAGGAAGGCGTTCTGCCAATCAAAACAGAGTGGTGCCCCAGAGAGAACCCCTCTAGGGGTTCATCAGTCCATCAGTCGGTCAAACCTCTGCCTCTCTGCGAAGACTGCCAGGAAGAGGATCAAAAAGTCCCCATTGTGATGGTGTTCCGTGCTGTTGTTCTCTGCCTGGGTTTTACATGAAGACGGGCTGCCAAATAATTGTGCTCTCATGATCCATAGACTTTTGACAAGCCAAGAGCTTTTAATTAGTCCCCACAGCACTCAACACAACACAACCTCTCCTCCTGGCAGCAACAAACGGATACGTGCCCCCTACAAGGGTCAGCAGGTGTCCCAAGTAATGAGATGTAACGTGCCGCCGTGCCATGCTGTCGGGACTCTCGGTGGCAGAAAGGGGTTTTCGACATTTAAGCAGGCTGCCTATTTAATCCCATTCTGACTGGCGCCTACCCTTCAATGGAACAGGCCAGCTGACTTGTGAGTGGGCGCAAAGCCACTGGAGCAGATAGACCCGGCTGAAGCTGCCCAGGGCACTATGCACAGAGGCTCAGATGTGTGGAGCGAGGCCAGGGGCATGGAGAAAGCCAGCCATCTCAAAGGCAGCCGCTGTCACTCAGCAAGTGCTTGGCTGGGGGAGCAGCTTCAGAAAGGGGTTGGCATCATATCTGTCCTCTCCACATCAGGAAGGGTCTCAGAAAACCAGCTGGACACAGCTGATTCCAAATAGCCGTGTTTGATAACAATATATCAATGTGCCAAGCCTTGCCAGAGAGCTTAGGTCTGGGTGGCCTCTGCCACAGACGTCAGAGAGGCCTAATTTAAAGGGATCCTGCCAAATTCCTATTCATTACAGTGCCTGACTTCCAACTCCTCCCTACATGTTGACCCCATTCCCTAACCTTCCCCTTATTTCATAGGCACAGCTGTCTATTCGGTGACTCCCAAACCTCTTCTGTCTCTTCCCCTTACCTTCTCTCTTGGTACACCAGATTCAGACCTGCTTCCTCAGCTACCTGCAGTTCATGGGGAAGGACTTGTCTCTCATTCTCTTCTAGAAGACCAGTGCTCCCCCAATTCCAAGTAGAAATCAAGTGGCTTTGTTTTAACCTGTAAAACCCTAATGGGTTTGGGAGTTGGTTACCTGGGATATGACCTCTATTCCTGTGATATACCACCACAATCAAGAGCAACAGAGGCATTGAAGATGGAAATCCCTCAATATAACTGAAAAGAGACACTAGTGGGGCATTGAGACACGGCCCTCCCTTCTGGAACTCGCTCCCCTCCCTTGGTCTGCCACAGTCCAGATCTGTTGCTTATCTGTAAAGCTCATCTCTTGTCTCTCTTCTCTGAAGCTGTAAAAGAAGGGGTGGGCAGAGGTGGGATGTATGAACAGACAAGCCTGTGTGTGTGCTGTGATCTTTAATTGATGGACCAGGTGCTAAGAATGCCAGATGGGAGGCTAGAGTTACATTAGATAGGTGAAGAAATGAATAAGTAATGTTAAAATATCTGGAGGGATATCTGTGATAGTCTATTCCAGCAAAAACAAAAACAAAAAGGAGTTCTGTGGCACTTTTAAAGACTAACATATTTATTTATTTATTGCATGAGCTTTCCTGGGTGTAATCCCACTTTGCCAGATGCACCCATGGAAGCTTACACAATAAATAAATTTGTTAATCTTTAAAAGTTCCACAGAACTCCTTCTTTCTTTTGGTTTTGTTAAAATATCTGTGATTCTTTCTGACCTCCCCCTCCATCAAAGTGAAATATGCCCTTTGTAGCTTTCCTCCTTACAGCTGAAGCTGTTCAGTGTTCTGTAACAGTATGCATTTCACTGGCGTATACCTCTGTAATTCAAGATATGCCATGTATTTGCCAACAGTTGTGCAAATATAGATACGTATTTTTATTCTCACTGCCATTAAAAGGATAACTGGAGAAGGGAATGAGATTTGTGGTGTGTGTAAATTTGTCAGGAAACAAAAATATTTTTCATTTTCATCTTAGATTTTGACAGAACAGTTTCTGCAGCCCATGAAACATGTTTCTATTACTAAGAAGGTAAATTCCTGACTAGAGCAAATCCACAGCTGCATAGTGAGGGGAGAATGCCTTGCTTAAACCAAATGGGGGGTTGACCCCAACCCCAACCCTTCTGCATTTTGATTAAGGTTTGGAAATCTGTTTCTTCAGCTCTGAAACTGTACCTTAAGAATGAGTGTGACCTACCTCAAAAAAGTGGCCATTTCAAGCAGCTATCAACCCCCTTTGTACTTCCCGGTGCATAAATCTCTGCAGCCTGCAAGCCAAGAAAACAAGTGCTGGAGAAGCAATGTATTGATGTTCATGTGCTTCTTGCTCCTCCCATAACCCGGTCTGAATTGTTTTTAAAAAATGTGTCTTCCTTTATCTGTGATTTCAGTTTCCTTAGGGTGGATGGGGAATCATGTTCACTTCCCATTCCCACAGTGATACCTGGGGAAAGCCACATACTTTAGCATTTAAATCTGAGTTCTGTGCAGTGTAAATGGTTTTGAATCAATTAAAAACCATCTCATGGGCCTATTTTTTGTGTTCTAACTGTCCCCCATCTTCAGGCAGCATAGGTAAATAAATATACTGCAGATTTCCGGCACTCGGGTCCTGGAGTGCACTTGTGCATTTTACTCCTTTCCATCAGTAGGGCTATTTCCTGAGCCCTGTAACGAACAGTGATGAGTTTTTGGTGACCCAAACACCAGGATTCATGAGTGCAACATGAAGAGGTTTCTGTTAGCATACTCGTGAAAACACAGGTCAGTTCCACACGGAGCTGCCCAGAGAATCAGCTAATCAGTCAATTGTGGCTCACAATTCTGCTGGCTTCATTTCTAAACATCAGGCAAGTGAATATCCAGCCTGGAAACAGTCTTTTTCCCCATTTTTGTAACAGATGAAAAAAAAATCTTTTAAAAGGATTCGGAGAGAGTGATGCAGAGCACACTTGCACTATACCAGAGGGAAATAAAGCTTTCCCTATAAATCATATTACTTCTATAAATGTACTAATACCGTGAGTAACAAGATTCATAACAATTTATACCTGCAGCAGCTCTGCAGACAGCCGCTGGTGTTCTATAAATGTGATATATGATGACAGCTGATGTTGTACATATTTATATTCCTTCATTTGTAATAACTCGGCACAGCACACTTGTGGATGGATAAAATAAAGGCCCAGGTTATTAAAACAGGGCACAACAGTTTTACCCACAAAACTCTGCGTATGTAGCGGCAAACATGCTGTGATTCTGCTAGATCTCCTGAGCCAGGCAGGACTGAGCTAGGTGACTTCTACTGGACATGTTGCTGGAGGAAGAAACTGGTGGCCTTGGAGTAATGTTGCTGTCCAGGAGATGGTTTCCTTTGTTTCACAGGTAAAAGTAATAGTCCTGATTATTCAAGATCTCGTGCTTATTTTCATAATAGCTATTTACATTAACCCCAGTGTCCTGGCCAAATTCTGACCCTGGAAATGACATTCTCCAGTTGAAATGCCCTGGTAGTACAACGCTATATAATATTTTTCATTTCCAGCACTGTAATGTTGCATATTATTGCCATGGGTGTTAAATATCGACCGTGTCATGCCAAAGAAGGAGATATGCATCAGGAGGGTTTGAAATGATCCCCGTTTGCATTCGGAATCTACCCCACAGAAGTGTTGTGAGATTGATTTCACGTTTATCAAGTTCTTGGGCATCCTTAGACAAAAAAGCTTCAGAAATGTAAAAGGCTAACATGAATACACGGAAAAGAGGTATTTATGCAGATTGTTTTTGCGCACAATTGTGGGCTTGTATTTGGTATATTAGATACAGGGACATTTTTGCAGGCATAGCAATTCTGCCTTCATTGGCAAGCTGAGCCAGAGGTGTTGTATAACATCAGTTGTATTCTCCACTAGAGCTGGGCAGGTCACACTTTTCCCATTCCACAAGAGTTTATGAATGTTCAAAAAATTGCCAGTCCCAATATGGGATGAAAAGTCAAAATCTTGAATGTTTTCATGAACTGATAACTTGAAATAAAAAACGGAATCAGGTCAATCAAAACCTTTCATTTTAATTTTGATCTTTGATACGTTTTTAACCTTCATTAGTGGATATCAGCTCAAATTTCAAAACAAAAAACTCTGGATCAAAATGAAAATGTTGAAATGTCAAAACACTTTTACAACTTCCTTTAAAAAGCTTTTGACTCAGGAGATTTGTCAAAACTGACCCTTTTTCACAAAGTTTCAGTTTTGAAGAACAACATTTTCTGATGAAAGACGTCTCATCAGAAAATTCCCAACGAGTTCTATTCTCCACCAACACAAATCCAGCTAGGTCACCAAATGGCCATCACCGTCTACTCACTTTTCAATGCTTATTTGAACTGGTGACCTTCGTGCATTACTTCTAGACAAGTATCCACAGTACTGAAACCATCCCCACAATTACCACTTGACCTCTTGGAGGGTGGTCTGAGCAGAGGGTCCAGAACTGCTCTAGAATAATGAATGTCTGTAGAGGAGGCCCTGCAGATCCGTGGCAGGCCCACTGCAAAGACAAAGAGGTGCACCTCCCCTGCCATTGTGAGTGCTGTCTTTGTGATCTGCAGAAACCCGTCAGACTGGCCCCTCTGCCAGCACTAAGTTCACTTGAGGAGTAGGAAGAAAGTGTTGCTTTGAGAGGTCAATATTTGAACCATTTGACACAAGACAACTCTCTGAAGGGGACAAGCTGTACGTTCCATCACCTTGAGTCTGCTCACAACCCCTCTGTTTGTTGTCCTGCTGTTTGGAAACGCTTGAGCATTTCAGTGAAGCAGGACTTGGCATGAATGTACAGTCTTATCCCCTCCACTTCTTTCCTCCGTGAATGGTGCAGCGAGCAGGACCGGATTACAAGTGAGCAAAGCTGGGGCTTCTCATGGTTAATCAGGGCCTAGACAGAATGAAGAGGAGAATTCACCACAATCTGCCCGTGAGGGGCCGTGAGACAAAAATGAGATGAGAGTCCCCGAAAGGTTGTTTTGTGGCCACTTTACTGGAAGTTGCAATGTTTTCATCATTACAGCCAAATCAACTGAAAAGTAATGTTGGCTTTTGGGGTCACTTCTGCCTTGATTTGATTTGCTGCCTCTTGACAGCTGTCTTTGCACTACTGGATACTAACCTGACTCCCTATTACATTCAAACCAGCTCAGGCATGTATAATGTGTCTGCCGCAATGTACCGTAACTCCCAATATTTATGATACCACTCTAATATAAAATTACTGCCAAGTTCTCCTGCACGTAATGTGAGAACTGGTTCTATAGGAAAATAGGCTGGCTTGTGTTTAAAGCAGTGGACTTTGAATCAGAACTGCTAAGGCATATTTCTAGCTTTGCCACAAATTTATTTGTATTTTTTTTTTATCTTGGGCACGTGAGTTCCTGTCTATGCACCTCAGTTTCCATGAGTAAAATGGGGTAATTATACTTGAACAGTAACTAATGTGATCACAGACTTGACCACAGGACGCTAGGTACATACAAACTCAATTAAAAGTCAAGCCTTGCCTGCCAGAGGCTTGGAATTTAAAATAAAAGATAAAATTGGTCAAAATTTTTCCAACCTAGAATTTTTTTTCTACAAAAACCAGGACAAATAATGTGCTATAAGTTTTTGACCAGCTGCATAGAAGCCCTGACATCTGGATAAGAGAAAGAAGCAGGTCAGGGTGGGAAATATGGGAGTAATAAGATGAGTGCAATTCTCCTACATCTTAAAGGAATGAGCATATGACCCTGAGATCAAAGGTCTCGTGCTCTGTAAGTGCTAGGGCTTGTTAGCGGTATTGCAGACTATTTCGCTTCCCCGAAAATTAATCTAGAGTGATCACCATTAAAGAGAGAGGGAAATATTGACATACTTGTTTCATATGGGGAATGGGGACAGAGGGGTCACGGGTCAATAATGGATCTGTGAGTGGAACCCAACAGTGATGAGCACCAGTTCCCGTCTCTAGTCGGAGCAAACACTGACTCCTTGCGAGAGAACATTACCTGCAGCAGTAAAATTAGGAAATTGGCCTGAAATCTTGGACTCTCGTTCAAGCGGGGATAAAATGTTAGCCTAGCTGATCAGCACGGCAGTGTTTTGTGCTCCCCTTGCACAGGGGTAAATGATGGTGCAAGGTACCGGGCACAGGAGAATCATCTGAGAGGCTGCCATGTGAACTCATGCAGTCGAGTCATGCGTGTCTTCTTGTAACGCCATGCTTGCCCCTGATGCCAAAATGAGATTGAGAGAGTCCTCTTGACTGAAGGGTCTCCAGGATGCTCTGAGATCCACGTTTAAAGAAAGCAATTGGGTGGAAAAGGCAGAGAATGGCTCTTAGCCTCTTCATCTGGTGATTTCTAATGGCATCTTGGAGGAGTTGCATTTTCCCATCTTGATGGAAAGGCAAAAGCCTGTATATCCTTAGTAACAATCTCCCCTCTTATAAACAGAGAGCAGGCGGAGAGGCAAGAGTCCCTTCATTTCCTGAGGCCTCCATATTCAGCCTCAGTCAGTAAGTTATGTGTGGCAAGGGGGTCAGGAGTAAGACAGCAGCTGTGTAGTTGATGCATCAAGAAACAGCCCAGGCCCCACGACAGAGAACATGCTAATGGAAAGGTCTTGGGATCACAGCAATAAATAATCCTTGGCACTTACAGGGCATTTCACCTACAGCTATCAAAGATGGGCAACCTTTTGTGCCAGCTGATCTTATTATCCCCATTTTATAAATGGGGAAACTGAGGCACCAGCAGATGACATGAGCTACCAAGGGTCGTGCTGTGAGCCAGGGCAGAAGTGGGAATGGAACTCGAGAGTCCTGGTCCAGCACCTTGGTGACGTGGTCTCCTATGGCAAATGGTTCCATTCTGAGATTTACCTTAAATTGCTTGGCAAACAGGGCTTGCAACCTCACAGAACTGGGTGCTCTCCAGAGATTTTTTTCAGAGTGAAAATGCTGTGAAAGCAGCCAGCCTAACCTTCTTGCTTTCAGTTTAGCTTCTCTCTCTCCCGCTGACACTAGACAGCACGACGCAGGTGAAACTGAAAGGGAGGAAAACCAGCCGCATTGTTTCTGTTCTCAGAACTGGTTGGATTTGGGTTTGAGCTACAGATTTCTTTTTTCCAAAGACAGCTCTTAATTTAATTTGATCAGGCTCCACCTGTCCCGAAAACAAATCCCCCAAAGAGCCCAAACAAACCTTACCTAGATCACAAGCTGTTGTTATTTTTATTGGAGCGGCTCTGGGCCTCAATCATGAACCAGAATCCCACAGTTCTAGGCACTGTATAAATGCAGAACAAAAATCCTAGACCTGCCCCAAAAAGTTTGCAATCTAAATCAGATATTTAATTATCAGGTTCTTTATTGGCTGAAGACTTCTGAATGCCTGACATAAACATTGTGCAATCTAAATGAAGTGCCAATCGAAAAACAGAGGCAGAAACTCTGAAGAAATAAATAGACTCTTTGGCATGGATTCACCCTTTCCTTTGACACAGACACAGAATGAACCATATCCATGGTGGGAAACTGGCTCTGAGCAATACTTTTATAGGCGGGCTTCACCAACCGGCTTTCTGGTGTTCCCAGCCTCCATTGTATTTCTAACTATCTACTTCCCCCCTTTGCTGTCCCAAATCAGCTTACTAGGTTTGCTCCTAACCTTTGCAGGGGATTTTCCCTTGTGACAGAAGCAAGTGACTATTAAATCGCAAGACTCTAGTTTTAACAGAATCAAAATTCAGTGAAGACAGGAAGGGGGAATGAAACTCTCAAAGCACCACAAACCCTACATTCCAGTAACATGGTTTTTAATTTCTTTGGTCTGAATTATCGAGGGAAATATACCAGCTGTCAGAGCTTGTTAATGGCATTGATATTAGAAGAGCAAAAAGGCCAATGAATGAATGGATCCAGGGGCTATCCAAAAAATGAAAGAGTCAGTAGCCCCAGGATGCAGTCATTAGTTTTGATTATTCTCCCTTTCCTGCCCTGAGCTAGGCTATTTCTGACGTATCAGTGCAAGGAGCGATGGGGAGGCAGAGTGGGCCTGCTGATGAGGAGAGCAGCCAATTTACCTGTGAGCACAGCCACATTTCTTCTTGGGCCAGTGGGAATCGGCTGCAGCCTGTTTCTCTGTTCTGGATTAAATGATACATGAGGGTGCCCTTTTTTATTTGGGAGGATGCATTTATTTCCAGAGAGAAAGGAAGGATGGAGGCAGGGGGACTACACAGCAAACACATGGAACATTTTCTTGGTGGCTTAGTAAATAATTTTAAAATGAAAAATAATAGTGGCATTACTACTCGCTGTATTTCAGTTGGTCTAGGGCAGGAGGTTTGAATCAGAGCTATTTTTTCTTGTCAGCATAAGGGCACGAGAACCTAGCTACTTCTGTGTGAGCTCTTCCTCTGAGGAAATAATTGCAATCGCTCTGTAAACTCGGCGTTATTTTGCATTTCTGCAAAACCTGAAGTCCCCGCTGCCCTTTTCACATTACTTTTGCTGTTCACACTGCAGCAGCATTGTGAGATCGGAGCCCCGTGGTGCTATGTCGATGCAAACAAAGTTCCCGGGAACTCACCGTCCAGTAACTCCCTTTTCATAAGTATCAGACGTGCTGAGCTTCTGTCGACAATAGTAAAGGGAGCAGCTGATCTCGGCGCTGACCTGCGGATTTCTCTGATTCTCTAGAGGGATGGGAATATACGTATGAATAAAACTAGGAACTTGTTTAATGTAATGCTGGACACAGATAGATAACATTAGATTGACCTCCTTCCTCAACCTTATCCTGGTTCCATAGCCGAACCCTAACTAGCCCATTAAGACACAGAGTGTTCAGGAAGGTCTTCATTTATGCAGCTCTTCTTTTCCACCCAGATCTAGAAATGCCACTGTACAAAGGAAAAAGCTGTTTTCATGACATTTCTGGAAGTGGAAATGCTGGAAAGTTTTAGGAGAAATCCAGTTCCTATGAAATTTGCAACCCTCTTGTTGCAGGTTCAAAAAGCTGGGCTGTTTTGAATAAGAGCTTCGTGTGTGCTTTTCTGAACTGCAGAACTTTTGGGATTCTTCCACCTCTAGTTTTCTACTGTTATTTAAAGGGTTCAGGTGGGTCTAAACGTTCTTTTTCTCCTTGCCTACTACATATAATCAAAATAACAAATGTAAAAAATACAGTAGTTTACTCTTGTCACTATAAAAAATGCTGGGTCCCTTTGCACTTTATTTAGCTACATTTTTAATTACCTCATGGGGAGGAAAACATTCAGTGGAAAGTTCCTAGAACATTTAATGGGTTTGAGATGGACCAGAGCCCACTGCAAAATGTGCCAAGAAATTGTGATTTAGCTATCGGCTTTTGATAGATGCTTTGCCAGCTAATGGCTTTTACGCCAAATGAAAAGGAAGTCTGGTCCTCTGGGCAGAGATTTGTGCTACACACATATCATTGCAGAGGTGCACTGAGCTGAGTCTGTGCTGTTCTTTGCTATAGATCTGACATACTCAATCCAACCTTTATGAAAATGTCAGCGAAATAAGCCTGACTTTGGGAAAAATCTGCGTTTAGCATCAGTTGTGTATGCATAGCTTCCTCACACAGCTGAGGTAAGAATTCGGGTCCACATTTTCAAGTGACTGGTGACTCTGGATTCTTCAGAGGTTTTGGGTGGCCAACTAGCATATATACACTAAATGGGACTGAAGAGGTTGGCTATCCCATTTCAGATACTTTGTGCTGGCCACCCAAAACCACAAGTCACTCCTGAAAATGTAGGTCTTGGCCCGTTCAGGGATAATAAATGTTGGTTCTTTCTGTGGTTCTCCATTGCATGCAAAACAAGTTTCTCTAATGCATCTTAAGTGTGGCTGCCTGTAACTTTGCAATAAGGACCTGGAAGAAGAGGTCATTCTCAGAAGTGAAGGCAGTTACAAAACATTGACCTCACAATACGAGAAACAAAACTTTGTGTCCCATAACAGGGCATTTCATAGCAGTGATAAGAATGAACTAACCTTTCCAAGGCAGGTAGTGGAAGCAGCATCAATGGAATCTCAACCTGGTGAAATTATTCATTCCTGATCAATTATCCAATGAATTTTAGCTCTGGTTTCTGTCTGCGGACTGAACCTAATTTCTGTGGAGGTATTCATTATTTGTCAGTATGGTTCTGAATATTTTAGGAAAGCAATTTTCAGCCTGTGGATTGTTTGCAAACTGTTCTTTCTGACTGGTCATGGTGTGTTACTTAAGTCCCAATGGAGATTGGCAGTGCTGATCAGAAAGGAAAATCTAACCCTGCGGCAGAGAATTTCTGTAGAAGTCCATCAACACTCTACTGCAGTGACACGGGATGAATGTAGTATCTGAAATTATACATTATTAAGTGCACATTGGGCCATTAGTAGGAAAATGAACTAGTCAGGGAAAGAGGCATGCAAGGGAATCAATTTGCTTTCTAATGCATTGTAGTTCCTGAATTTGTGTGGTAATGATTGATGTTAGCTGAAAGCTGATTGTTAGACACAGGCACTAATAGGATGACAATCTGAAGAAGATAAATATATTCATTATTACATTATGGCCTTAGCACTTGAAAATGTAAATCTAGAGTTTTCCAGGTCAGGGGCTTATTCCAATTATTTTGAAATGAAACTAGAACTCTCTCATTTTGGCAAAATATTCTGGGCAAGGTAGGAAAAAGTTTGATCTATTTATCCAGCCACAGTTACACAAGCCATGGTGTGGTCCTAAAAATCTGTGCTTTCGTGCCAATGATGTGACTTAAAAAAAAATAATTTAAAGTCAACTGGAATTGCATTTCCCAATAGTAGCCTCCCTGTTCTGGACCGAAAGAATGGTCCTGGGTTACTTTTCCACCATCTTATCTAGCCATGCCACAGATTTATTGTTGACTCACTCAGTGACTGAGTCTATTAACTGAGCATCAGTGAGATGCTCATGACAGGGCATCCCAGGGTTAGTGAGGTTTGCCCAGCGGAGTGATTGCCCAGGGGAGCCCTTGCAAGTCTCCATCTAAATAATTGTGCTGCTGATAACACTATATCTGGAGATTTTCTTAACCCAGTTTGTTGAATGTTGTCAGTGTTGCTATAAATTCCCCTTTTTTCTTCTAACTTCACCATTTCTTGCTCCTTGTTCTTGTTTGCTTCCCTGCTTTTCTCAGTAAGATTCTGCCCTTTTTCCTCTCCAACTCCATTTCAATGTCAATAGCTCCTTTAACTTTAAAATCATTTTGTGAGTGAATTGAGCAGCTGTGAAAAGGGAGAGGATGAGAGCACTGAGCTTGGCTTGCTCAGTACAGGAAGAAGCTGTGCAAAGGTGTCCACATCTGCAGGAGATAAGTATCTGTCGACCTTTATGGGAAAGTCCAATAGAATGTACTGGGGAGGAAAGGGGAGATTTTTAAACGTATAAACAAAAGCTAGGCTCAGCTCCCATTGACCTTCACTGGACTCTTTGTAAATCCCAGCCCAAGCCAACCAGATCACTAGACAAATGTAGCACTGGTCTCTTGAACCTAGTCTTAACATCTCAAGAGTTTAGTAAGGAATGAGAACTTCTCCGTAGTTTCATGAACCAGCCTAGTGAATTCTAAGGCCGGGGTATAATTCATCATTGAAACAAAGAGCCTTAGAGAAATTTTGTCAGTTTCTGTCATATTTCAGAAAGTGATTTTCCCCCCAGAAAGCTATCGTCTGTCTGTCTGTCTAAACTTTTATGCTGTACTAACCCACAGGAGTTGCTTTGCGCATCATCCTCATCCACCATCCTGTCTCTGAATCTCCTGGCTCTCGTCAGTGTAGAATCAGATCCTCATCAGATTTATGTCCACAGCTGGTTGAAACATGGAACACGTTTAACATTAATTTTTTCTTTAAAATTTCTCTTTTCGTTGTAAAATTTTGAAATTCTAAATTCTTTGATTAACTCTACCCATACAAAAGTTTTAGGTACTTGTTGAAGGATAAAAGATGCACACTGGGTTATTCTGGAAACAGATTTGCAAGTTTCAAGTTCATCTGTTGATTGAAAGGTTCTGAGCCATGACTTTGCCTTGAGCCTGAATTAAAAACATTTCAAGTTCACAAGAACAAAGCAAGTGCAAGTCTTAATATTGCTAAAAGACCCTCACAAACAATTCCACTAGCACTTGAAATCAAACATCTCTAGTGTGCATTCATAATTAAACTGAGTGCACAGCATATCATATGTTAATTGTATATCATTAAAAGGACATTTGTAGAGCTGTAATTTGAATATGAGAGAAATCTAATTGTCATACAATTAACTCCAAATTATTTAAGCACATAGTATATAGTGTCCTTTTGAAAGCCTATTTTCGAAGTTCAATAGAAAACCACTTTATTTCCCCATAAAATCAGTCTGGACATTCCCAGGTCTGGTTGTAAATAGTGACAAGCTATAATACTATAATTTTCTCAACTATTTTTATTTAGAAATCTGTGGAAACCATGAACTTCTCTGTTGACCCACACCATAATTTGTGGTTTTCAATGTAGGCCAAAAATGATTTAGAATACAGCTTTGCCAGCAGAGCAGTCTTACTGAGGAGAGAAGGTTTTTGTGGGATTTCAGGTTCCAGGGTCCAAGTGAAACTCACTCTCCACCGCTTGACTTGTGAGGTCAAACAGGTCCCAAAACTCATAGGGAATGGGCTGCCAAGCCCGTTTTTATATCTAGCTATTTGGCAGTGGCTGGAAATCACCATTGTCTGGCACTTGTTTGGCAGCCTGCGGGAAAGGGTGTGGTGGCCCCAGCCCAGTTCCTCGTGAACCAATGTCCCTATCATAAATACCTCCCAAGACAATGGGACACTAGGGCTGAATTCTGCTCATGCAGATAGTGCTGTGCTTGTTCTGTGGCTATGTAGAAAGGACTCCTTCCTCCACAGCTGTCCCTTGGACTGTTTCCCATACATGTTGTAGTGGGACGCAAGAGATACAGCATACAAATCTCTTGTCTGTGGCATAAAATCTACATTATGCAGGAGTGACTCATGTATGGGTTTGGACATTGAAGAAACCAACAAAAGTGACTCTTTTTTCCACTCCTCCCATTGCAAAAAATGTCTTTGCTTGTTCACGGATGCAGTGTTTCCAGTAATAAATCACTGCTGTTCCAGCAGCATCTTTTGCTGGCCACAGCCAACGATTCATATTATAAAAGCAATTCTCACGGTGACAGAACAGTGAGGTGCTGACATTTCCAAATCCATATCTAAAAGACGGCAAATGGAATCCCAGGCTGCCTCAATCCCATGTTCAGAGGCCCCATTCATCTCAAGCCTCATGCACGTAACAAGGCAGAGCCATTAAAAAGTGAACTAGAGGATGTATGGCTTGTTGAGTGCATTTCACTGAGCAATATGCAGCTGTTTAATAAACAGAGTTACCTTGCTTTGGTGCCTGATTGATTAAAAACCACAGATGTAATTTTTCTCCTTCTCTGTGGTGGGCTCTGCATTAGCAGCTCAAGACCTAACCCAATGTTGATGCAGTTTTTCCAATGCCTAGTTTACCCTTCTACGGTCCTGATTTTCTATAGAGAGTCTTACTCATCTAGATTCATATGTGCAAGCATTTTGAACCCATATTATGGCTGAAGCAGAAAGATTGCTTTAGTTTGGGAGCAGAGCTGCACCCGTTCCCATGGTGAAATCTTTCAGCAGGATATTACAAGCTGTGTTGGCTCTCCACACTCCTCTCTTTTCATTGTCTGCAGCTTGACAGCCAATGACAAGGACATGAGCGCTGTGCTTTAGAAGAGGGCCTATAATTGTATTCTTAGTGTGGCGTGTTCCTGAATTCCTGCACAGAGGCACTGGGCTCTTAGCTTTTGTCATCTATCAAATGCCGTTACACAGCATCCTAGCAAAGGCTCCTTCCAGAGTTAGCATGGTTAAACTTCTGCATACTTCCAAGAGCCGTGACGAACGTCAACACTAGTGTCACTTCTTCTGAACCACCAAATCAGCTCTGGACAGGTGTCACAAATGTACAGGAGAGGAAGGTCTGAGATTCAAATGACTGGACATTTTGGAAGGATTCATATTCAGGCCCCCAGTTCTGAACCCATTCCAGTGGGGTTTGGTCCTTGCTTATTATCATTGTGCAAGGGGGGGGGGGGAGACAGAAGGGCTGTCAGGGAGCCAGATATGCCTATCCTTATTGCAGGTTGGAGCATCTTTAGGGCTGCTCCATCACATATCAGTTGGCCAGACCCTGTAAGGAACAGCATTCCAGCCAAGAACAGGCAGAGCCCAATGCATACCAGTCGGTCCTGCTAGCCACCCCTTGAGCAGGAGGTTGAACGAATGGTGATGGCAGAAGAGCTAGACACACTAGCTCTGTGGCTACTGGGAATTCTCCCATCCTGGAGGTCGTTTCTCTTTTTGCACCATCTGAGCACTGCAAAGGGAGTTGCACTGGCCCCTTATTTGGTAGGAGCCAACAGCATGCTAGCTTTTGTACAACACACAGCCCCACCCTGCTCCCAGGAGCTTGCATGCTTTCTTGGTGGAGAACACATTGAGTCAGTTTTATCCCCAGAATGGTTTCTATTACAGTAGCATAAATCTGGTGGCATCATTGGTTACTCTGTATTTCCCCCAATGTAAGCAAGAGGAGACTCTGGTCCAGTGCAGATATTCATCTTCTCATAGGAAACTGGGTTTCAGAAACTGCAGCAAAACAATTCAAAAATAGTTGGACAAATTTTGGTCAAAAATATAACAGCAATGTTTGCGGGGAAAAAAGGAAAATGGGTCCTTTTCAGACCTGGGGAGATAGAAACCTCTCTCTCAACTCAACTCTCTCAAGCAAGGAACACATTAATTTAAACTGCCAATTAAAATCTTGTGGGCTGTGTGTTTAGGTCTATTTTGACATGCCAAAGGATTGTCTGCATATCAATGCAAGGTGTCATTTGTTGGGAAAGGGGAGTGGCTGCCTTTGGGTGCAGCTGCTATAAATTGCTGAGTAGTTTGCTTTCACATCCTGCAATTCAAATATATATATAATGACCTACAAGAGACCCCTAAATGTCTGGAATGAAGATGTCCGTAGGTTGGAGTGGAGGAAACTAGAACTACTGCTAACTTAGTTGCTGAAATGAACAGACACCATCAGTTCCCCGGGCTCCCAAATCCTGCCCTTTTCACATGCACTAACTGTACATCTAAAGAGGAATACACAGTTTACAATGCTCACTCTCCCTCTTGCTCTCTCTATCTGCATATCTAACACACCTGGCTCTTGTGTACAGCCTGCTACCAATAATCTGGCTCTGTGCATTTGGAAAAGTAGAATAAAAATATTGCTGGGTGCAGTGCCTGGGAGTCATCTGTTTTCAAAGGCATTTGCTCCTGTGGCCTTAGCCCAGGAGAGAGTGCTTGGCCAGAGTATCCACTTATCCCTTGAAATGGTTTAAATTAAAGTGGAAAAGCCAGCAGAGTGACCTCAAAGGGGAGGACAAATTGAAGTCAAAGTGCCATAGGTTTCTTCTTTATATATGAAGCCCTCTTCTATCCACTCAGCTTCTGCCTTCATGCAGCAACAATTTATTTCATGATTCCATCATTCTGCAATATTTTATCTACTTTCATAGTTAACTGATGATAACTTGGGAACTTTTTGCCACTGCTGGACGCAGATCGGCTATTTATTTTTGTTTCACAGGAGCAGTTTTACAGAAATGGGGAAGAAAAGATTCATTAAAAGATGCACAGACCATCCTTGAGGAGAAGGAGGTTATTTTTAGCTGTTGATCCAGCTGATTAGAGAACCAGTTACTTCCTTTAACCGTGGTTCAAGCATACAGACACTGTAGATTGGTGGAGTCTCCCAGAATTGCCTCACAGTTAAATGCCAGGTTAAGGGATTTGTAAGTGTCGTGAAGAATGGCATCGTCATGTAAAATAAATAACCTCATTGGAGTGCCCAAAGTACTGCCAATTCTATCATTGCAAGTCATTTAAAATGTGTTATTTCTGGTGCTGATGGTCCAGTTGTGTTGCAAGGGTGAGTAGATTTCCTTCTAGTTGAT
>ML685932.1:1095231-1123648 GCA_007922175.1 Pelusios castaneus | reverse complement strand
AGGCAATGACTGCCTAGATTTTAGGTAGGTTCCAGTCTAGGTACTTAAACCGAGGAACCAACTTTGGCCTTGCCCCACTTAGGGTTGGAAAGAGAGTTGATGATGATGATGATGGTTCAGTTAGTGTCTGCTGGATAACCTGATCCCTTTCCACATGCACCAAGTGCCCTCTTGTGCCCTTAGCAAGTTTTGTGAAAAGGAGGAAGATTTGCAATTTTAAAAAATAAATAAATACATACCTACACCTCCAGGAACCCTTGGAAACTAAATGGTGACCCCAACCCTACCTGCAGAGATTACTGTGCCCATCTCTGATACGCAGCTAGTGGGAAATGTTTTGTGAATCACCATGAAAATTTGCAACAAAAATGGGGAAAAAAATGTTTTTACTGAAAGTTTTCTTCTAATATTATCAGGTTTGAGTTTTTTTGTTTTTGTTTTTTTAAAAAAAAAACCCTGAAAACTCTACAGTTTTCAGCAACAAAATAGCCAAAACATTTCAATTAAAGTGAAAACATTTTTGTTTGCATGTTCTTTCCAATAAGGATTAGAAAATAAGCATTTTTCACAAAAATCTCCCTTTTGATTAAAAAAAAAAAAGAGCCAGTTTTCAATACAAACTTTTCTATTAGCTCTTCCATAGTCTGGCTGCAAAACATGGCCATTGTCACATAGCATGACACACTAAAAGAGGAAGTGAAAAGAACATTCTTTCCAGCTGGGACTTCTCTAGGCATTCTCTGAGCAGGCAAGAAGCCATTAAAGCTGGAATCCAGCAGAGACACAAAGACCAGTGTACCCAGTGAAATCAAATCTATGCTGACCTTGCTTTCATTCATGCCTCTTACAAACAATGGTGTGGCAGATCCCCAGTTGGCATAAATTCTGTAGTGTTCCATTGTCTTGTTTTATTGGCTAAAAACAGAAGGGCAGGAGACATGAAGACCACATTCAATTCTGGACTCTGCCTTAGATTTATTGTGTGACCTTGAACAACTGTCCTGTTTCACAGTGTCATGATGTTTGTAGAGACATGCAGACGGAAGACACTATAAAAATACAAAGTATGTCTACATTGAAATGAAGATTTAGTCTCTTAGGTCCAACAGCATGGAATTAACTTGAGGCGACTTGGGTTAGTATAGTCTTAGAAGAAGACATGGCCACATGAATCACGAATTCTGCTTCCTGCAGAAGACATGTTGACTGGGCTTCATCTTGCTTTGGCTGTAAGATCCACCTGTTTCCCAGCCCAGTGCACTGTAACTGCAGGCTTTCACATAAGCGGTGGTAGATGGCACTTTCATGTAAGCCTAATGCTGTCAGGTTCTTTCTCATCTGTGAGATTCACGTAACAGGAATATGATAGACTTTAAATGGTTTTGTTGCTCAATATATATGGCCAAAGAATGTGACTGTGAAACCTGCCACAGGCTGTTTTCCCGACTACCTTTCTCTCTTAACTATTGACTGCAATTCCTGTCAATAAATCAGTGCTGCCAGGTGTTCCACTGCTGAAAAGGACTTACACTTCCCACACTCACCTCCTCGTGCTCTTCAAACTCACTCAGGCAGTGTCTCAGCTGATAGACTTTCTTCCATTTAGTAATGTTGCTCCAGAGGTCTTTTTGCTGAGCCTTCTATTTCCCAGGGGCTGGTGGGGCTGAGCTTTCTCTGGAAGAAAGCCCAGCATAAGCCATGGTTACAGAAGGCAAATGAGTGAATATCTGGGAAATGGTTAGACGCAAACATGATGGTCCCTTTACATTCATTCAGGCTGGTTTTGATTTGTTCCAAAATGATGGAGAATCTCTTCCACGTCCAAACTGAAAGAGGAGGTTCTCGCACAAAGGCCAAAAAATGTTTAATCACCCTTTGCATCTCGAGAGGACTTTGAGAGCCTTATTCCTCAAGGTCTCACTTTGGCGAGTAGCTTGGTTTTTAAACAGTTGTCCCAGGCAGAGATGTAAAAAAGCATTCGAAATATTAGGAACGTGACAAGCCAACCTCTACTTATCTGCTCAGCTTTATTGTTATCTACTTTGGAACAATTCCTTTGGGGAGTTGAGGCACAGATAGAATACGGACCGGACCTTTAATGGTGTTTACGTGCCTACCAAGGCAGACAGGTACCTAGATGGATTTTCAAAGCCACCTAGCAGTTAGATGCTTTTGAAAATCCCATGAGACACGTGTCCACATCTTCAGATGCCTAAATAACTGAAAATCTGGCTCTAAGTGACATGTAGACGCATAGAAGATTAGGGTGAGAAGGGATCTCAGGAGACGTAGTCCAACCCCCTGCTCAAAGCAGGACCACCAACCCCAACTAAATCATCCAAGACAAGGCTTCATCAAGCCACACCTTAAAACCCCCTAAGGATGGAGATTCCACCACCGCCCTAAATAACCCATTCCAATGCTTCACACCCCGCTAGTAAAAATGGTTTTTTTTTCCTAATATCCAATCTACACTCCCCCACTGCAACTTGAGACCATTGCTCCTAGTTCTGTTATCTAGTATCACAGTGACCAGCCTTGCTCCATCCTCCCTGGAATCCTCTTTTGGATAATTGAAGGTTGCTATCAAATCCCCTCTCAGTCTTCTCTTCTGCAGACTAAACAAGCCTAGTTCCTTCAGTCTCTCCTTATATGGGCTCAAGCCCCCTAATCATTTCCATTGCCCTCTGCTGGACTCCCTCCAATTTCCCCACATCCTTCTCATAGTGGGGGGCCCAAAATTGGATACAGTTCTCCAAATGAGACCTCACCAGTGCCAAATAGAAGGGAATAATCACTTCCCTTGATGTGCTCGCAACGCTCCTGCTAATGCAGCCCAATATGCCGTTAGCCTTCTTGGCAACAAGGGCCCACTGCTGACTTGTATCCAGCTTCTTGTCCCCTGGAACTCCAGGTCTTTTTCTGCAGAACTGCATCTTGGCCAGTCTGTAGCAGTGCATGGGATTCTTCCATCCTAACTGCAGGACCATGCACCTGTTCTTATTGTACCTCCTCAGATTTCTTTTGGCTCAATCTGCAGATTTGTCTAGGTCACTCTGGGACCTGTCGGTCAAGGTGACTTGCTCAAGGTCACACAGGAGATATGTGGGAACTGAACCCAGATCTTCTGCCTTCACCACAAGATCACACAAGCTGAGAACATTTTCACAAGACAATATAAGAGCACTGAGAGAGGGAAAGACGTATGTTTTATCTCTTAAGTTTGTTCCTAGATGCATTTTGATGCAAGTTTTTTCGGAGTTATGAAAATGTTTTTTTTTCTCTCTTTTTTTAACCAAATCAGTTTTTATTAAAATTAATTATGGCCTGAAGCACTTAATGTAAATGAATGTGATTTCTCAGCTCCTCCCCAGGAGTTGTATTTCAGCAAACTGAGTAAATCAAATATTTTTTAAATCAAAGGGCAAGTCATCCTAAGAGGTACAGCTGGAAATCAGAATTAGCCATGAACTGCTGGGAAAGAGTCACGCTGTCATAGCATAGCAGGGGGAGAAGATAGATTAGAACCTACCTGGGTGGAGAATGAGCAGCTGAGTGGAAGTTTCTCAAAGTAGTAAGAATTCAAGGTCAAAATTGAAAATGCCCCTTTGATTGCAAAGAGCACGTTGAACGCTGCAAGCCTGGACAGCAGCAAGGAGGGATCCCCTGCCATAGGAAACCACCTGGTGGCATGCAGAGTGAATGTCTCCAGCCGCTGAGACAGCTGATCAGGAAGAGCAGTAACGAACACCTTTCCTTGCTCCTGTCAAAGTGGTGATGTGCTGTAGGAAGGAAGTTCTGTCTCTATTCCCTGCACCCTTCGCTGCCATGCCTATGCAAGGGTTAATTGGTGCCAGTTCCAAAACTGAAAGGAGCTCCCCTGCTCCAAAACTCAGAGCCGCATAATTGGCCTGAGTTGCCGTCTGACAGCACAGCACATTTCCACTCCACACAGCAGTTACACTGCCTGAGAGGAGAGGGGAGTTGGGCCAGGATGAACTATGTGTGCATTAGAAGGGAGAGGGTATGTGTGCAGAGCTGCCATTCAGCATGGCACATATCCCATTAGCCCCCAGTTTCAATGGCACTTGCGCCCGCTTCTCCCTTCCCGGCCATGACATTTATCACGGTAATTACGCTGGGGCTGACACTCAGCGTTCCTGAACGAGCCCTCGTCCTTGAAGAGGGCTCTCGTGACTGCCACTGTCTTCCTTTGCTTGCAGGAGGCAGAGACGTACGGGATGATCTCGAAAGAGAATCTACTTGGCTATGCACAGGTCCATTAATGTGGGGAATTATCTTCCTTTCTCATTTTTTATTCCTAGGGACATTTGTTCTGCACCTGATCTTTATCTGCAAGAATGTTTTGTCCTCTCAGTTCACGAGTGCCAGGGACACAAATGTGTAACTCCACGCAGTGGTCCGGATACCACCTGGGTGAACACTTCATCACCATTCCCTTCCTTAAATCTAAATCAAAGGGATTTATTAGTCATTGTATTGTGCTAGATGCTGCACATGTCTGTGAGAAAGAAACCATCTCTGCTCTAAAGAGCGGTCTAAACAGAGGCCAACAGGCAAAAGGTGCCTACAACGAAGAGCAGGGAAATACAATTTGTGAGGGAGACTGTTGTGATTAGCAAAATAACCTCATCCCTTCCCCACTGACCCTGCTGTCTGTTCCTGAAAAGCCCATTGGCTGTCAAAGAGTGGCTCAACTGAGTGCAGAATGAGGCAGACGAATTTGGAACCAGCATGGCCTGGTCCGGGTAGACACAGCATGGTCTGCTCAGATTTTTGCCTGCAGCTGAAAGTAGCTCCTCCCAGCTCCCATGGCTCTTTTTGTGAGAACCGGCAATTAGCACTTTGGTTTGGTTCCGAATCATGCCTGCTGTGCTCCCCAGTGCATTATGCTGGTGCTGTGCTCATGTCGTTTATCAAATGCTTTCCTGGGACAGAGCTGCACTTCTTAGACTCACTGTCCTGATTGCACATAGGCATGGGCACAGACAGATGGAGGGACATATTGTTCACAAGCAGACATGGTCAGAGCAGGTATTGGTCTCTTGAGGAAAAACCTCCTCCATAGCCAATGTGTTGCATCCAGCTGAACACAAAGACAGCGAATGTGTTTGAAGCCAAGAATATGAAGAGCAAATAAAAGAGGCCATAGGTGTGATTCAGATCAGACCAGAGACATCTGCCAGGGCAGAGGACTAATGAGAAATAGGAAGGAGAACAAGAACTACCTGCAGAGCTAGGACAGGGAACTTCCAATATGTTCAGGTTATCTAGCCATTCCTGGGGGAGAGAAATCAGATGTGTCATTGAGACAATTTGTAATGCAACTGTCACCCACATTTGGGCTTTGAATCTCCTCTCAGGGCTCAGCAGCATCAAGGGCCTGACTCGGAGTAGTCAGCCCCCTGTAAACAATTCTGTTAGGCCACACACAACACCCTATAGGCTGGAGAGAGGGACAAGCGTTGCTTTGGATCACGTCATCCAGGTTTATGATGGTATTTCTCTGTATGTGCCCTGAAGTGTGGGTAACTAACTAAGGAGCAGTGTCTGTGGTTAAAAAGGGTCAAATTTAGCCCAAAAAAGGACCCCGTTTTCAGAACAATCGCATACAGCTGTATGAAAACGTGTGGTAGCTGTGTGTGCAAATAGGTGGCTAGTTAAATAAGTGGGCATTTGGACATGCAAATTTGTTGGCTAACTTCCCAACCCCCAAAACATTTATCAGGAGGGGTTGAATTCAAGACCTTAAGTGACAAAGCATAAAGTGCGAGTTCACCTAAACTCTTCATTAAGTGCTACCAATAGAAATCTGGTAACTTCTGCAGGGAGGAGCCACAAGTGGGGGTGTGGCATATTATGCAAATGTGTGACATGTGCAAGTGAAGAACAAGGAAGTGCATGAACAAATTGGATGTGCAGATTTGCATACGAGGCCCTTGTACTCATGTAGTCATATGCTACAGTCATTAATCAAGAAAAATTCTCCTTGAAGTTTAGCGTAGTTTGCTTGACTAAGGACTGCAAATTGGTCCCAGAACTGGCCGTACCGTAATACGGGGGGTTCTAGTACAGCAACTCGTCTTTCCCTGCAACTCTTGCCAGTGAAATGTCAGCAGAATATTTGAAACTGTGTACCAAAACACTGGCTCCCACCGCAGGCCTCATGGGCGGTTATGAAGGCCTAATTCTCAGCCTACACTTAGGTCTGGCCAACAGACCATTGTTGCTTGAAATCAAAATTAATTAAACCTTGTTTACCATTTTGATTTAGTGAGCTAATGAAGATCATACCTCTGAGGCATCCATCTTGGTCAAGTGCATTGTGCCTCACAGCTGTTGTTTTTGTCTGGATTAGATTTGCTCCGGTTTGTCAGAAGACATCCACAAAGTAATAAACCCAACACTTATTTGATTCTCAAAAATTATTACATTTTTATTAGCTTCCAAGAAACTGGGTTTTCTACTTTTTTCCTTGGAAATAAAAGTTGATTTGTTCTACAGCTCCCTGATAGAATATTTGGGCATGGGCTATTACTTACATCTAATGACTCTTCTTAAAAGATGTTAAGGTTTTCTCCTGAGCACAGAGGCATCAGGTCTGTGAAATTAGATACTGATTACATGGATTATCAATGTGGTCACACCTCTCCTATTAAATTTTACCTGCATAAACAATTCCAGTGTATCAGCATGCTGCTGTATGGCTATTTATAGCCACTTTATTAAGGTCATTTTTTTCAGCAATAGTTCTACTTCTAAATCTGCCCAGGTTTATTGAGTGCCAAGTGGCGTAGAATTCAGTATGTCAGGCAGAAGCTTTGCTTTCCCTGTCTGTCTCTAGCCGCCTGGCTTTATTTAGTGCTGTGAATGATGACAGGGAGCAAAGAGACAATAGATAACTTTCTTCTGCGATAGCTTTCAGCCACCACTTGCTCTATTAATATTTTTTCCCCAGCCCACCTTACATTCCAGGAAAAGAGACAACGCTGCCACCTTTCCAACAGGTGCCCGTTCTCCTGATTTGTCTTACAATACCCAGCCTGTCGATTTCTAGAGCAGCTCATGGCCCCGCTCACTACCATTATTATTAGTATTAGCAGTGTTACATGCGTGCCTTGGGCCAGGCAAGTATATAGGAAGAGACAGGCCCTGCCCCGAGGACTGAACTATCCAAGAGTTGGGAGGCACCAACACACCAGTGACGTGCCCACGGTCACCCAGCAGATCGATGGCTGAGCCAGAAACACAGCCCGGGTCCCCAGCCCTATATGCTGCCTCTGTAGTAAACTAGGCTCTGTACAGACATATGGAAAATGATGGTCCCTGCTCCAAAGGGAAGACTCAAAGCTAACCAGAGGGTCATGGCCAGAAGAGGGTCAACGGGTGCTTTAGCACAGATGCTGGGTGCGCAAGTGCAGCCAGACAAGGTATGCTCAAAGAAAAGCCCACAGTGCCAAATCGCAGAGCCCAGGTGACTTGAGTCGGGCCCATGGTGCTTGGGGACAAAAACTGGGAGTGTGGCTGTTCCCGCTTCAGAATTAATAACATAATCATCTTCCATTGATAGCTAGAAGACTCCGTCAGGCAAAATACTCCTTGAAGTGAAGTTTGCTGAGTAACATCCTCAGGATGTAACAAACAAGGAGTCCTGGGGCACTTTTAAAGACTAACAAGTTTATTTATCACCTGAGCTTTCATGGGAGAAAATCTCACTTTGTCTCCATCTTCAAGCATCTGACGAAGTGGGGTTTTCTCCCACGAAGCTCAGGCGATAAATAAATTTGTTAATTTTTTCAAAAGTGCTACCAGACTCCTTCTTTGTTTTGCTGGACTAGACTGACACGGCTCCCCCACTGGAACTCCTCAGGAGTGGATCTGCACCCCCCCCCCCCCCCCCGTGTTTTTACAGGTATAGCAAAGCGAAGTCCTGATCGGACACAAGGATAGCATCCTCCTGCAGTGTGACACAGCAGATGGTGACAGTGCATTTGGGGTGCAATACAACATCAATCAGACATTTCCACACTGGCTGAGCCCTACTGCTACATTGTGACTACAGCCTAAATGCCTGACCCCCTCCCGCCGCCCTTTTTGCTGAACTAGCCGTTAAGCAGGAACCGCAGTGAGCATCAAGGTCTGCACTTCTGCCTAACGTGACTGGACCCTGTTAAATTCACTGGGCCTCTGTCAGGAGGCTGCTTTATAGGTTTGGAATTTGCTCCCACTTTGTCTGAAATAGACATGTTTGCTGACCTCTCGGACCTGCTGCAAAGCAGTTTGTTTTCACTAGATGTTTTGGGGAGATGGGAGTTGCTGGAGGGGTAATCATTAGGAATTGGGAGGAGTGTATTTCTTAACTCTTTCGATCTAATGCTTGGCTAGCTGTGGCTGACACATGATGGGGTTTGATCTTGCAATGGCCAGAGCCGAGGTACCCGTAAATCTCAATAAAAAAACATCCAGGGAGATGATGTGTAAAGTTCTGCAGGTCTGCACTCCCACACTCTCATTTCTCATGAGAAAGATACGTCGGTTCATAAGATGCTACTGCTTGCCTGTAGCCTCCCGCTCTTTTATCTTTTGTGTGTGTTGCGATTTTGGGATACGGTGAACTATGCCTTTGAAGACATCAGTATGGAGTTCTCAGGGAGATAAGCAGAGCACTCAAGGCAAAAATACTTATATAAAGAGTTTCCTTTTTTCCTTTCAGCCATTTTGCATTATAATCTGACAGTTTTAAGCCTTAAGAAAACTGAAGTTGAAGAACTAATTGGACTGTGTTGTGTGACGTTAGGAAAGTAGGTGTCTTGGTGAAGCAGGTCAATGATCCATCCAGTCCAGATTCTTGCTTCTGGCAGGTGTCAATCCATGCCGTTTTGAAGTAAGCCACAAATCTCAGGAAAATAAGAAATGCAGCAAGATATGGGGTAAGACAGGCACATCCCTGAGAAGGCTTTTCAAGCCTAGAAAAACCACTGTTCAGACTTTTTAATTTCTCTCCAGTGAAGGCATCCACTAATGAAAACTCTGCCATAAAAATCTTGGAAGAATTATGTGGAGGAAGGACCATTATTGCCATGGGACACGTCACCAGAGTTAAATAAAGAAGTTAGTGCATTAGCATGGACAAAATCTATTTCGGTGGGAGGGCTTCTTTGAATATACTGAATGGCCAGAGCATGGAAGCATCTGTCTAGAAGGTGATGAGGGTGGAGTTGTGAGGGATGTGTAGGGAGAGGTTAGGTGCAGCATTTTGCCTGTACATGTGGAGGATAATTTAGATGGTTTCTTCCAATCCGATAAAGGCGGACAAAGGTCTGCTGCCAGGGTAAGCCAAAGGCACCCTCGGTAAGGTGGATAACAGTGGGTTTCCTTTGTTAGCATGTCTGCTGACAGCATCTGTCTGGGGATCTTATTTCAGCCCAGGTGCATGAAGGATCAGATACATGGAGCTGGATAACAGCAGCACATGTGTGTTGCAAACAGCGAGTGCCCTGTTGGGAACCTTTGGCCCCCAATCCATGAGCTGCAGCATGCCAACAGAAGGAAGCAGTGTGCGTCAGAGTTAAGTGTGTATTTCTCTGCAGTGCCAACATTAAATTGGGGATAGATACCACATTGCCTTCCATTTGGGAGGGGTGATTATAGGTGAATTTGAAAACTCTTGCCCCACTTCTCTGGCACAGGGGTGGGGTGGAGGAGAGAGAAAATGATACCGAATATAAATCAAGGTGCCTGGTGGGTTTTTTTTGTTTTTTTTAATGAAGTCTTCCTTGAAGCCAGTTAAAATTAATCTCTCTTTTGCTCCCCTCCAAGGGGGGTGATGTTTTGTATATAGATTAGCTCTTCAAAGGGTGGCTCCTCGCTGATAAAAGCCACGATTACAAAGTGTGTTGCTTAGCACCTGTTGCTACGTTACGGGAGAGCAAAGGTGCCGTGGGCTGAGCAGCGCTCTTCGTATCCTGCAGGTTACGCTGATGTTGCATTAAGAAAAATGATCTGGAGATGGCGTTGGCAGGGGGTCGGCTGGAATTACTGCAGTGATCTATTTTTCTCTTCAGCTAAATATAAACTGGTTTTTTCTACTTCCAAGTCTGCTGAGAATTGGAAGGGGAGGAGCTCAGGGTTGTGTCAGGGATCTGAATATACTGGATGTGACCTTTTCTCTTTTGCTCCCCAATAAATCGGACACTTACCTCTAGTTATTGTTTCCTCGTGACCTCATTTTACGTGCAGCACCGGTAATTTACCGTGAACGGTGGCACGAGATGTAACTCAGCTGACATATATGCCAAGATAGGGCATTTGAATGTCTTTGCAGCTTCCTGGTGGATAAGCCAATGAGGAACAAGTGGATGCTGGACCAGTGCGGCCAGTGATGGCACTTGCACTCGCAGCTCGAGAGAGCTGTGTTACGCTCTTTGGTTCGCTGCCTGACCTTGCCGTTTTGTGACTCGGTTTCTCCACCCATGAAATGATACTGACAGGAGAGCTAAATATTGTTAGAGAATCTGGACTTTTCCAACTCCCTCTCCCTACCAATGCAGCGGGGTCCCTTAGTAAGAACACTGAAGCCAACGTATAGCTGCAGTTCTCCAGCAGGAGGGACATGCCCACAGCTCCATGTCTGATTGGAAGCGAGAGGGCTGCAGGCTGAGCGAGACACGGAGCTCTTTGATCCTAGGCTAGGGGAAAAGTCAGCCCTGGCCAGGGTCATTTACTTGATTTAGTACGTTGGTTGTTACCCAGAGTTCCACGGGTTTTGCTCCTTTCCTTGGAAAGTATCTGTGTTCCCAGTATAAAAATGGTTCCGGACGGTGGCTGAGCTGTATTCCTGATAGGGCCTGGCTGTGCGTTGGAGGTTTCGGAGCGAGCCCAGCACACTAGCTTTAAAAAAGTGCTGGGGGAGGGGTTAAGCAGGAAGAAGCAGTGGCCTTGCGGCTCAAGGATGAATTCATAAGCTCGGAGGCTTGCTGGGGAAATGAATATGAAGCTGCTGTGGGGGCTTCCTTTTTTGGCAGGCCTTGTGCAGAATGCATCTTGTTAAGTGACAATAAACCAAAGTTTTACACCATTCACTGAAGGAAACAGCCCCCCGAGCCATCGAACCTAAGAAACACAGCTGGCTAGAGCAAGATTAATGTAAGACACAGGCTGAGGATAGAAAGGATTCCAGGTGCACAGAGTCCAGACAAGCTGACATGTTTCTGAGCTGCTGGTTTAGCAGGCTTACCTTCCCCCCCCCCCCCCACACACACACACACCCCACCCTCATTCCACAGCTTTCTCCTTTCCATCCATTCGAGATTAAACAGCGTGTTAGCTGATGTTCTGACTGAGCCAGCAGCTGCCACATGTAACGTCCTGGCTTTTGCAGAAGAGGGTGGTGTGTTCCAGGCTCAGGACATTGGGGGGGGGGGGGGGGATATATATGGCACCCCACAACCCTGATACTCACTGAGGGTTTGTCTCTGCTCAGACACAAGTGTTGCTTTACAGCTGAGCGCAGCATTTGTTCCTGGGTTAATTCCGATTGTGGAAAGGAACCAAGGGAATTTGCACATAGTTGGAGGCTGTGGTGTTTTGGGGTCCCCCAGAAAAGAAGAGGTGCTGTCACCACCTGCTTTATTACTCTGAGTACCTTAATGCCATGTTGCCAGGGCTTAGCAGCACCCTGAGAGACGTAGCCAGCCCACGAGCATAAAGGTCTCACCTTGGCTTCTGCCAGCCTCGTAACTCCTTGCAGGGGGATGCCAACCCCCTGCCAGTCTCTCTCCCCAATCCTGCCTTCTTAACTACCAGACACTGCGTCCGTCCCCCTCCAATTTGTCATCCCGGAGGGAGTGAACCCTGCCCCCAGTCACTTTGGCACACACAGTTTGCACAACGGAGACCTGCTTGGGATAAAAATAAATGAAATAAAGAAAAACCTCTGATTTGGAGGTGAAGAGGTGAGGAAAAGCAAACACATACAAGCTATACAGAAAATAAACAGAGACAGCGTCAGGCTTTACACTTCTATAGGAGATAAATCTCCTTTGCTAAGAACGTTCC
Source organism: Pelusios castaneus (assembly GCA_007922175.1). Lineage (NCBI taxonomy): Eukaryota > Metazoa > Chordata > Testudines > Pelomedusidae > Pelusios > Pelusios castaneus. Next base: position 1,111,570 of record ML685932.1, on the reverse strand, counting down.
CCATTGCTGCTAAACAACGTCCAAGTACCCCTGCCCTAGAAGTGATCCAGCATTTCGTGACAGATCCCCATTTCTCAGTTTCTGGGCACCTTTCACTGCAAATCTCTTCCATTTAGTACGTTTTAAAGGTGTTGTTTTTTTTCTTCTTTCTCTCAGACTCTGGCATGGTTATTCAGAGCAGGTGGGGTGGGGCGGGACAGAGGAATTTTTTCTTTGGGCATCTCCATGTCTTTCCATTACCCGTACCAGTTCATCATTTGTCTTTCCCTGGGTAGTTACTTGCATCTAGTTAGGTTTTGAGTAAACACCGGGCTTGGGAGGAGCCCCTCCCTGCTGTGAGCTGTATTTCACGTTGTAGTACAGGTTATGTGTATGGCAGTCTATGTACGCACATACAGAGATTCATGACCACAGTTTCTATCCATATCCCATAACGACCACCAATTCAGAACGTTGCCAGCTTTTGTCAAGACCTCACTCAACATATTGGATCCACAGTAACACTACCTACAACCAGTTGATTCACTTGGTTACTCCTTTGGGGTTCAGACCCCTGGCAGGGCTTTCTCAGCTGGGCAGCTTGGGATTTCGGAATTACTCTGCCATGTGTGCACAGTGTCAGTCTAAATTCTTCAACAGCTCAATTTTTTTCAGGAAAATGTGCTGCTGGTGCTTTTACCATTGGGCGTCTAGCCTGATTTCCAGAGGCTGGGTACGTGGTCAGACACAAACACATGTGGTCCCTTTATGTCAGAGAATTGGCACTGCAGGCTTACGGAGGGGAACGTATCTCGCTGGCTCTGAGCACACTGTGACAGACCAAACAGGGGCGTGTGCACCTGCTTAGACACCGTTCATTACAAAGACGGCAGAGCTCCAAAACTCGCCTGCTTCTCTGCAGCTGCAATCAGATGTGACTCATAGACTCTAAGGTCAGAAGGGACCAGTACGATCATCTAGTCTGACCTCTGGCACAATGCAGGCCACAGAACCTCACCCGCCCACTCCTGCAATAACCCTCTAACCTGTGACTGAGTTATTAAAGTCCTCAAATCACGGCTTAAAGACACAGAAGTGTGACACTGTTGTGTCCTGCTTCCCCTTTCAGGAACGCCCTTGTGCCGGTTTCACACTCTGCATGTGATGTGTGGGCCCTGCGCTTGGCTGCTTGGAAGTGCTTTTCTGACTCAGTCCCTTCAGGCTGCGTCGAAGCAGGGCCATGATTATTTGTTGTTTGTTCAGAGGCGTGCGTGTTTGTTGGCTGAGCTGCACTGGAATTGCTCACAAAAAACAAACCACTTTCCCAGCAGAGGCAATATGCTTTCTCTCCCCTTGTTGGCCAGAAAAGTCCAACTTTTAAGTACAAACCCAAGGTAATCTGTCCACGTCAGGATGGGATGTGACATGGTATGTTCTCGGGCTCTAATGCAAAGTTCTTCCTTTTTAGAAGTGGCTGCAAGACAAAAGGAAGGTTAGATGCATACCGAACTGTTTGGCCATCACAAGTCATGCCTCCAAACTGTGGATTGGTTTGTTTTTACCGGGTAGATGAGAAATGCATCCAGAGCTCTGTGGGAGAGATCAGCAAGAGTACCACAAACCAAATCTCCAAACACCAAGGCAACTCTTTTATTATCATTATTATTTTTTACCTCCCTCAGCTTCTTCTGTGTTCATTTCCAGCCCGGAGAATGACGGCTGTATTAGCAGAAGGTGACTTAATTGCAAAAACTTCAGAAAAGCACAGAGCCTGATTTTTCTGAATGCAGAGCGTTAGCAATTTCCCACATGCTTGTGTTCATCTTAAGAATCAATAAAGCACAAACATGTCTAATTACCCTAAATATTTTGCAAAATCTGAACTCAGATTAGATTTTTCTTGCACATCGAATAAAAACATAATGTCCACCAGAATCAATATGTTACCCACGGGTCCTAAGATTTTCACTTATAATGAAGGTTTGTTATAATATTAAGATATTCTTGAATATATTTTCTGTTTCCCCCATATCGCAGAGATTGAAATATAATTAGTTGGAAAAATAATGCCCAGCAGCTTTCCTCGCCACATGCTCTGAATATACATGCACTTAAACAACAGCCTCAGATATATTAACTATTGAATTAAACACTTACATAGGCTACTTTACCTGCATAGATCTTTTTCCCAAACAAAGCAGACAAAGAAATTGTAGTGATTAGGAGGGGGAAAGAGTTATATGCAAATTTTGTCTGAGTGTGGCTAGGTTTTTGCTTTGGGGTTTATTTTCTGATTGAAAAAAAAATGTAAGAATTTTTGTGTTGGTCTATATTTTTCTTCAGAATGTTCAGATTTTTCTCAAACTTGAAAACCAAACTTAACCAGTTTTGGTTTAAAAGGTTCACAGTTTAGTTTTGCCCATGAACAGCAGAAAAGAGTTTCCAGAATGCAGACATGTCTGTTTTGATGAAAAACACACTTTCCTTAAAACTTTTGAATGGAAAAATTTGAACAGCTCCAAAATGGTGAGGTGGGACCACATTCATTGAGTTCCCCAGCCCAATGGCATCTGGGGTCCAGCATTTCTTCTCACCTATTTGCTGCACGCAGAAGATTTAGTCCTTATATTCACATGCTGTTTTCCATTGGACAGGTGACAGTGGGGCCTTTTCCTAACCCTGCACATTCTGTTTTAGTCACAGCTTGTTTGAGTGGCCAGGTCCTCCATTGACCAGATGTTCCTCACCGCTTTATGATTCCGAAATAGCCTAGGGGTGTCTGTTAACAGATGCCAAACACACGAGCTGGAATGAGCCAGGCAGGGCTTGGAAATTATGAAAGCCATGATTTTTTTTAACAACATGCATAATGGAGTCTCGTTCCTCTGGCTGACATCACCAATCTGTCTATTTTATGTGGCATACGTGCAGAAAAAGATGGTCCTTGCTTTCTCATGAGATACCTACAGAAACTCTTTATACTATTGGTCGTGTTCCCCACCAGCGCCCCACATAAAATGAATATAAATCCTAAGCCATCCTTTAACAGCTGGAACAAAGACACTCTCGTGTGATGTACCTTGTGATGGGAACACGCAGCATACACTCAACATTTCGTCTGCTGAACAGGAGACAGCCACGCTGATAACGCAGCCGCAGAGGGGCGCTTTCTCAATGGGTAGCAATGAACAGACATAAAAGTTCCAAGGCACTTGAAGGGCATCTTCTACCTTCCAGTCTCCAATGCACTACCAAGGCAAATTCTGCTCTGCGTTACTCTAGCATCTATCTGTAGAAATTCTTTTGAAATCAGATTTACCCCACTGTAAGAAACGGGAGCAAATCTGGCTCCATTCCTCCGTCTTCTGAAGCCCGCCGTCTCCCATCAATATGTAGCACCCTTCTGTTCACTCAGAAATTTGGGAGCAAATGCAGAAAATGTCATGTCCCCAATCCTTTTTAGGAGCCCCTGTAGCCATCAGCAATACACTCATTCACTCAAGCAGGAACAAGCTGCAGGCCACAGCTCACGCCCTGCTAGATGCTACCAGCACCCTCAACTCCCAGCGACTGTATTGGGTCTTGAGAGGCCACAGCAACATGCCAGGTCAGGCCTTCAGTGATGTGAAGGCTGCCACTGATGTGGGCCCTTCAGAAAGGGATTGTCTCAAAGTTAGGGCACAGGGCTTGGCTTCGGTGATCCTAGCCAATTCACAGTTCTGCCAGCAACTCCCTGTATGAGTTGGGCAAGTCACTTAACCTCTCCATGCCACGGTCCCCTCTTTCACAAGAATAATGGCACGCCCTTTGTCTGTCTCGTTAACCTACGTATGCTCAGTGAGGCCGGGACGTTAAATGTGATAGGTTCTGATCTGAGAACTTCAATGACTCACTCTCAGGTTAGATGTCTGTTACTGGAGTAGGTGGGTGAAGTTCCTGCCTTGTGCAGGAAATCAAACTGATTGATCATAATGGTCCCTTCCGACCTTAGAGTCTCTGACCCTGTGAATGTCTCTGAGTAGGTTGGTATAACCCTGATCTCAGCTGGAGCCTCTAAGTGCTGCTTACATATTACTCATGCTAATAAATTTACACTCAGGAGGACATTTTCCACACACCTAACCAATTTAGGCACAAGGTGCGCTTTCAGTCAAATCTGTACTCCTTCATTCCCCAAATGCTTTTGAAAATCTTCCCAAATTGCCATTGCAATCAACACGGACTTGAGCTGAAAACCTGTATACATTATTTCAAAACGCAGCTTGTGGGTGATACTGCTCCAGTGTGCGCTTCATTTAACAGGGAGTTATTAGAGGGAGTTACTTAGTATTTATTTATTAATTAGTCATTAATTGTCTGTTGAGCTCTGTGAGTGTGCTCCACAAAGTACAAGAAAGGAGAAAGCACTGGAAATCTCCCCCTTTGTTAACACTATAATTAGCTAAAGAGCGTTGATAGCTGGTAGGACAATAGAAAAAAGTCACAAGTGTTTGTTTTCCTTTTGACTATTTTTATTTATTTATTTTACCACCTCTATCCCCAAGAAAAATCTTCAGTATCAGAGATTGAGGCTTTTATTGCCGATCTACATCCATGTAAGCAGGTCCCGTGCTCTAGCTAGTCTATCTTTACCCTGTCACTACCAGTTGGGAAGGGCCTCTGCCTTTCTGCCAGCAGGCAGTGCACGACTAAAAAGAAATCCAAAGAAGGCCTTTGTCAGTGAAGCTGAGATGCCAGGGAGATTGATTGATTGTAAACAGATTTACTGAGGTTTGCCAACACACTTCACCAACCATTATTCTAATTAGCCCTTGTGCAATGGGATTTCTTTTTCTTTCCTCCCTCTGCAAATGAACAATGCAATTAAATAACTGAGCTGGATTCCTGAAAGCTTGACTGCCTTCTTGTCCTCAGCTCAGCCACACGGCCATTCAAATCAGCACCAGGGCCTGCTGAGCCTAAAATCACTTGAGCCGCTGACATATCTGGGAGCTCACACAGGAGAGGGTTTGAGGGAAACGTCAGCAATTACTGTCTCACCTTCTCTGCTCATGAGAGGTCCTTTCTGACTGCTGCCAAAATCAAACCAAACAAATCTGCCGAAGGTGAAGGCAAGAAGGAAAAGCCAGTGAGGATGCAGAGCGAGTTGCGGAGTACAAAGATCAAGCGGGATTAGTTTACAAAGACTGGATGCTTTCTCCTCCAGTGGCTGTACTATAGCATAAGGCTGGTAATCCTCTAAAGAAGCAAACCGTACTACATTCTGCAAACGGCTGATCCTGCTGGGTGCCAGAGGTTAAATTGGCCAAATAGGGAGCTTGGCAGGAGGGTAACAGAAAGGGCTCTGAGCATGGAAGACAAATAGAGAAGGAAAATTAAAGTGGGCAAAGAGGCTCAGGAAAACAAGGACTGCAGCAACGTAGTGAAACCCAGCATCTCTTCCATGCTTGCGGGAGGTGCCTGCTATTTGTCGCAGGAGTCCGCCGCACACAGTGACCTTTTCAGCCAGCCAGCAGTTCCTTCTTTCGGTGCTTGCTGGTAATCACCCAAGCGGAGCAGTGAGAGCGACAGCGGGGGAGCCCGCCAGCTCAACGCGGGCCAATATTGCACAAACTCAGTAAGCTCAGCCCAGGTCCGTTCTCAGCCACAGAGACCGTGGTGTCCATCACCATAGCATCTGGGCACTTTCCTCCCTTCTCCCCTGGTACCCAGTGATGATCTCTGTCTCTTAGATACCATTTTGGAAAAACAATCCATCCCAAACTCTAGCAGTGCTAATTAGCATATGCTCTCCCACACAAGGGTGTGTGTCATTTTACAAGGAGCACATGCTCATCTTTGCCCCTTGCTGGGTGCATTCTCCTTGCCAGAGACGGTGCCGCCGGAATTTTATTTACACACCATTTCCTCCTGCAAATGCCCCACCTTTCCTGACTCAGTTTCCTCTGCGTTTCCTTCTGATAAATCGAAGAAAGATCAAATCAACCACAACTGAACATTTCCAAGAGCAAAAGTGAAACACTCAGATCACAGCTTCTCTGGGGGGAAGCAAAGCCACCCGTGCCTCCCTAGCTGTCTGCAGTGGCCTGCGTCAACAAGTCATGCTCCAGTTCAGCGACGGTCCTTGAGCTGGCGAGGCGTCAGCAGGGAAGGGGATTCTGTCCGTGCAGTAGAATCTCCTGGGAATGGAGGTTGTTCGTAACTTGAACTAAACCTTATGGTTTACAACTGATCTTTGACTTAATAGAGCTTTGGAATTTGCCTGTTCAGAAAAAAACCCGCTTTTAAATATTGTAAGTTCAATGAAACAAGCAAAGGAACCGTTTCCTTGTCTTGTCAAACCTTTTTATAAAACTCTCCTTCTTTTTAGCAGCTTAGTGTAACACACCACTGTGTGGTGTTTGCTTGCTGACATGCTCTCTGCTGCTGCCTAATTGCGCACTTCCGGTTGCAAACAAGGCGTGTGGTCTCCAGTCAGTTCTTAACCCTGATATTCCTACCTCTATGTAAGGTGTGCAGGGTACCATCCTCTCTCAGAGATGCCACCTGGCGGGCCGTGATTTCCCCCGAATGCCGCATTTCTCGTTCAGGATGAGCAGGACCTGCACATTTCCCATTCACTCTCAGTGGCAGCTGCAGGGTTTCCATTCAGCTGCCAATGAAATGCATGTTTCCCCTTCAGACTTAGAGGCAGCTGCTTCTGTGTCCAGTTGATTTTCTTGCAGTGCTAGCAGCCAAAGAGTGTGGTGGACTCATAAGACTGGCAACATCCCCGGCATAATGCCTGTGACTCGTGTTGCAGGTTCGAGAGAGAAAAGATTCACACCGGGTGGAGTAGTAAGGAGCGTTTATTTGGTTAACAACTTCTGAACAGAACCACTTGTTCCCCTCGGCCACACGATGATGAAGTGCTCCCCGAATTAGCTACCTTACAGCCTGTTATTCAAAATGGTATGGAAATGCAGTTGTTTTTAGCACCAGAGTGTGAGCCTGACTCTGTAGACCCGGGCTCGGAGACTCATTGCCACGGGTTTTAAAACAGAGTGTAGACATGCCCAGCGGGGAGAGAACAATCAAACATGAGCCTCTTCTGGACTAGTTCCACTTAGGAGACTCTAAAGAACCACAGGGCGAAGACGCTGCCCTTCTCATTAGGGAGTGACAGTGTTGTGTGTGTGCAGTTATTAGCCATCCGTGCTCCCTGGATACTCCAGCGACAAAGAGACTCAAGGCTATGGGACAGCTTGATTTTTTGACTTGCTCCCCCAGACACAAAAGTTCTCTGTTGTGACAATGCTCGTTGAATAAGAGAACTCAGTACGCTGTCTACGAGGCAGACAGGGAACTCTGTCCCAAGAGCAGACACAGAAAAGAGAAGGTAGAGCAGGCGCAGCATTACCAAGTCCTGAGAAATGGAAATTAGGACAGGAGAATTGGCTGTGTTCCTCGGGCCATGTCTCCCACAATGCCACTGTGTTAGGCTGCTGCTCTGCATCACGGGGTGGAATTTCCAGAGGGGTGCTGTGCGTCACAGGGTGCTGTCTGTCGTGGGGTGCTGTGCATTGAGGGGTGGAATTTCCAGAGGGGTGGGCATCGCGGGGTGCTGCGCGTCGTAGGGTGCTGTGTGTCAGGGGGTGGAATTTCCAGAGGCGTAGTCATTGCGGGGTGCTGTGTTGGGGGGTGGAATTTCCAGAGGGGTGCTGTGCGTCGCGGGGTGCTGTCTGTCGCGGGTGCTGTGTGCTGGGGGGTAGTGTGCGTTGCGGGGTGCTGTGTGTCGAGGGGTGGAATTTCCAGAAGGGTGCTGTCCGTCGCGGGATGGTGTGTATCGGGGAGTGGAATTTCCAGAGGGGTGGGCGTCCCGGGGTGCTGTGTGCTGAGGGGTGCTGTCTGTCGCAGGGTGGTGTGTGTTGGGGAGTGGAATTTCCAGAGGGGTGGTCGTCGCGGGGTGATTTCACTGCTTACATTTAAGCCTGAACCCAGAGGCGGCTTTTGGGGTGGGCGAAGCAGGCGCATGCCATGGGCCCCAAGCAGTAAGCGGCCCCATCTCCTGCTTCACTTATCCCAAAAGCAGTGTCTGTCTCCGTCAGCAGCAAGTGGAGGAGCTGGACCCTGGGGCTGGAGCTGGGGGCAGGGGGGTCCCTGCAGGCCTATAGGGGGCCCCACAATGGGCCTTCGCCTAGGGCCCCCAATAGCCAAAGGCCGCCTCTGCCTGAACCAATCCCAAACTAACATTGATCCAGGAAGGTGGTGGTCTTTTTCTTTAGCAGAAAATCTGATTCCAGTCCCTTTACTTCTGTCCTTTGAAACAAATGCTCCCTCTCCCAAATTACCGTCAGTGCTAAGAGCAAATTACAAGTTGCTAGTCTGCGGTGTTGGTTGAGTGGGGATCACCGCCTGGTATGAAAAGTAGAGCTGGGTGAAGAATGGATGTTTTGGTTTACTGGTACTGTAAAAATAATTGTTTCAGATCAAATAAAAAATGACATTTTCTGAAATTTTAGGCAAATGAGATACTCATTTGAAAATAATTTTGGACTGAATCAAATGTTTTTGAAGGGTCAAAATCAAAACAAAGCATTACATGAACAGTCTTGTTTGAAGAAAGCTTTGTTTGACAGCGTTCTGTCTGGCAGGGAATCTCTCATCAATATTTCTTATATTCTTGGATGTTTTTTCTGATTTTCTTTCACTGAAATAATTAGGTAAAGTTGACAGGAATTCACAAAGTGTTTGTGTTGCCAGATCTGAATCTGTATTTTTCCCCAAAGATGTTTCATTCCACCCACCTCTAAGGATGAGTTACAGTGTGCTTTCATTGACTGGGTTTTGCATCCTTCTGTGCACAGGGTTTTTGTGCCTCCTTCTCCAGCAACTGACAGGGTTACTTTTCTAGGTAGCTGGTAGCTAGTATGCATGAAGGACGCACACGGGTATAACGAAACAATAGCAGCAGCTCTCATCTAACTGAAGTGCGGAGTGGAAAGTCTCTGAAGCCCAGACCTGGGCAGAGAGCATAGTGCTGCTCTGCGCTCAGCAAAGCTCAGGAGCTTCAGACCAGTTGGAGAAATGAGACCCTGAAATGAAAGCGCTGAGCACCAGTGGATGGGGACCGTATCTGTGGAGTTGCAAGAAAAATGCCAAAGGAGCTGAATGGTGTAAGGTGTCCGATCCCAATGGGAGTGGGGGCCTGGCTCGATTAAAGATCCCCTTCTCAGTTATTAATAACTATCTAGTAGTCAATGCTTTACTGCAGATCAAGGGCAAAATTATCCAAAGCATCAAAGCAATTTAAAAGCTAAGCGCCCAGTGAAAGTCCCCTGGGTTCTCTGGCCCTTTCCTCTCTCATAGCTTGGGAATGCCTTGTGTGGGGAAGAGTGACCTATTTTTCTGCTTGCCCAGAAATCCCCCACACACAGCATCCCTTTGCTGTAATGTAAAGCAGCACCTGGCTCGAGCTGTTAGTGCTCACAAAAACCTTGGCCGCCATCCAGCTACTTGTCTCCCAGCCCGATGCCCTAGAGATCAAGGAACACAGACTGGTGTCCTCTGCTGGCGAGGGACCTGTCCAAAACTGCTCTCCATTTCACAGATGTTCGGGCAGGTGGCTCAAATCAGCTATGCCCTTCTGTGGGCAAGTGCCCCCTGCCCTCCCAGACCCCAACATGTTTCTCTGAACGAAACTTTCCCAAACCAGCCCAGCTTCTCCCTTCCCAGCGATGCTTCTCTCTGACCTATTTCTCTGCATTCATCCCGCCCCCTGGGGATTGCTGGAAAGCAGACTAGCCTGCTGATCTGCCACCGTACCCTCTGCGAGCCATGCCTGGGGCCCAGGATAGCTGGCAGATTGGCTGAGACTTGCTCTGAAAACTAGCGGCAGCAGGATGCCGGCTGCTCAAAGCATTCGTCCAGGCTGTGTACCAGGCTCTTGTGCTTGCTTGTTCCAGCCCTGCTCCTGCCTTGCCTTACTCCAGATAACCTGGCTTTGATCTTCAGCTCTGACCACTGCCTCTGATCCCGCGCTCCAGTTCTGACAGCGGGGCCTGGCTCCTGTTCCAACCGCTGGGCACGGCTGCTCAGGCCGAATACCTGACAGCACCTTTCACAAGGGGCCCTGCTCTGAGTTGGTGCTGTTGCAATAGACATCATAATCCTGGGATCCTCAGTGCTGAAGGCACACGTCTCTAGGCTCCGGGTAAAGGAGGACACCTTTTACTGGTTGCTGTAGTAGACTCCTATGTGGCCACCAGACAGGGCCGAGTCTCTCCTAGTGCGGGTTACTCCAGGGCCCCATACAACTGCACTGATTGCCCACGTGCTTTTGTAACATCTCTTGCGTGTGCTAACCGTGGCTCTCTCGTGTAAGGAAAACACTGGGAAAGGTGCACAGGAGACCACGCTGCCTTTACAACCTGCACATTTTCCTCTCTAACGCTTTGTGCACTCCCGCTTATCATTATTAACCACAGGACCACATGGCTCTGCTCCCAGCCTATGATGCTTTCCACATCTCTCTTTAGGGCATGCAACATAAAGTGCTAATTATTTACATTTGATACAAGTGTCAGTAAAGGGGTGATGACTTGCGCTTTGTTTTAGCCCCTCCTTAGGGGCTCTGGCTCTAGGAGGCGGAATGCAGGAAAAGGAAGGTGAAAGTGTCCTGTTCCCAGGATTTAAAGAAAGAAAGCCCAAACGGGGATGGGGGAAAGGTAAAGGAAGGGATAAAAAGAAAATGCTTTTTCCTTTGGCTGAATCAATCGGAGCTGTAGCAAGTTTATCTCAGCCGAATCCACTCTTTGCCAGCCTTACAAAGGTGAGTGCAAATTCTCCTTCTCCTGGAAGAGCAGTGCCATACGAGAGTTCCCAGCTCATGCGCTGTGAGCCACGGGTGGAGAGAGCTGGCTGGTCCCATTGACCAGGTGCAGGTTCAGCCTTTTTGTTTCCAGCTGTTAAACTGCATTAAAAGAAGATAAATGTATGAAATGCTTTTCTCGTGACAGCGGTTTTTGGAATCGCTGCAGGTTATTAGGAAGTCATGAATCGGAGCAGAGGTGTCGGCCAGACAAATGCCCCACGTTCTGTCGTCAGCTATCCTGGTGTAAACAGGGAGTAAATGCACTAAAGACAATGGTGTGGCTGTGTTTGTGGGACTGGGAGCAGAATTTGGCCCTCATTGCTCTATCAGAATGTGGCTCATCCTATGGAAAAGTTAGGATGCCCGTGACATGGCACATTCTGCACCGTGGTTGCCGTGAAATCTGAAAAGCCCAATGTTGTTCCCTGCACTGTTCGTCAAAGGGACGTGGTCATTCGCTACACTTCACTCTCTCTTATATGCTATTCAGGCCTTCATATTCTAATGAACAGGTCGCTGCACATTCTGCTTCATCACTTCTTTATACCCTTCTAGTGCATTTCCTTCTCCCTCGAGAGGCTGGGGCATTTCTAATCTTGGCTGCACACCAAATGAGTTAGGATTCCCTTAGATCAGTGGGCAGCAGTCCATGAAACCCATCACACTGTGCAGCTCGCAGGGGATTGTGGCTGGAACGTCACAGAACGATTCACTGAAAACCTGCCTGTGTTTTATAGATTTGGAAGCTCCTTAACCCCTCAGTATTTCTATCTATACAGCACCACATCCTCTGTGTCTCTCTCAGAGGGGCATTCAGATTTAGTTAAGGAGAGCAGAGTTTCTTTTTTCTGAATTTATTTCCATCTCTGTCTCCATCCACTGACCTGTTTGCTACCTCCCCACTTTCTCTGGTAGTCTATTTCTCTGCTAATGCAAACCAAGATTCACCCAAAGACCATGTCAAAATCTCAGTTGCAGGGAGTTGAGACCAGGAAGGAGAAAGGAAAATTAACTTAGAAAATGACTGCAAAGAAACAGGGACCATAGCTTAAAATCAAGTGATTCATTTATTGGAAATTATGCACAGGGTTCTGATTTCATTTACTTTGTGAAGTGCTCTGATGAGAAACAGAGTGAGATCAGAGTCAGGACCCAAATGTGCAGGTCATGTTAGCCAGCACGAATCAGACATAAGGAAGCAGCAAGTATGTTGTGCTAAAGTACAGATTCATGAACGCGTAAGGTATCAAGACAGCAAGCTTCATCTTGATTGGAGACTTGCTGGAAAACACTAAGCCAGCTTCAGCTTTCAGGAAATGTACATGGGTGGGAAAAGTCCTTTGCTAAGAGTGACAAATACTATCAAAAACTGAATAGTAAAGCTTAATGTGAGTCATTTGTGTCTGAAAAGTTAACCAGTTCCATCTTGAATGGCCTGACAGGATGGGCAGCTACCTCTCTAGAGAAGAGATACCCAGCAATGAAATAGCAAAGAATGGTGAGAGATGGTGCAGAGGCTCCTTGGCAGAACTGGAGTGAGGATTCAGTTTTGGGTGGGAGTACAGAAATAGTAGGGGATGGTGCGGGTGATGTGTGGCTGCCCAGAACTGGAACAGAAGGCAATTGCACTCTAAGTTTGAACGCGCAGCCAACACTGTGGTTTGGGCAGGTTGACACCGATTAGAAAAACATGATGCATTGAGTTATATTAGCAGAGGTGTGGGTGGTGTGCTGTATGGAACCAGAGAATCATAGATCTTCTTAAACAGGAGATATTTACTGTATTAAACAACTACAACGCCAGCAAACGAACCATCGGGTTTCCACACCGCTCAAGTTCCAGGTTGATCTAGTTTTGTTTGTCGGGAACCATGCGCTGTTTGGAATTCTGTATCGCGTACGGAGGCATGTGATAGCCAGACAATATATTCCAGGTAAATGTGTCATTACAATGGAAGTGCGGGTCCTGGTTTAGAACAGCCGTAGGGGGCAGGAGGTCAGGACTGAGACGTCTTGGCAGAGTTGGGTTAGAAGTAACTGGTACAGCTTCTCCCTAACCTGCACGTGAAAGCAGTTATATAAGTTCTATAAGCATTACTGTAATTGGACAAGCAATGTGGGCTTTTTCTAAATCAATTTAAATGAGCCATGAACATCACTAATTTAAGACAAATTTTTCTCACATGTAAATAGCAGAATGTTTAAGAATGCCTCTCTGAATGGATGCTTGCAGCCAAGGTTGGAATCTTGTAGCTTCATTAATTTATTGGGCAGCTCAGTTCACCACTGAAATTTTTATGAGTCAGAATCTTCTGAAAAAGTAATGGGGAAATGAAGCAGCAGTGTCTGAATACCACAGAATTCTCTATTAAACAGTATGCATTAAGTCGTGTTCCTTTACCCCGCAACCTATCAGTGCTGAAACTTGAAAATCTGCAGAGCCAGCTGGGACACCTGGTGAAAAAAGTCAAAGCAAGGAGGCAAAATAGGAATGTGCAGTAACGTGGGCAAAGCTGGAACAGAACAGAGGAGGAAAGTTATTGATGACAGAAATGACTTAAACAGAGCAAATTGCAAGGTGCTCAAGTTTTGTTGTGCCAAGTCCTTTCATTCATCCTGTGCTCTGCCCTGAATATTGTCCTTGGAATAAAAAAAATAACCAGACAAGGGGATAGTTTTTTCCAGGCTTTGCTGAAGTCTGTGTGAGGGCCAGTTTTATCAGACTGAAATTCTCCCCTTTGCAGAGAGCCAGCGCTTTAGGCCCACAGAAATGGTACATAAGCACTGCGCTGGCCCTCAGCACAGGGATGATTTTAAGGCTAATGTTGAAATGCTTTGAAATCCTTCCCATTGCATTCTTTTCCCCATTAATTAACCCATCCTCTTCCAGTCCCTTGCTCAGATTCTTGTGTCCAGCGACCTTGCAAAACTTTTTCTGCGGTGTGCATATCAACCTTAGCTTTTTCTTGCCATCGTGCAATGCCTTGCATGGTTTCTGTACTGCAAATTCATGCAAAGCTTAGAAACAAAAAAAAAAAAGTTTCCTATTTTTTTAAATGGGCAGAAATCTCACTTTCCTCCTAAAACTATTGATTACAAGACTTGTGAAACATCAGGAATAATTACTCAGACTAGCTAAACTCAACTGTCAGATACAAGTTCCAGCAGGGTGGCCATGTTAGTCCAGTTGAACAAAACTAACAAGGAGTCCTGTGGCACTTTCAAAGACTAACCAATTTATTTATCACGAGTGATAAATGAGCATGTTACAACCTGACCAGATCTTATGACTTACACTTCCCTGCATTTATTTTCCTCCCATTCTGCAAGTTCCCCGTCTTCAAGCATCTGACGAAGTGGGAATTTCTCTCACGGAAGCTCACACGATAAATAAATTCGTTAGTCTGTAAAAGTGCCACAGGACTCCTGGTTTATTTTGTTGGGTACAAGGAACCTTCCTAAGAAAATACATTAAATTGCAAAAGAAAAAAGAATGTGTAAAACTTCCTACCTTAAAATATTTCCTCCCACAAACTTATTAAATGGCCAGTAAGGAGACACATGGAGTCCCCATGCTTTCATTCAAACAAGGTCATTTTAAAAAGCTCCCTTCCCCCGTGGTTTAAATTCATGAGTCGAGGGCTAGGAGCGAAGTGCTACATGATTAGGGATGGAGAAGGAAGGGAAAGGTGACCTGTATGTTGTCTGCCTGCCTCCCGGTATTGTTCTGAACAGGAAGCAAAGTGAACAGCACCAGGAGACTTTCGCACTGATCCAAGGTCCAAAATCAGAAAACAAGTCAAATGAAATGAGCTTAGGGATAAATTCCCCCTGTACCGCTGAAGACCTTGTCTGGTGCATAAACTTTATACTGGCCTCTGCACAGGGATGATATTTGCCCTTAGCTGTCCCCAGAGGTCTGTGGTCTTCTGCTTACACACAGAACAGGTACAGAACCGGCTACCGCTGTGCAAGTTGGCCCCAGCCCTCACCTTGCCCCGGCATCTCACCCTTCAGACCTTGAGGGGGCCTGTCTAGGGATGACCGGCAAAGCTCACCCTTGCCTGCAGCTCTGAAACAGGAGAGACAAGTACTGTTGAATGGGAGCACCGCCCTTTGCCATTTGCACAACTTGGCTGGTTTTTTGCGTCTCGTGTTCTCCAAACAGCTGTTTTTCACTCCAGTAACTGCAATGCTGTCCTGACTCATTCTCTTGGCCTCTCCCCATTCTGTGCCTGAGGGCTTCGGTCTCCAGGACCCTCGGACACCACCTTCTACTGCCACTGATGCTCACTTCGCTATTCAATTGCAAACCTTGGAAGTCTTTTGCAGTGTGTCTTTTGTTGCATGCTTTTTCCCCCGGCATGGACACATTTATACCTGTTGTGGAATCCAGTCCAAGCAGTGCAACTCCATTGGCTCCCGTGGTTCTGTGCTGCTGATGACATAGCTCGTGGTGTGTTTGTGGGAGGGACAGTCCATTCATTTGGCTTTTAACAATCTTGGTTCTGTGGAGTGTATAGCTCTGAACCTGATCCTTTAGCGCAGCACGGCACATCCCCGCTTTAAAACCACCCCGCCCACAGTTATTAGCATGAACCAAGGAGGGCTGTATCACCGCAATGCTTACAGTTTCCGAATGTCGGGTACCAAAGGGAGGGAAAATACACATCTTTTGGGTGGCTTGTGCAGGGCCATTTCTTGCTCTGAAATTTAGGTGAAACAACTGAAGCATTTCACCAGCATTGCTGTGAGATCCGGCCTGGGTTTTATCCACTGCCATGCACTTCACTCTATTCTCTTTGCCATTCTTTCACACAACAAGCTCCCTTGTCAATATTCTCAGCAGGTGTCACGTGTAGGATATGGCAGTTTATTTATAGCCAGTTTGTTTTCATTTTCCTCATAGCAGGGATGAGATCCTACATAGAGATTTACACTCCTTGGGGAGCCTATCTCATTTCCACTGCAGGAAAGCTTGACTCCTCCTGCAACTGAATGAATTACCAAGACATACGGGCATAGAAACTACACAGGGACCATCTCTCCCTTGAGAATTCACATTGCCTCTGCCCCCTGCCTTTAATTTAATATTCCCTGCACAGAATGTTCCAGTGGTTCCAGATGTGGTACAGAATTACGGAATGAGAAATCTCATGGCTTAACCATTTCTAGATTTCCCCTTGCTAAAGTCTTGGAGGGCTCACATACCAGATACACACTGGCCAGCTAGCCAGATTTCAGTGCATCCGAACTGCCTGTTCCACTTTCTGTCCAGCCAATAACTGGGCCCTCGCAAGTTTCCGATTTAATAGTTTGGGTTAAGCTGATTGAGAGGAAGGCTGTGACTCTGTTTCAGGCTAGCCGATGCCTCTCGTCATGGGCTTGTTTAAGGCTATCTATCCTTACTGAACTGACTTTGCTAACACTTGCCCTCCTTCACCCTGGCATGTGTATATAGTGTGAGACACCAGGGCCAGAGGGAAGCAGGAGAGTCACTGAGGGCAG